>CAWUFW010013400.1:0-478373 GCA_963921515.1 Calotriton arnoldi | reverse complement strand
TTCTCCATATTACTAAAAGCATACATAAATATATCTGTATCATAACACTGTCTAAACCTTAAAAATTAAAAGAACAAACTTATATGACTGTATAGATACAGCCTGCATAATTGCATGACTGTAGGGAAAGTACATAACTAGACCCCAGATGATTATATGCCTGCAAGGGTAATATCTGCTACATTACTTGTGTGCTACATCTTCACCATTCTTTCTAAAATTATGCAGCATCATTCAACTATACCTTTCTACAGACTAGAAAAAGTAAGCCTAATTAATAACACCTTATATTAGCATCTTTGAAACCACACTTTTATACTGCATCTTCACCTTTCTATCTAAAATTATGCGGCATCATTCAACTATACCTTTGTACAGACTAGAAAAAAGAAGCCTAATTAATAACACCTTATATGACAAACTTTCAAAGCACACTTTTGTGCTGCATCTTCACCATTCTATCTAAAATTATGCGGCATCTTTCAACTATACCTTTCAACAGACTACAAAAAAAGAAGCCTAATTAATAACACCTTGTATGATCATGTTTGAAACCACACATTTTTACTTCATCTTCACAAATCTATTTAAAATTACGCGGTATCATTCAACTATAACTTTCTACAGACTAGAAAAAGGAAGCCTAATTAATAACACCTTATATGAGCATCTTTGAAACCACACTTTTATACTGCATCTTCACCTTTCTATCTAAAATTATGCAGCATTATTCAACTATACCTTTGTACAGACTAGAAAAAAAAAGCTTAATTAAAAACACCTTATATGAGCATCTTTCAAAGCACACATTTGTGCAGCATCTTCACCATTCTATCTAAAATTATGCGACATCATTCAACTATACCTTTGTACAAACTAGAAAAAAGAAGCCTAATTAATAATACCTTATGTGAGCATCCTTCAAAGCACAGTTTTGTGCTGCATCTTCACCATTCTACTAGTACTCACACTCTTGACCCTACCACAAAGCAACAACAGCTCTTTCTCATACATCAAGCACCTAAAAATGTATAAGACATATGAAAATACATATACAAGTAGAAACATACATGAGACAGAAGTCCATGCATATCTTAATATTTGACAGAGTCCTCCTCCAAATTTAAAGGAACAGCAAAAATTATGCGGTATACTACAAATATACATATCCACACACTAAAACAAACTACCATAATCAGTAATCCATATTCCTATATACACATAATATTATACAAAGCCTATTTCAAACAACATTTAATTACAATAAAACAAACCATAATAAACATCTCTACATTTAATAATATATTTCTAACATCAAAGTTTATCAATAATTTTTTACCTTTTAAAACTAACACATAATACACCTCACACATTTATAACTCACCTTCCAAATTAATTTGTAGAATATGAAATATCAGAAACTCACAAAGGATTTTCTTATGCACACAATCAATATAATGCACTGCTCTCAGCAAGGCAAAACCAGTAATGGCAAAGTTCCCCTCTCTTTCTCCACACAAATACATGTAAGTAACAAATCACATTGCTTCCTACATTATTTCAAATTCTAAAACACAGTGCTATTGGTTAGACATATTAACCCTTACCAACTGACTTCTAAAAGTACCCAAACTGCTTCTGGAATTTTCTGGATTCTCGACTCCACCGTGCACCAACGCGATGGAGCCGCAAATTCATACGGGAGTTCAAAAATATATTACAATTAAAAATACCACTATTTTTCAAGAACACACCACTTCTAAAGATAGTACTGATTTTGGAAATCTTACTTTAATAATATATCACTTATATATGAATTACAAATCCACATTTTAAAACCACAGATAACATTCAACCTTTCCCCCTTCTGCTTAATGCCAGTTTCCATAGCAGCAGTTCATGGAACATTGAAGTGAACTGACAGGTCACAAGTTCACCATATTTACAAGTTCACCACACAATGTTGCAAATGCAAACAGCAGGTGTGGTTGTCTTTTCAAAAAATGACCTTATCCTTTCTATTGTACCTTTCAATTTTTTTTAATAACCAATAAGAAACATACTTTACAAAAAAAGTAGAATACAACCTATTTTTGAATGTGCAATGTTCTTAAACAGCCAATCAATTCTCTACTTTATAAAAAACAGCATCTTGTCCACCATTTTACATACCTCTCATTTTACCAACTGACTACCTCAGCTACAGACATCTTTTCATTACTTCCACACCCCTTCAAGATGCTTTCAGTGTGGATTATTGGATACAGCTATGTTTTCTGGTGCAAAAGGTATGCAGAACGCAGAGGTATTGACAAAGACCTAGCTTTGCAAAATGTGGACATTAAATGGATTGCAGAGAGAGGATTAAAGTGGCACCAATTGATGCCTTTGGTTAAAACCTTTTCACATGTCCAACCCCCTGACCTCATGATTGTGCACTGTGGTGGAAATAACCTAGGCACATTGACTGGGGTAGGTCTGGAAATGCTAATGAAGGACACCTTTGCACAATTGATGATCCTTTTACCTCAAACTGTCTTTGTATACTCTAACATATGCCAAAGACAGAAATGGAAGTGGTCAAATCAATTCTGTCCACAGATTGAGAAAGCTAGAAAAAATGTCAATAAAGCTGTTTCTGCTTACCTCAGAGACCATAGGATGGGCTCCATATATAACTACAATCTACATTTTGATATGGATGGCATCTACAGGAGTGATAGAGTACACTTCACAGATCAGGGAAACAGAGTCTTTCTCAACAACCTAAAGCTCTGCATCGGCACTTACATGTAGCTACAACAAACTCAGAATGAAAACAAGGGCTCTTTTTAGAGCCACCCTATAAATTAATACTGAATATAATTTTTTTTACATATACAATTTTTTTAATTTTTGGGGGGGATTCACGCACCCATCGCGTTTACACGGGGGGCCGCGCTGAGAGCCGCGTTGGAGTCGCGACTCCAAACTCGAAACAATAAACAAAGCGATCTCCTTTAATTATTTCGTATTCGCCCCGGGGACCCCAACCCCCGGGGCCTGCCACCATTCTATGATTAAAAAAAAAAAAGGAAGGGGGACCGCGTGGCCCCCCTCCTCAGGACAATAATGGCCCCGGGGACCCTATCCCCCGGAGCCTGGCCTCTTTTAAAAAAAAAAAAATTTAAAAGGGGAAATGCGTGGCTTCCCTCCCGGGCCACTTCTGGCCCCGGGGACCCCATCTCCCAGGGCCTGGCCTCTGTGATGGGGACTGTGGGGGTAGTCCCAATGCCCCCATGGTCCCGCCAGCTCCCTGCCTCCTGCAGGAGCCAGCATTGCTTTTGCACAAGGGGAGCTGCTGACATGCCCCGGGACATTGCTGTTTGCTATGGCAGGGCGGGAGCACAGCTCCCTCCCTGTCATAGGAAACCTGCTCTCGCTTCAACGAAGCAAAGCAGTATTGCTTTTGGGGAAGGGGAGCTGCATGTTAGCAGCTCCCCTTGTCCAAAAGCAATACCGGCTCCTGCAGGAGGCGGGGCGCCAGCAGGGACCGTGGGGGCATTGGTGCTCCCCCCACGGTCCCCAACTTGAGGGCCGGCCCCGGGGAATGGGGTTTCCAGGGTCAGAAGTGGCCCAGGAAAAAGGCCACTCGGCCCCCCTCCCCTTTATTGTATTTTTCTTTTAAAGGAAGGCCGGCCCCGGGGGATGGGGTCCCCGGGTCCATAATTGGCCTTAGGAGGGGAGACCACGCTGCCCCCCTCCATAATTTTTTTTTTATATAAAAACTTTGTGAGGCCCTGGGCGATGGGGTCCCCGGGGCGAATACCGAATAATGAAAGTGGGGCGGTTTTTTTTCTTTCTATTTTGGAGTCGCGACTCCAGCGCGGCTCTCAGCGCGGCCCCCGTGTAACGTCACGTTGGATTCGCGAATTCACCTCAAATAAATAATTTAGTAGTATATAATTTAGATGGTAGTGTTGTATTTGTGAAGTTGTTTTAAAGAGGTACTGTGATTGAAGTTAATGACAAGATTACAATTGATAGAGTTGTTAAAAATATATAAAATTAAAAACTAATAGTTAAACTTGAAAAGTGTGTTGTGTTGTAGTACATTGAATTCAGTCTCTTGCAGATTCGCGTCAGGTGCGCGAATCCACAAAAAATAAAAAAAAATATGTATGTGTAAAAAAGAATTTATATTCACTATTATGTTATAGGGTGGCTCTAAAAAGAGCACTTGTTTTCATTAAGAGTGTGTTGTAGCTACATGTAAGTGCAGATGCAGAGCTTTAGGTTGTTGAGAAAGACTCTGTTCCCATGATCTGTGAAGAGTACTCCATCACTTCTGTAGATGTCATCCATATCAAAACGTAGATTGTTGTTATATATGGAGCCATCCTATGGTCTCTGGGGTAAGCAGAAACAGCTTTATTAACATTCTTTCTAGCTTTCTCAATCTGTGGACAGAATTGATTTGACCACCTCCATTTCTGCCTTTGGCATATATTAGAGTATACAAAGACAGTTTGAGGCAAAAGCAACATCAATTGTGCAAAGGTGTCCTTCATTAGCATTTCCGGACCTACCCCAGTCAAAGTGCCTAGGTCATTGCCACCACAGTGCACAATCATGAGGTCAGGGGGTTGGAGATGCAAAAAGGTTTTAACCAAAGGCATCAATTGGTGCCACTTTAATCCTCTCTGTGCAATCCATTTATTATCCACATTTTGCAAAGCTAGGTCTTTGTCAATACCTCTGCGTTCAGCATACCTTTTGCACCAGAAAACATAGCTGTGCCCAACAATCCATACTGTAAGCATCTTGAAGGGATGTCTGGAAGTAATGAAAAGATGTCTGTAGCTGAGGTAGTCAGTTGGTAGAATGAGAGGTATCTAAAATGGTGGACAAGATGCTGTTTTTTAAAAAGTAGATAATTGATTGGCTGTTTATGAACATTGTACACTCAAAAATAGGGTGCATGTTACTTTCTTTAAAAAGCATGTTTCTTTTTGGTTTGTTAAAAATGTTTGAAAGGTACAGTAGATAGGATAAGGTCTTATTTTGCAGAGATCAACCACACCTGCTGTTTGCATTTGTAAGCTTGTGTGCTGAACTTGAAGATATGGTGAACTTGTGACCTGTCAGTTCACTTCAATGTTCCATGATCTGTTGCTATGGAAACTGGCATTAGGCAGAAGGGTGGAAGGGTTGAATGTTATCTGTGGTTTTAAAATGTGGAATTGTAATTCATAAATAAGTGATATGTTATTAAAGTAAGATTTCCCAAGTCAGTACTATCTTTTGAAGTGGTGTGTTCTTAAAAAATAGTGGTATTTTTATTTGTAATATATTTTTGAACTCCCGTATGGATTCGCGGCTCCATCGCTTTGGTGCACGGTGGCATCGCTACTCCAAAAAATTCCAGAAACAGTTTGGGCACTTTTAGAAGTCAGTTGGTAAGGGTTAATATGTCTAACCAATAGAAATCTGTTTTACAATTTGAAATTATGTTGGAAGCAATGTGATTTGTTACTTACATTTATTTGTGTGGAGAAAGAGAGGGAAAGTTTGCCATTACTGGTTTTATCTTGTTGAGAGAGGTGCATTACATTGATTGTGTGCATAAGAAAATCTTTTATGAGTTTCTGATACTTCATATTCTACAAATCAATTTGGAAGGTGAGTTATATATTTGTGAGGTGTATTATGTATTAGCTTTATTTTGAAACTTTATAAATTATTGAAGAACGGTGATGTTTGAAATATATTATTCAATGTAGAGATGTGTATTGTAGTTTGTTTTATTGTAATTAAATGTTGTTTGAAATAGATTTTGTATAGTAATATGTGAATATTGAAAGATGGATTAGTGGTTATGGTAGTTTGTTTTAGTGTGTGCATGTGTACATTTGTAGTATACCACATAATTTTAGGTGTTGCTTCAAAATTGGAAGTGCAGTCTGTTAAGTTTTAAGGTGTAAATGGACTTCTTTCTCAAGTATGTCTCTAGTTGTATATGTAAATTCATATGTCTTATACATTTGAAGGTGCATGATGTATAACAAAGAGGTGTTGTTGGTTTTTATGTGGTAGGCTCAAGATTGTGAGTAGTACTAGAATGGTGAAGATGCAGCATTATAGTGTTGTTTAAAAGATGTTGAGATAAGGTATTAGTGACTACGCTACTTTTTATAAGTCTCTAGAGAGGTACAGTTGAAATATGCCACATAAGTTTTGGTGTTTGCTTCAAATTTGAAGTTTGTTTTGTGGATTTTTGAGGTGTGCATAGTGTTGTGATAGAGACATATGCATGCATGCTTTCAGGATGTTGCACATTTTCACTCACCCAGGCACTACCACAGTACTCTCCAATCTCCCAGGCAGTACCCATGCACTTATAAAATCACCCAGGCACTTCCTATGTACTCTTGTAATCCCCCAGATATTACCCTTCAACTTATGCAAACACCCAGGCATTATGTATGTACTCGTTAATCCCCCAGACATTACCTTTGCACTCATGTAATCACCAATACATTAACTATACACTGATTTAATCACCCAGGCACTACCCTTGCACTCTTCCAATCACTCAGGCACTACTGCAGTACTACTTCAATCACCCAGGCAGTACACATGCACTTATAAAATTATTCAGGCACTTCCTATGTACTCCTGTAATCTCCCTGATATTACCCCTGCAATAATGGGATCACCAGGCATTACCTATGTACTCCTCTAATCCCCCAGACATAACTTGTGCAATCATGCAATCACTAATGCGTTAGCTATACACTGGTTTACTCATGCAGGCACTACCCTTCCACTCCTCCAATCACCCTGTCAGGTTCTATGCACTCGTCCAATCACTTAGCCAGTGCCTATGCACTTATAAAATCACCCAGGCACTACCTTTACACTCTTCCAATCACTGAGGCGCTACCACAGTATTACTCCTATCACACAGGCAGTACTGATGCACTTATAAAATCACCCAGGCACTTTCTATGTTCTCCTGTAGTCCCCAGATTTTACCTCTGAACTCATGCAATCACCAATGCATTAGCTATACACTGGTTCAATCACCCAGGCACTACCCTTGCACTCCTCCAATCACTCTGTCAGGATCTATGCACTCTTCCAATCACTTAGCCAGTACCGATGCACTTATATAATCACTCAGGTAGTACCCATGCACTTATGCAATCACCCAGGCACTACCCTAGTAGTCCTTCAATTATCCAGGCACTACCCTTGTTCTCATGGAATCATTAAGGCACTACCACAACAACAACAAATCTTTATTCGGATATGAAATATTCATAAAAGTGCAGTTAAAATCCCAACATTTAAAATGACACAATAAAAATACAAGTTAGCAATCAGCATCTGATGAATAAATACACACACAATCGGATCTAAACATACAGCAGCATAGTGTATCAAAGTGCATTCAAGTGCAGACATGTATAGCAGCATGATTTGTTTCAATGCAAATAATGTAAACAATGTTATAAACTCATGATTCAGCTAAACATTTCTATAAAACAGGGTGCATCAAATTACTCTCAAATTTGGACAGTTACAGCACATGATATCACAACACCGTCCAACATGTAAACATAATATTAGCAGTGGATCAGTGTCAGGGTTCTTAGAAGTGATAAATAATAAGTTAATCAGACACTCATAGAGGCGCGTGAGCGAACTGCCGCCTTCACAAAAGAGCTTACACTGAAAATCAAATCTGTCATTGCAAAATTTAAAATGTCATTGTAAGCTGTCCTATAATCAACAATGGCACTAAACTTGCACTCCTTCAATCACCCAGCCACTACCCCTGAAGTCCTTCAATCACCCAGCCACTACCTATGCACTTACAAAATCACCCAGGCACTACTTTTACACTCCTTGAATCACTTAGACACTACAATAGTTCTACTCCAATCACCAAGGCAGTATCCATGCACTTATAAAATCACCTAAGCACTTCCTATGTATTCCTGAAATCCCCCAGACATTACCTGTGTACTCATACAATCACCAGCCATTACGTATGTATTCCTCTAATCCCCCATACATTACTTCTGCAATCATGCAATCATGAATGCATTAGCTATACACTGGTTTAATCACCTAGGCAGTATCCTTGCACTCTTCCAATCACCGTGTGAGGATCTATGCACTCCTCCAATCACTTAGCCAGTACCCATGCACTTATAAAATCACTCAGGCAGTACCTTTACACTTCTCCAATCACTGAGGCACTATCACAGTACTTTTCCAATCACCCAGGCAGTACTGATGCACTTATAAAATCACCCAGGCGCATCCTATGCACTCTTGTAATCCCCCAGATATTACCCCTCAACTCATAAAATCACCCAGGCATTACCTAGGTACTCCTTAATCAAACAAACATTACCCCTGCACTCATGCAATCACCAATGCATTAGCTATACACTGAATCAATCACTCAGGCACTACCCTTGCACTTCTCCAATCACCCTGTCAGGATCTATGCACTCTTCCAATCACTTAGCCAGTACTGATGCACTTATAAAATCACTCAGACACTACCTATGTACTTATGCAATCACCCAGGCACTACCGTAGTACTCTTCCAATCATCCAGGCACTACTCCTGCACTCATGCAATCACCCAGGTACTACTCATGCACTCCTTCAATCACCCAGCCTCTACCCCTGAAATCCTTTGATCACCCAGCCACTATCTATGCACTTATGCAATCACCCAGGCACTACCCTAGTGGTCCTCCAATTATCCAGGCACTACCCTTGTTCTCATGTAATTATCCAGGCACTACCCCTGCACTCCTTCAATCACCCACCCACTACCCCTGAAGTCCTTCCATTACCCAGCCACTAACTGTGCACTTCTGAAATCGCCCAGGCATTATCTATGTCCTCCTTAATCCCCCAGACATTACGTTTGCACTCATGCAATCACCAATGCATTAGCTATACAGTGGTTCAATCACCCAGGTGCTATCCTTCCACTCCTCCAACCATCCTGTCAGGATCTATGCACTCTTCCAATCACTTAGCCAGTACCAATGAACTTATATAATCACTCAGGTAGTACCAATGCACTTATGCAATCACCCAGGCACTACCCTAGTACTCCTTCAATCATCCAGGCACTACCCTTGTTCTCATGGAATCATCCAGGCACTACCCTTGCACACCTTCAATCACCCAGCCACTACCCCTGAAGTCCTTTTATCACCCAGCCACTACCTATGCACTTATGCAATCACCCAGGCACTACCCTAGTGGTCCTCCAACTATCCAGGCACTACCCTTGTTCTCATGTAATTATCCAGGCACTACCCCTGCACTCCTTCAATCACCCAGCCACTACCCCTGAAGTCCTTCGATTACCCAGCCACTAACTATGCACTTATGAAATCACCCAGGCAGTACCTTTGTTCTCAGGCAATCACCCAGCTACTACCCCTGTAGTCCTTTGATCACCCAGACAGTACCCATGCACTTATATAATCACTGAGGCACTAGCCTTGCACTTCTCAATCACAGAAACACTATCCCTGTAATTATGTTATTATTCAGCCAGTAGCCATACACTTAAAAAATCACCCAGGCACTACCTTTGCACTATTTTAATTACTCAAGCACTACAACAGAACTCCTCCAATCACCTAGGCAGTACCCATGCTCTTATAAAATCATTGAGGCACTTCCTATGTACTCATGTAATCCCCAGATATTATCCCTGCACTCATGCAATCACCCAGACACTACCTATGTACTCCTGTAATCCCCTAGATGTTACCCCTGTACTCATGCAATCACCAATGTATTAGCTATACACTGCTTCAATCACCCAGGAACTACCCTTGCACTCTTCCAATCATGCAGGCACTAACCTTGTAGTTATGTAATAACTCAGCCAGTACTTATGCACTTATAAAATCCCCCAGGCACTACCTTTGCACTCCTACAATCACTCAGGCACTACTTTAGTACTCCTACAAACATGTCATTGATATGAATCAAAATGCATATGCAAGTAGAGATATACCTTAGTTACAAGACATATTTCAATCACAATATAATGCAGGCCTTAAAAGTTGAGAGATTGCACTTTACATTTTATTTGGGTAGCAGTATAAAAATCCTTTAGTTGTGCTCTATGATTCTGTTGTATAGGTTACGATGTCTTCTAATTGTAGGAATTCTGCTGTGTCTGACATAGCTTTGAATGCAATTAAAAATATTTCTTTAATTATACATGACAATATTTGAATATAATTATTTTAATAATATTAAACTATTTAACAAAATTATTTAAAATTGTCTTTGTTGTCAGACATTCACCATTATTAGTAATAAAGATTGAGTATGGCAAGAAAAGATCAAAAGAAAAGAAAAGAAAAAAACAGTACTATTTAAAGGAAAGAGAAAAGCAGAAATTAGATGAAGTACAACATGTGACATTGAAGAGAAAGACTTCTGGTAAGAGAACTAAAGAATTTGTTACAAAAGCTTTAAAGAACGTAATGATTTTTCAAAATGGAGTAAAGAGAAAGAAAAGTAGTACAACGGATCAGAAGGAAGCGAAAAAAGGACAAAATAATGGAAAATCAGGGTATGGGAAAACAATCTATGTTGAAAGAAGGATGAAACCATTTAAATACATTAGAAAGAGAATGTATAAAAGTAGAGTACTACAAAATGTATTGAAAGATTGCAAAAAATATAAAAGAAGATCAGCATTTTACAAGAAAAAACAATAGATTGAAAATGTAGTTGAAAAGGCTTTTGAGTTGAAAAGAAAATTGTTTATATTAGTATTGAAGAGAATGAAAACATTAAATAAAATAATGCATTTTATGAAGGAGAAAAGTAAAAGAAAAAGACTAGTTAATAGAACTAACTTTTGCAAAATCTTTTCTGGTGAATGGAAACACACTTCTAGTACGGAGGCTTTTTTTAATGAAGAAAGCTATTTTCAACAAAATACATTACTTCATGCAGTTGATACCAGTGGTCGTTGTTATGAAGTTAAAAATGGTTGTCCAATTGAAAAAGAAAAGATGGTTCCTAGAAATGTGGAAGAAGTAATAGCTGAAGAAGTTCAAGGGAGACGTACACAAGCTCTAGTGTATAAGTGGGATTGTAGTAGTATTTGTAGTATACAACAGGAATCTATTGATATATTATGAAATTTCTTACGAGATTATGGTAAAAAAAAGTGTTAAACAGAAGATTAAGATGTTGCAAGGACTAGATCCTTGTAAAGTGAGAAAATATACTAACTTGCAGGGTCATTCTCTGGCTTGTCTTTCTAGAAAAGTGTGTCAAAGTACTTTTCATCATTTAAGAATGTTAGCAGTACATCATTCAGAAATGCGGAAGTTAGTAAGAAGATTATACTACGTAAAAAGTCCTGCATTATCTCTAAATGAAATAAACACAGCTCTTTTGCATGGTTCAGTGTTGGATGTAAAAAATGTTTTTGATGATATAGAGTTTCGTTTCTTTGGTCCTCAAGAGGAGTGTAGAGAAAGTGAGAGTTTGATAAGTGTAGGTGTTGAAGAAGAGATGGAAGATACTACTACTGTGAAGTTTGCAGAAGAAATTACAAAGTTTAAGGTAGTTTCTTGTGAAAATCCAAACAATGTTTGTATTTGTTGTTGACGTACTCACTATAGAAGTCAAACTAGGAATGTTGATGTGTATTTAAAAAGTGAAAAGGAAAACAATGATAAGTGGGAGCAATTTGGTGCTTATTTGTTGGTGGAAGGTCGTTTTGATTTGGGTACTGATCAGCGTATTTGTAAATATTGTTACAACAAATTAATAGAGAACAAAATGCCAGCTAGAGCTGTACATAACAACCTAGAGTTGGTAGCTATTCCTCCGAAACTGGCAGATTTAAATACGTATGAGTCCATTCTTATTCAATCTGTGCACCCGTTTCAGGCTATAGTTCGTATGGAGACAAAAGAGGAACTCTCTTGGATCTAGGCTAGTATTTCATCAGACATCAGAAATATTGGCGGTAAGCACTAATAGATTTCCCATCATCAACTTATCTAATCGGACTCTCAATAAGATCGAACTAGAAGTCTTAGAGAAAGGCTTCAGTTTTGCCCCTACTGCACAGGTAAACAAATTTATGCTGGAAAAGGATCTTAAATCCTTTTTTTGCAAAATTAGATTAACACGATTTTTTGAAAACAAGGAATATAGAGAGGAAACTAATGTCTCTGGACTTAAACCTAAGTCTACCTTCACTCCTCACATATCTCAGGTAGACAGAAAAATGTATATATTTGAACAGGTAGTCGAGTCAAAGATACGCAACATCTGAGAACATCGACCACCAGCCACTTATAACATTAGTAAACAACATAAAGAAGCTATCACTAACCTTAAAAATGATTTTAGCATAACTATTAAGCCTGCCGATAAGGACGGTGGGGTGGTCATCTTTGACACCCCAGATTATGAAAATAGGGTGATGGACCTTCTAAACGTGGAGGAACACTATCAAAAAGTACCTATGAACAATTGGTCCATCCTTAGTAAAGAGATTGCTAAGCTGTTGTCTTTAGCCAAAGCAAATGATTGGATTACAGATAATGAATATAGATTTTTAGGGAATGATAAAGCCATTATCCCCGCGATATATGGCCTGCCTAAAATTCACAAAAATGTTAATACTCCACCCCTTAGACCCATAGTTAGCTGTATAAATTCCCTACTTGAACCACTAAGCAAATATGTGGATAGCTTCCTGAAACCACTTGTACAGACACAAAAATCCTATATTAAGGATTCTGCACATATGATTAGTATCATTGAAGGTTGCAGTTTTAATAGCCAAACTCAATTGCTTTTCACGCTTGACATTGAGGCACTATATACGAACATACCCCAGGATGCTACAATTAATGTAATCAGACGCAGACTGGGACCTGCGGAAAGCAGAGGTGCCCATGCAGATTTCATCTTGGCTTGTACAACACTGGTTCTTAAACATAATATGTTTTGCTTTAAAGATGACTTATACCTTCAATGTAAGGGGACCAGCATGGGGGCCACCTGTGCCCCCAGTCTGGCGTGCCTCTAAGTGGGGCAGTTTGAGGACACACATATTTTCAATGAATCTGCTCCTTTTTTTGAGAATGTGCTAAAGTGGAGCAGATTCATAGATGACATTCTATTTATTTGGGAAGGTGCAGCAGACCTACTAGATGAGTTCTTGCAATGGCTGAATCTGGGCGATGTACACTTAAAATTCACATCACAATACAGCGATAGAGTTGTAAACTTTTTAGATTTAAGTATTAAGGACGTTGGTGGTAGCCTTGAGGTAGAGCTCTTTTCTAAACCCACGGATAAGAACACTCTATTGCATTATTCGAGCTTTCACCACAAGGCAAAGAAAGATAACATCCCCTTTGGGCAGTTCCTTCGTTTACGAAGGAACTGTTCGTCATTGGATGATTTTTACAAGCATTCCGAAGTGTTAAAAACTAAACTGAAGGAGAGGGGTTACCCCAAAAAACTTATAACACACTCGTTTAAACGTGCCCGGTTTTATGATCGGGAAAGTATGTTATCTAATCCGATCACAAAAAAACAAGAAGGAAATAACAAGCAAAATATAGTATTTGTGAGTCAATTTTCCTGTATTAGTAACAAGATTAAGAACATCATCAACTCCAATTGGAGCATTCTTAATGATAATGAACTGATGACATTAGACAGACCATTGTTTGCGTTCAAACGAAACAACAACTTAAGAAAAGAATTGGTACATACGTATCGTGATACACCCTCAGTGGGCCAACGCTCTCTGATGGGCATTAAAGTGATTGGCAACTACAAATGTAGTAGTTGCACGATGTGTGGTCAATGTACAGTAGGTAAAGATATGATGTATAACAAACATACCCTGACCTCTAGAGATTTCAATAACTGCAGGAGTAAAAATATGGTTTAACTACTTTTATGCCCATGTGATTTGGGCTATGTAGGTGAAACATCAAGAGAATTACGAATCCGCTTGCTAGAACATAAATCCACAATAAAAAATAATAAGGAAAGTGCTCCATTGGTAGACCACTTCACGAAGGTTGGCGACACATGCACCGACTTTAGATGGTTCATCGTAGAAAGGATTAAAGGAACCAGAAGAGGTGGTGATCTCACGATTAAACGTAAAAATCGTGAGCAATGGTATATCTCTATTCTAGATACTATCAGAACAGGCCTAAATAGCAAAGAGGATTGGATGAAATTAATTGAGTAACAAGACTGTATATGATTGAATATAGGACCGAATACATTAGGACATAGCAACCCGGGTACACTGCCGTTGTGGGTCCCCTATGAATGATAAGCGGGCATGTACTGGCCATGCCTTGTTGTCTATTTGTGGGGAACTCACGTGTCAGGTACCCTTCAAATACCAGAGATACTTTATTTATTTACAATGTTGGTCGCCCATGTTGTTTAAGCGATATGTAGGTATGGTAGCATACAGTTTTAGAACACATAAAACAGGACAACCATAGGGCTGATCATCGAACACGCTACTCTTTATTGTTGGTGCAAAAGGATTCAACATAATTGTAGTCAAATTTGATTAGGTGAACTAATGAGGTTTTCTTGACACCCCAAATCAGAATGGTTCGGGAGTATTAGTGGGGCCCATAAGAGGTTCTCGTTAGGGATTGCCGCTTTAAGGGATATATCCTGCAATGTCGGACCCGCCATGGAGATTCGTGAAGCGTGAGCTCCATAACATTGCGAATTAGAGCGGTTCGGGAGTGTTTTGGGGCCCGCTGGAGGTCCTCGGGGGCGATTGCTGTTTTAAATGATACACCCCTTGGAAATGAGGCGCTACTTGATGACGTATGTGAGGCATCAGGTGCGGTTAATTAACTGGTGTATTTAGGACGAGTGAGCGCACGAGTCTTCTGTTGTCCGATCGGTGAGAGGAAGAGAACGGCGGAACACGCGACTTTGGAACGTGTGTTACAAGTAAGGACTTAAACAGAGTAGGACGCTTTTTGGCTCGGTACACAGTGTGATACGTAGGGAGCAATGTCCCAACCGAACACTTACATGACGACATAGGGAGCACAAAGGGGGCTACGAGCCTTTTATAATATAGATGATTGCGAGTATAAGACAAAATAGTAATTAATAATGGTTACAAAATTGTTTTAGTTTATCGGATATATATTTTAGAGTTGAGTGTACACTCTAACTATAGTATTAACAAAAGCCTGAAATCTTTTCGACAGAAGGATAAACATGTAGGTTCTGTTTTTTAAACCAAGGGATAATGTTATTTAGCGGGGTCCATGTTTAAGGTAGTAGGTTATGAGACAATCGAGCATCTTTTACAAGTTAAATGGGGGATATGAGCCTTTAAGAATATAGATAATTATGAGTAGAAGATAAAATAATAATTAAAAACCGGCAAAAAATTGTTCTAAATCATTGGATATATTTTAGAGTTAAGCTTGCACTTTGACTATAGTGCTAATAAAATCCCGAAATCTTTTATATAAAAAAACAAACACGTAGGTCATCTATTTTGATTGCCTTATAGTCGGCATTTATATATTTTCTTTGACTAGGTTGCAACTTTATATTATTTCAGATCAGAACACAGGGAAACTATAACGGGGATCGAAAAAAATATATTGTCTCCCAGCACTGTAGGCCCTAACTGAAGATTTTTTCAAGATAGTCTCCTTGACTGAGGGAGAAATTACGGAAATTAAAGGTATGTGTGATGTCATTTTTCACTCCTGGAACATTTACAGAAAAGTAGGGATTAACAGTGTTGTGAGTCAAAATAGAGTATCAAAGAGATACTCACAAACACCCATTGTTTATGTCCCCCACTCAGGATCCCACTGATATAACAGGAGATTAGTGTTGCCCTGTACCTGTTGAAGATCGTATCGGACTCTGACTAAGACTTGAGGAATATTCAGTCTTCATGCTGATAAACACTACAAGTGGTAGGTTCATTAAAATAGTCTTCCTGTAGGAGAAGGATAGGGAGGCAGTCCTGTAGGTCACCCTTGTCCAATTTATTAAATGGACTTATTTTGTTTACAGGATTTCCAATTTCCAGTGTTTTTAAGGAATTTTATTATCGTCGTGTCCCCATATCATGGTGAAAGGTGACACATCACCCCATACGTACTGCTGAGGTGGGTGTAACGGACGATAGTCCTTCAGAATCAAGTCCACGTATGTGGTTTTATTAGATTAAAATCTCTAAAATTGCTGATGCTATGGATGATTTGTCACTGTTAATTTAATGTACTCCAGCCACAGTCAACGCTGGCAGGAGGAGTAGGAGATGTGGGACAATCCCCTTTTCCTACATTCAATGGTACATGTGACATTAGCACCATGTCTGTGAATAATGTAGCAGTTTCTTATTCACGAAAAGATCCTTAAAAGATTGAGTATAGTGTGGTATGGCTGTATGAGTGGTGTTTTTTATATTTAGTGAATGCATGAAGAGTGAAGTTTTATGGTAGTATTGGACCCCTATAAACAATTGTAAAATCATGTTGAGGGAATTTGTCCTTGAGTCTTGAGGCTACACAATGGATTAATGGCCTGACTTCGTTTAAAGTTTGTGTTTTGATTATTTGCATTTGTGATCTGATTAATGCTACAATATATGGTCATGATGTTTTTAATTTGTGTTTTTAATAGGTGAAATAAAATTGTCTCATCAATAGGAGAGACAATTATTATTTGTGTCCTGATGAGGTGGTTTAGTAAATTGCCACTGAAACGCGTCAAAGCCCTGCTTTCATAGGGTTATATTCAAGGAACTTTCTATGTCCAATCTAATAATTAATTGGTGGACCTCCATAAAATAGACTGATTCTGTTGGAATAACCATGTTATGATGTTTGTAATGTTTCACATGTTGTCTGTCTCTTATGTATTTCAAATGTTATGATTTTTATTGTGGTATAAGATTGTGTCTGTGTTATTTGATTTTAACCGAAAAAAAACTTTCTATGACGGTTTTTAATAAAAATATTTTGTAATAGACTCTATCTATGTGTTTTTTATAATTGTTTTTTGGGTCCATGCTTGTGATTACTGTGAGGTACCTAAGTGTTCCTATGGTTGGTGGTTTGAATACGGTTGTATGAAATTTGATAGAAATACTAGCCTAGATCCAATAGAGTTCCTCTTTTGTCTCCTGTGGTACCCTGTCTCTTGGTCAGTGGGGTCACTCCCTTTTTCTTTACATATAGTTCGTATGGAGCCTAAAACAGGTAAGCTGTCTCCAACAGATTTAAAAAGAGGTTTAAAAGGAAGAGTTATATATTTACCTTTAGATTTTAAGAAAAATATTGAAACTGTTGGTGTAGAGAGAGAGGAAAGTGAACCTGTAGTCATTCTAGTTAATGGTGTACCAACAAAGAGTCGGAAAATATGGCAAGAGTTAGTAGATGTCACCAAACTTCAAAAGGCTTCATTATCTCTTGTGCAAAACAATATTTATTATAAAAATGTATATGTAGAAGAAGAAAAAATATCTTTAGAAGATGAAAGAGAAATTTCAACTGGCCAAATAGAAAAAGCGGATAACTCGAGGAGTGAAGAAATGTATGAACATTATAGTATACATCCTCTACATTCAAAAGAAGTGATAGGAAACACTATTGAATTAGTCCAAATGAAGAAAGCGAAGGGAACTCCCATGAGTGTATGGGAAAAAAGTTTGGAAGCTCGTTGTTTTCCAAAGCTCTGCCCCACTGGAAAAGGTGGACGATATGATGAACGACCAGTACAGATTCCAGCTTCAGAATTTCATACAACAAGATTGTACTCAGAAGATCCAAGATTTCGACAGTGTATTCCATATTCCATATTACACATCTTTCTGCAAAGGAATTTTTGGACAAAGTTCAACAAAGAGACGATCATTTAGAATCTCAGTTAATTAATTTGATGGCGTGTCACAAGTAACAATAAGCATTGGTTTCATCGTCACAGAGAACTTAAATGTATGTTAAGGAACTTAGGAACCCCTACGTGGTCTGTTACGCTTAGCTGTGTTGAGTACGCAAGGGACTATTTACTTGAATTTCTACGACAAGCAAATTCAAATGTAAAAAACATTGAATTGAAAACAGCTGGAGAACTGTGTTCCTTGGATCCTGTAAATGTAATACATAAATACTCTCCACAGCGGCTGACCCCAGGTTCAGCACTTCAATCCCTATCTGTGCAAATTTAAGAGTCCTGTGCAAGATGCCTCCGGAACACGCCGCAGTTGTGCTCCACTGGAATCCAGAAAAGATCAATTTATCAATTGAGGAAGATACACCAGGAAAGAAGTCAAAGTCTTAGGAGTGAGTCCATCAAATTTCTTTATTTTTCATCATAGTAAAAAATGGGCATCAGCCAACGCGTTTCATTCCTTTGAAAGGAACTTCCTCAGGGCTGAAACAAATTACACAAGACGGCACATAAATTATCACAAAACAAAAGTCAACAAAGGAAAAAGAACAGAAATATATCTAAAAGATTTACACACATATTACAAAAATATACATAGAGGGGACATTACTACATACATAAACAAACCTCCCTGCTCGCAGACACCCTTGCACTCTGGTCGTGAGTCGTGAGACTTAGCGCCATCGCAGGGGGAAACGCCAGGCTGCACCATATCCTTGGTAATATGGTGCAGCCTTGCGTTTCCGAAGTGGCGATGAGAGGCGTTAAGCCAAGGAGGTTAATGCCTCTCACCGCCACTTCCTAGATAATATGCCCCTAAGGGTTTTGTGATTTATTACCTACGGGCGGCATTATCTACACGTTTTATTTTGTGTGGTTCTGTTCCATACTGGAACGGCACACTCTGTGTGTTTTAATGTGTATGATGTGATCCTATATATATGCGGGATAACGAGGTTTTGACTTTCAAATATGGCGACTGGCTTTTAAACTACTAAAGGTATTCTGACTAGTAAGCCACTGGTTTGACGTCATTACGCTGGAGCGTCAAACGACCGCGGTGCTTTAAATTCAGATTGGGATATGGCGCCCGACTGACACTATTATAGGGCGTACCTGCCGGTTACTCGGAAGGAGATTTTCCAGGTAAGCACAATGACAAAATTGGGGGCTCATATTATCACGCCGCGCTTAAAGTAACTTGTGGTGCGATATAATTGTTCTTACTATTAGCGCGTATCACCTCAATATGTGGCACTCTAGCTCAGTACGTAGATTAGTATGGGGGAGTTTCCGAGCAACTTGTAATATTGGTGTAACCTCACGAGTACCCTTTCAGTTGGAGCTAACTACCCTTAGGCTATAGATACGTAGCATGTAAACTCTGTGTTGAATATCCCTTTCTAACATGTTAACATGTATATTTGGGTTGGCATAACCTTTTGTGCTCACGCGCATGTGCGTCCGCATCACTCGTGCTATGTTTCGGCTGCAGTGATCTTAATAGTGCCTCAGCCATAACATGACATATGCATTGACATACATATCTTTCTTCAAAATGTATCTTGTTAGAAGATTACGGTTGGGATATATGCCAACTTTGCTAATCGATAAACGACTCCGCTTATTTCATCTTGTGCCTTATACTATTTATACTCATAGCGACCTGGACGGTGCGCCCGCATTATTGATCTTCTGTATAGTTGGCTAGGATTCTGGCTTATTAGCAACACATTATCTAACAGTGTTGGGAATGCCTTATTGCCCAGTATTTATCCAGTCCTATTCCTGTCCACCATGTTGGTAATGGATTGCAGAATATTATGATTGTTGTCAGGGAATGTTTAGAGATACATGGTAATTGGTATCAGGTTATGGTCCTGGGGTATTTCTCTTTCTTTTTCCTTTCCAACATTAGATCGTGAGCACACATTTGTATGGGGTTTGATTATTGCTGAATCCCTGCATAGCTTAAATTGTTGATATCTCTTTGGAATTGATATGTAATTGATGCAAGAGGCGGTCGCTTTTATGATATCATGTGTGCTTGTACTGTACGATTAGGTTAATGTGATCTTGTTTTTACAGATCGTAAAGGCTGGATCTAATATTATTGAACCCTTATTGTGGGGCTCCTTCTCATATTATTCCCAAGTCGATTCGTGACTACACTAGAAAAGTGTTGGATAATTCCATTTATTATATATAGGTGAGACTATATGCTCTATTTTTTTGACCTATAGTCTCAACCTTTTGTACTTTACCTCTCACATCTCTGCTCTTCTTCTCCCCATTCTTCTCTTAATCTTTTTCTTTATGTCTCTTCTTTTTTAAACTTTCGCACTTTGAGTTTGTATTTTTGTATTTTGACTGGGACATTTAAATGCACAACGTGCTAGCAGCACATGCTCTCAGCCTTATGTTTCCCTTTTAATATGTGGTTCTAATATGTTTGTACAAGGGATTCACATAACCTCGTCTAAGTATGTGATTTTAATAATGTATTTATGGGTATCATATACATGTGAGTAAGTTATACATATTGTGGGCTGCCTTATGATGTTAATGTATGTGGACTTAAGTTTAGTTATTTCTTTCTCTATGATTTTTGTAATTTGTAAATATGTATGTGGACCTAAATGTAGTAATGTCCCCTCTTTTTCTATGTATATTTTTGTAATATGTGTGTAAATCTTTTAGATATATTTCTGTTCTTTTTCCTTTGTTGACTTTTGTTTTGTGATAATTTATGTGCCGTCTTGTGTAATTTGTTTCAGCCCCGAGGAAGTTCCTTTCAAAGGAATGAAACGCGTTGGATTATGCCAATTTTTTACTATGATGAAAAATAAAGAAATTTGATGGACTCACTCCTAAGACTTTGACTTCTTTCCTGGTGCACCTTCCACAATTGATAAATTGATCCTGTAAATGTGTGCAGATATTTTAATCATAGGTTTCAAGCTATGATGTCTTTTATCTCCAAAATAATCTACCTCTTGGAGAAGTTATTGATTTCTTTTGGAGAAAGGAGTACCAAGCTAGAGGTGCACCTCATATTCACATGCTGTTATGGATCAAGAATGCACCAAAATTTGGAACTGATACTGATGAAAGTGTTTTGTCTTTCATTGAAAAATATGTTACCTTTGCCATTCCAAAAGAAGGAGGAGAAAACAACTTGAGACAGCAAGTTTTACGGTTTCAAAGTCATCGATGTGGGAAATATTGCCGACGGAAATACAAATCAAAGGGAAGATTTTATACAAAATTTAATTTTGGATTCCCACGTCCAGTAATTTCAAAAGGAAGAGTCAACAGTTTCATGTCACCAGTAAGGCATACTATAACTCGAAAATCTCTGAAGAATACTTACAACATAAAAAGAACTGAAGATTCAAAGTATATTAATGACTACAATCCAGTGATTTTGACAATGTGGAATGCAAATATGGATATCCAGTATGTTGCAGATAATTCGATTGCTGTTGCTCGCTATTGATGGAGCAGGGTTTCGCGAAAATGAAACCTGCTCGAATAGAGTGCCCCCATAATACGTACTAACAGTAAATAGACGTAGTAAAATTAACCATGCACCCGACATAAACATGGGTAAACTGCTTTGTGCATATTTAAACTAACAAGTAAATGAATAATAATGTAATAATTTTGTGGTTTAAAAGAAATTGCATGAGTAGGCCGCATGTGCTCCTGTCTTCTGCCTATTACATCGTGCTATAAAGTAATGATTAATGCCGCTTTTCGTACTAAGCTTATGCTAGGTAACAATAATGGGAAGTAGTGAAAGGTGGGAGGTAAACAGTGATGGTTTTGTTATCATATAATTAATAAATGTTCATTTCTATTTACTTTAGTGTGCCGAATGGAAACACCATTTTATTTAACTTGGCAATGGTGGGAGGGGGAAACTGTTAGGAGCGAGTTCGTTCTGTCATGGGGAGAAAAGGATGTGCTGCGCATCGCAGATGAAATGAAGGAGTGAAGGCAAGTGTGTCAGATGCCTGCCAACTACTGTACCCGAGCGTGGGACCGGAGATGTTTTCTGCAACTGACTTTAATTCATAAAAAGAAGAATGTAAATTTGTGACTTATGTGGGAAACATGTGAATAAGCTGAGATTCAGACCATGGGAACTGTTTCCTACAATGCAATTGTTGAATAAAGGTGAAGTCATGGTTGTGCGACAACGCCACCTCCCCAGCCCACCAACCCCTGTGCGAGTTAGAGGGTAAAATGCAACATTTGAGGGATGGACATGTCATTTTAGACTATAATTAGGGTGCCTTTAGAGGTGTGGTTAGCAGCAGCTTAAGCAAAGCAAGAGAGAAGAGGGGAGATGCGTCGCTGTCCATCGGTTTGCAGAGAGGCCAAGCTGTTTCCTGTCCTATCCTGTTCCTGTCTTTATATCTCTTGACCCCTGATTCCTTATTGGGAATCCATATCACCTCCTGGGTCCAGGGGGTGGTTTTCCTACAGACCGATAGGTTTGTATCTGGCCTATATCGTTCTCAGAATCTCAGCATTAATGTATTTGTCTCTGAATCTTTTGTCTCTCCACCTATCCACTCCGTCAACAATATATTGAAATGCATTATTTTAGATGAGCCTATTGTCTCTTCATCTATCCTTCCGTTAGGAATATTATTTGTCTAGCATAATAATTTTGCTGAACTTTTGTCTTTTACCCTATCCACTCCTTCATTGCATAATGTCATTGCAATTTGAGTCTGTATTACATGCATAATTTCTCCTGTCGTGAGGTTTGATGTTTAGAATTGTGACCTAATACAGATGAGCATTTACTTTGAAAATTGAGATAAAATTTTATTATTAACCTTACCGAGATTCTGTAATTAATTTACTAGATGGTTAGTAAGTTAGTATTTATCATTGCCATCAACTATTCAACTAATTGGTCCATCGACCAAATAGAAGGAAAGTTGATATCGAGATCAGTTATTTGATTGATGTCTTAAAGGACTCATAAAAAGAAATATTTGATGGAATGAACAAATTGACCCCAGCGCATCAGGGATACCGGGTGAATGTGTATGGTCCATTGTAGTGATGTTGTTGAGAATAGATTCCTGTGATCAATTATTGGTATTGGCGCTGGATCAGTTTCTTGGTAGCAGAGGACGGTTTAATTATTGATTAGTTTGGTAATGATCATTGATTATTGATTATATGTTCCTAACATGCAGAGTTAGTGTCATGTTCTATGTTGTCTAGAAGTACAGGTACGGATATACCTAAGGAATCCCGGGAAGGAATCTGCTGGAAGTAGGCAGAAGAAGAGTGTGGTAAAGAAGCCACACTGCAGAAGTACTTTGTCTGTTGTAATAATACCTTAAAGCTATGGAGGGCTGCAGGTGTTATATTTAGGGAATTTCGTATGTGAGTAGAGAGTCTGAATAGTGAAGGGTCCGCTTCCGAAACTCTAGCCTTATTTCCAGGAGAATAGCAAGACTCCTTTCCACGCCAAAAAGTCCTCTTGTGAAATTCTGGTTTTATCCCTAGAGGAGTAATAGGTCCACCTGGAGCTTGTCTGAAGGGTAAAATAGCGCTGGTCGTTATTAGGACCCGTAGTGAGAAAATCTTTTGAAGAAGTGAAAACTATCTCTTGACTTAGTAGAACAGACAAAGTAGCATTGTTTTATGTTGTTACTAACAGAATTTTGATTAAGCAAAACACGGAAAAATATTGCAGTAAAATTTTGTAAAGGGAGGGTCAGTGGAAGGAGTGATACTGACGTCAGAAAAAAGCTGCGCTGACATTGGTCAGGCAGCGGGTGTATACTGGGAATGTGATTGGTTGATTGGTGTGAGACGCGCTAGAATTGGTTAAGGCTTTGCTTACGTAGTAGTGTTCTGATTGGTTGGTTGGTGTGAGACGCGCTGGTATAGGACAAAAGTTAACCAATAGAATAAGTAGAATTACGGAAGGGTTATTTTTGTTTGTTCATGATAAGACCCATTAGTGGAGAAAGTCAGAAAATGAAGTTAATGCAGAAAATAAAGAATTTTTTCAAGAAAGATAAACCAATTGTGGCTAGAGAGGGAATTCCGATTCCGCATCCAAAAACGCCTGCTTCCTTTATGATGTTAGAACGAGGATATCACACGTGTATGTGGTTGGAAAATTGGATTGAGTATACGAAAGGTGATGGTGTTTTAGCTTTTCCGCAACATGGTACATTTAATGTGAGTTTTTTGCAGATTTTGAGAAATCGAATGAATTCATTAGTTCCAAACCCAAGATTGACTCAGTACAAAGCATTGGAAGAATGGGAAGTGGAAGCATTTGAGAGAGAAAAACATAGAATTGGTAACAGAGGTTACAGGAGTATGATGTTCAGATACCCCTTTGAGAGTAGAGATGAAAAGTTGAAAAGATGGAGAAGAGCTGTAGTAACAGAAGGATTATACCCAGTTTTAACGGTAGATGAGCAAACTGGAAGTAAATGTAAGGAGAAAAGAAAACATTTAGAAATTCCAAGTGTAAGAGGTGATATGAATGATTCAGATGATGATGAATTGATAGAGGTCATCATGAATAAAAAACCTCCGCCATATGATGAGAATTTAGGGGTAGTGACTCCAAGTGCCCCTCAAATGGGAACTCCGTTGTCTCCACAAGTTCTAGATATAGCAAAGGTAATGAAAGAAAATGAAGCAAAGCTGTTGAATAAAGCCAGACTAGAACATGTACAGAAATTGAATCAATTGAGTTTGAATGCAGAAGCATTGATGGTACCGGTAACGATTGGTCCTGTACTCCCATTGTACGGAAATAGACAAAATGTGTCTGAAATGCATGCATTAGCCGTGCCAGGAAGTAGCATTAGGAGTGGTACGAATGGGGATGGACAGGCAAACGCAAATAATACATTGTTAGATCTTCCGATTGGCGAATTAATAACTGAGACCCCTCAGAGGAATACCCAACTTGAGCCAAGAAGAATAGGGCCAAGTGACACTCCAATAGCAGGGAGTTCAGCAGGTCCCTCACCAGAAGAATCAAATAATTGGATAAAAGAAATGACGAAGCCAAAACCACAACCTCAGAATATAAATGAGTCAATTGAAAGTTGACTTAGAAGAGATGATTATTGGAACAATAAGCCCAGACAAATTAGGGACCTTTCGTGATGAAGAATTGTTGTTTCTGTGTAAAAGTATTACCTGTAGAGAAAAGAATTTACATGAAAAAATATCTGAAGCTGCTAGTGAGTATGGAGTAGATATGGAAAAGTCGAAAGTATTGCAGAAATCGTACAGATTGGCTTTTACTGACAAGGACTTAGAAAGTTTGAATGCCTCAGGAAGAAGGTTACAGATAAAGGAAATAATGAATATTTTGAAGAAATGGGGAGATGTGGATCGCTGGAAAGTTAGGTGGATGAAAAAGAAAGAAGAAGCAACTTGCAAAGGAACGTCCATGTTTCCTATGAAGGAGGTAGAACAGGTTGAAAGGGCGTGTCCAATGAGAGAAGCTCCAGGTGGTGGATATATTCATGTTCCTTGGTCTAGACAAGATATATTGTCTTTTACAAATGATTTTCCCAGATTGAGAGAAAAACCTGTTGAATGGTACAAACAGGTAGATAGGTTTGTAAAGGTATCAAAGGTTTTGTTAAAAGATTTGGATGGTCTGTTTGATATTGTTGTTCTAGCTGATTTATGGACAGAATGTAAGATTACGGTTGATTGGCCAAAAGAGGAATACCCTAGGGATCCTAAAACAGGTGCACCATCAGAAGAAGTAATGAAAAAGTATAATCAGGTGATCACTTACTTGAAGGGAAAAATCTCTCCAAAAGAAACAGATTGGGTTAAGATTGATATAACCACCCAAGAACCAAAAGAGTCAGTACATGCCTATTATGAACGGTTGCTACAGGTATTTAAACAGTATAGTGGTTTTGAAAATATTGGAGATAAAGACATGGGACATTTTGTGTATCGTTTTGTGTGTGGATTGAGGCCTGAGATTAGCAACATGATACAGCAACATTTCATCTGTTGGCAGAGTAAGACAGTGGATGAAATCCTACAGTATGCAAAGTATTGTAGTGACGAAATTGACAGTAAACATAAAAAGTTAAAGGAGAAAATGATGTGGGCGCAAGTGAAGGTAGCGGAACAACAAGAAAACAGTAATAATAAAACAAGTGGACAGAGTCAGAATGGACAAAATTACAGTGGGGGAAAGGGAAAGGGAAAGATGAGCAAGGAAGAAGCTATGAAGAAATTTCCTTGTCATGCGTGCGGAAAGTTTGGACATTGGAGGAATGAGGGTAGATCTGCTAAAAAGAATAACGGGGGAAATCAAAATTTAATTCCACAGATGCAGAATGAGGTGGGTGTAAATCAACAGCAGCAGCAGCAGATAGTTGCTCCACAGTTACAGGTACCACAAGCTCCCATACCAAGTAATGCGAATGCTCAGGTGCAAAGGTACAATGTGAACATCGGATATCACGGAGGAGACCCGCTTGGTAAGAATCAAGGTGTGAGTCAGCAGTATGGGATACAATGTAATGGGAGTGATTCAGACTCATCTCAATGACGGTGACTGAGGGGGAAGAAGAGTGCGTACTTGGCGCATCCTTGGCGGTAGATCAGTCAGGTCCATTTGTTGACTGAAAGGTGGAAGGTAATGATATTACATTCTTAGTGGACACTGGTGCTACCCGTTCTACTGTGAGAGCAGCAGAAATTCCGAACCTACCCCTCTCGGGAGAAACTATCCAAGTTGTAGGAGTCTCGAATAAGCATATTAGAACGCTAATCACAAACCCAATAGAAGTTCATATTGGAAACTTCAAAGACATGCATCAATTTGTGGTATGTGACTCAAGCCCGGTAAATCTCTTGGGGAGAGATTTGTTATGCAAAATGAATTGCACAGTCTATTGTACCCCAGATGGAGTTGCATTTCTGACCCCCAATGAAGATGTTGAATTTAAGATGATGTGAGCAAAGCAAGGGACAGAAGTGAATGAGTTATTTTCACTTCTCACTGAAGACAATCTGCCTGAAGAATTAAAAAGTGCAGTGAATCCAGATGTGTGGGATTTTACAGGAAAAGAGATTGGTCTAATGGCAAGAGTAGATCCGATTCAGGTAATAGTGAAGAATGGTGCTGTGTATCCAAATACACCTCAGTGCAAAATGAGCCCAGAAGTGATTGCAGGAGTTGCTCCAGTAATTGACCAAATGATTGAACAAGGAATTCTAAAAGAGATAATGAGCAGTCCTTGTAATTCGCCTATCATAGACATCAAAAAGCCCAGTGGGAAATATCGGTTAGTGCAGGATTTACGCAAAATAAATAAAATTGTAGTGCCCTGTTGTCCAGTAGTGCCAAATCTAGCAGTGATTCTTTATCAAATTCCATGTGATGCCGAATGGTACACAGTGATTGATTTATGCCAAGCATTCTTCTCGATTCCCTTGCATCCGGATGGCCAGTATTTGTTCGCTTTCCGGTTCGGAGACCGTGTTTTGGCATGGTGCCGAGTCCCTCAAGGGTATACAGAGATTCCCTCGATCTTTAATCAGATCTTGAAAAAATGCTTAGAGACATTAGTCATGCCAGGTAATTCGGTTTTGGTTCAATACATTGATGACCTACTGGTGGCATCAAAGACAAGAGAGGCATGTGTAACAGACACAATTACCCTATTGAACCATTTGGCAGAGGGAGGACACAAGGTGTCCCCAGCAAAATTGCAATTTTGTAAACAGGAAGTACAGTATCTTGGACACAAAATAGAAAAGGGAGTTAGGAAAGTAACCCCAGAAAGAATCTGTGTGATCAAACAGATGAATCCACCCAAAACCCAGAAAGAGGTGCGAATGTTTTTGGGAATGGTTGGATACTGTCATCAATGGATATGTGGTTTCTCACTGATTGCAAAACCTCTACAGAGGTTGACACGAAAGGATGTGAAAGATCCGATTGTTTTGGATGATGAAGGTATGGATGCTTTCATAAAATTGAGAAGCAGCCTCTGTAGAGCAAGTGCATTAGGAATGCCAGACTATACAAAGGAATTTGTATTGTACTGCTGTGAGAGAGATGGATGAGCACTCTCAGTCCTAACTCAGAAACATGGAATGGCAAGACGTCCAGTAGCATATTTTTCTGCTACATTGGATACAGTGGCTGCAGCATTGCCTGGATGTTTGAAAGCAGTAGCAGCTACTTGTATGAGTCTGGAACAGAGTGAACCGATTGTGATGGGTTATCCAGTTAAAGTGTACGTCCCCCATTCTGTCGAAATTCTTCTGACTCGTACCAGGACCCAGTACCTCACTTTTAGTCAGCTGACTAAGTATGAAAGGGTGATTCTGGGTGCAGAGAATGTGACGGTGGTCAGGTGCACTACTGTGAATCCGGCAACATTGTTGCCCAATTCTCGCTGTGAGGAAGTGAGAGACGAAGCGGATCATGATTGTTTGGATGTGACATAGTTATGCACAAAGCCTAGGCCTGTAATAGAAGATAGTCCTTTGGAAGAATCAGATTGTGAGATATTTGTTGATGGGTCGTGTTTGAGGAATGACAGAGGTGAATTATGCACCGCCTATGCTGTTTGCACCCTAGAAGGAGTTATTGAAGCATCCTGTCTGAAAGGAGTAAACTCCGCACAAATAGCTGAGCTGATAGCTCTGACTAGAGCATGCAAAGTTGCCAAAAGTTTGAAAGTAACCATATTCACTGACAGTCAATATGGATTCGGAATTGTGCACGATTTTGGCCAGCTATGGATGCAAAGGGGAATTCTGACTTCTTCAGGTTCCCCTATTCAAAATGGTAAAATTGTGAAAGAGCTATTGGATGCTTTACAGTTGCCCAAAAGGATTGCAGTAGTCAAATGTGCCACACATCAATCAGGAGATGATTATGTGACAAAAGGCAACAGATACGCAGACCAAATTGCATGTTATTGTGCCCAAAATAAAATGGCTTTAAACAGATCAATTGAAAGAGGAAATACCGAATGCCATCTTATGTTTATAAACACAACAACATTTGAAACTTGGGATGAAGTAAGGCAAATGCAGGAAGAGGCAAATGATGAGGAAAAGGAAATTTGGAAACTTACAGGCTGTAGAAAAAGAGCAGAAGATGAACTACGGGTTTATCAGGATGAGAGACCAGTTTTACCAGACTCTTTGTTTCTCATATGGCCAGGGTTTACCATGGACATGCGAATGTTGGAAGAGACGCTATGATCTGACTCTTCAAGCAGACATGGTATTATCCGAAGTTCAGGGTCATTGCAGAGAGCCTTTGCCAGAGGTGTATTATATGCCAGCAGCAGAATCCAGGGAGAAAGACAGTTGTAAGTTGGGGACGAATTGGGAGAGCAGGAGGTCCATTTACCCGACTCCAGCTTGATTTTATCAAGCTTCCCCCTCGCAATGGGTTGAAATATGTATTGGTCATTGTTTGCTTATTCTCTCGCTGGGTGGAAGCCTACCCCACGAGAAGAAATGATAGCCTTACAGTAGCCAAACTACTTTTGAGAGAATTGATCCCAAGGTTTGGAATTCCAGTCACTTTGGAGACAGATAGAGGAACTCATTTTAATAATGAAATAATTCGGCTGATTTGCGCAGCATTTAAAATTGAACAGAAGCTGCACTGTGCCTATTGACCCGAAGCATCTGGAATAGTCGAGCAAATAAATGGCACTATAAAATCCAGGCTAGGGAAAGTGTGTGCATACACATCACTGAAATGGCCTGACGCTTTACCCCTTGTGCTGATGAGTCTAAGAAGCATTCCTGACAAAAAGACTGGATTGAGTCCCCATGAAATCCTCATGGGAAGAGCAATGAGACAGGTATATATACCAGCAAACAAACTGATAAGTATATCTGATGATCTGGTGCTTGACTATTGCAGAGGATTGGTTGAATTGGTACGTTCTGGGTCTCACCAGGTTGTAGAAGATGCCACTACAATACATCTAAATCAAGCTCATGATCTGAGTCCTGGTGAATGGGTCTACATCAAGAAACACGTAAGAAAATCGTGTTTAGACCCTAGGTGGCACGGGCCTTATCAAATCATCCTGGGGATGACAACGGCAGTGAAGTGTGCTGGCTTACCAAATTGGATTCATGCGAGCCACACCAAACAACCCTAGATCCACCTGAAAGACCGAAAGAGCCAAAACTGGTGAATCAAAATCAAAGGTTAGTGGCTGAAGTGTGTGAAGCTGATGAATCTGGAGTGACAGATTCTAACGACCCAAAAGATGGTGAGCAGCGAAACACAAGTCGAGTAGAGTGGTCGAGAAATTCTAGGGTTCCGAAGACTGTCGTTGAACCAGAAAGAAGTAAGTTCACTGATGATCCAGAAGAAAGTGAACTTCCAGCTGAACCTGAAACAGGTGAGACTGTCGTTGAACCAGAAAGAAGTAAGTTCACTGATGATCCAGAAGAAAGTGAACTTCCAGTTGAACCTGAAACAGGTGAGACTGTTGTTGAACCAGAAAGAAGTAAGTTCACTGATGATCCAGAAGAAAGTAAACTTCCAGCTGAACCTGAGCAGGTGAAACTGTATTTGAACCAGAAGGGAGTGAGTTCACAGATGAAAGAGAAGTTATTGTAGAAACAGAAAAACCGGAAGAAACAGAAAATCAAAAGGAAAACCAGCCAGAAGAAAGGGCAAGCAAAAGAACCTGTGAGCAAAACGCAGGTGAAAATGTGGTCAAAGCAAAGAAACCAAGGAAAGGTGATAATTGGCCAAGTGGAGTGAAAAGACTAAAGTACACTCTTGTGAAAAGAAGGTTAAGAAAAAGACCAGAACAAAGTAATGAGGTCTCCAGTCAAACAGATCAAGAAGAGTCAGGAAAAGAATTGGTATGAAAGACACGAAGAGTGAGAATTCCAAGTAGAAAATACAGAGCACCTGAATGGACTTACATGATACTGGAAGAAATTGAAAGATCAGATCCAAGTGAAGAAAAAGGAAATTCTGACACTGAGCAAGTTGATGAAAGCAAACTAAGACCTCCCTAAAGAACTGTGACAAATTAAGGTGTAACCTTAGTGATTGAAAGAAAATGAAATAAAAATTCAAAGAAGACCAAAGAAGAAGAATAAAGAAAGGGTGTAAAGAAGAAAGCCTTGAAGTGTAGGATTACACTACTATTTTATTTTAATATTTTTAGAAATTTAGAGGTATAGATAGATTTTGTTTTAGAAAAAGAAAATGGCTGAAGCAGAAGTGACTGAACTTCCAAAACCTAGTCTAAAACGTAGGTGTATTAAAGCTTGCTTATGTAGTGTCTTGTTATTAACCTTCATGTGGATACTATTAACTGTCCTTATACCTATTCTAATGGTAATTGACAAAAGAAACAATACTAATGAAATAACAAGTGAAAGAATGAATGATGTCACTAATGAAACTCCAAATACTAAATTAATACTCCATCATGATAAATCAATTTATGATTTCTCGTTAAATGTCTTTACCAAGTTACTTTATGAGTATGTTGAAACGATGAATGTGAGTGATTGTTTTGTGTGCATGCAATTACCTTCGTCTGTTTCTGAAGGGGTGATGTATCACTATCTTCCATTAACCTATGGTGTGTCTTGTAGTATACTTACCAGCCTGTTCTATGTAATGGGGAAACTTGAGTATCACTTCTCAAATATAGATTTCGGGGCATATTAGCAAGACCCACGTTAAATATCGCCGCTTTAGCGGCAGGAACCTGCCGCTAAAACGGCGATAATGGGCTTGCTAATATGCGTTATAGAATTCCAATAGAAGCCCAGGTTAGATGTCCTGCACATCTAACCTGGGCTTCTATTGAATTCTATAACGCATATTAGCAAGCTCATTATCGCCGCTTTAGCGGCAGGTTCCTGCCGCTAAACGGCGATAATTTTAACGTGGGTCTTGCTAATATGCCCCTTAGTGTTTTCTGAAATTCCTGTTATGAAAGAATTAAATAAGGTGTTGAGTGGTAAGAATGCACGATATATGGGAGAATTTTACCATATCACTAAAACTCTAGACATAGAATATGCTTATAAGAACAATTTAACATGTAGTTTAAGGGTTGAAGAGAGAAGTTTCGTAGAAATGGTAGAAAATAGAAGAGAAACTTTCCAAAACAAAGCTGCTGAACAAAAGTCCCGAATACCACCATGGGACTTTAGAGAAGGAAATTATGAAAAGGGTGAAAAATACGCTGCAATGTCTCTGGACTGGTCACAGAAAGGGAAGATTTGTCTGCTTAGAACTAAGACCAACTATAATAACTACTTTATTGGTTCTTGTGAATGCGAGCATACTTTCCAAATTACTGGAGGATGGGGATTGAAAGGTGGAACTGTTCCTGTTTTTCCAGGAATTTATTATGTATGTGGCAAGAAAGCCTATTATAGATTACCTGCACATTGGTATGGAAGTTGTTATTTTGCTATCGTTTTTCCTAAAGTGTATCATATGGACCGAAGCAATCATAAGCTGAACGAAATAAAACAAGGACTAACATGTAACAAGAGAGCAAGTTTCTCAGAAATAGTAGGTGATATTTTGGTGCACTGATACCCTCAGTTGGAGTCGTTCTGAATTCGCACAAAATTCGAAACTTGTCCACAGTGGTTGATCGTTTATATACGGATACTGCTGGTGGGTTCTTGATGATTGACACAGAAATGGTTGCTATCAGATCAATGGTTTTGCAAAATCGACGTGCCCTTGATATCTTATTGGCAAAAGAGGGTGGAGTCTGTGGTATGCTGAAAGTCCAACATTGCTGCACTTATATCCCTGATAAGAGTAAAGGAATCGAGGGATATATAAAGAATATTACGAAATTACATGAAGATTTGACCCAACTGGAGGTTGACGGTGTTTGGGAGAGACTTGGTAAGAGTTTCTCCTCAATAGGTAAATGGGTTTCTTGTGGCTGCCCAAAATCACCGCCGCCATCCATCCCGTGCTGCCGACCACGCAGGGGGAGACTGCCAGGACCATCCAGCATCGCGGCAGGAGCCGCGTCAATAGCTCGCGCCAGCCGGCGCTATAAATTCCTGACCTGCCTCCCGCAGCGCTGGGGTTTCATGTGGCTGCCCAAAATCACTGCCGCCATCCATCCCGTGCTGCCGACCACGCAGGGGGAGGACTGCCAGGACCATCCAGCATCGCGGCAGGAGCCGCGTCAATAGCTCGCGCCAGCCGGCGCTATAAATTCCTGACCTGCCTCCTGCAGCGCGGGACGCGCGCGGGCGAAGCCCGGGCCAAGGGCGGGCCCGTCTGAGCCCGTCAGAGACCGAAGGAGGCCGGGCTGGGCAACCCCTCTGAGACCTGTTAATTCCTACCTTCGGTGACTCCTACGTGGTAAGCAATATAAAGTTAGATAAACATTACCACGGTTAATATCGATGATGTCCAAACGCAATGCCCCGCCTAGTTCGCGCACTACTACCACTATTGATAGCATGCTGGAGAGAGCTGTCAGTATTGTCAGCACCAAAATAGAACTGACAGAGAGACGTTTGTCCCTGGGCTTATCAAGTTCGCAAATTTCCCCACTAGTTGCAAACAGGGATCTCCTTAGCCCTACCCAGCCGCCGTATCCATCATCTGAGCTCAATATGCCCTTGCCAGCTCAAGGAAATTGGCTGGCTGTTGAGGGAAGAAACAGCATTGGGGTTACAAGGGGAGTCAAGGATCCTGTTGTCTCAACACACAGCAGGGATTTTGCCGATTATGAGAACATTTCTCCGAACCCAGAAATATCCGGGGCTAAGAGAAAAAGGAAACTAACCAAACCAGCCTGTCCTAAGAGGAAACAACCCCCACGTTCGAAGATGCAGCGCACTGCTTTAAGCACGTGGATCCAGGGCCCGGCAGCTATAGTTGATACAGTCGACACAGCCTCTGTCAGCGCCCATATTGACTTAACCCCTTTTGAGTCGTCAAATCGCTCAATCTCCACTCAGACTGAGTCTTTACCAGCAATTTTTAATAATTTTACACTTGGGGACACAGCAATTGACATTATTATAGATACCGTCAAAGAGAATGTTAGGGAGCTTGTTGACAGGAATTTTACCATACTCTGGAAACGTCTGGATCGTTTAGAATCTTTGTTCAATAAATTAAGTATGCCTGGTAGTATTTTTAGGCCAGTATCCCAACAGGGAGGGGCCCCTAATCAGCAACCAGCAAGTAGAATAGAACCTGGGTTGACACAGGAAATTGTAATACATGATCAGCGTCCTATGGTAGATTCGTGTAGGACCTGCCATCAAGCAAAAGGATGTTCTGTTCCTAAGCACCCAAATCACCATGTCACACTTTTAAAAACCAGCGACCCTTTTAGTCTACACGTATCGAACCAACAAGTTAATAACGCTTCTCCTTTAATCTCTGCACATAATGCTCATCCTGCACACGACATCAAGACCGCTGCCACTAAGCCCAAAGCAAGCGAGTATACTGAGGGTAGAAATGATGTGTTAAATCTACCTCCGGCATCCTGCCCTTATGTTTTGATCCTTGCAGGAGTCCCACCAATAGGGAAAACCAGCCTGAATCTTGGGACCAATTACGAAATAAATGCACTGACTGGTTGATCAAACATAAAGGGTTTAGTGCCGGTAACATCAATGACATCATAATGGTGCGCAGGGTGGGCTGGGTTGGATTATCAGATAAAATTATAGAGGGCGATTGTGTCGTCATTAATTTTCGGCGACTGGCTTCTGTAAGATTCATATTATCATCAAAAGAGTGTACCAATGGTATATCCACTGATATTTGGTCACTACCTCTTGGTTATTTTTACAAGCCAAATCCTAGACAAAACATACCGGATACCAATTTGCCCTTGACGCAAAATAGATTTACGGCCCTTTCTGGCCTGGACAGTTTAGATTGACTGCAGCCCATAATAACATCTATTGAGCCATCCCTTTCTATAGCCACATTGGTCCCCACTATAACTGACAGCCCAGAGACACACGATCTGCGGGTGCTAAGTTGGAACATTGCCGGGCTGGCATCCAAAATAGCCATTGAGGATTGGGTAAAGATGGTAAACACATTTGATGTACTGCTATTCCAAGAGACCTGGGCAACAAAAGAACTGTATCTTGAAGGGTTTGAATGTTTTAATGTTATGGCAAACACCTCGATATATGGGAGACCGTCAGGCGGCCTCTCTATCTGGGTTAACATTTCTTCAGGAGGCACTGTTAAAATTATTCCTACACATAGAACTAGTTTTCAGGCCCTGATATATACACGTGGGGTCTCAATCTGTTTTATTAATTTTTATAATAATGATTTTCTATCTGAACCTAATTTGAATTTTGTGAATCTTTTTAACTTTGTCTCAGAGATTCAAGACCCAATGAGGTCACATAAGTTAGTTGGAATCTGTTTGGGTGGTGATTTTAATGCCAAAATCTCAGGGGTAAACTGGGTAGGTGCTGCTTATACATTGCAAGCACCCCCATGCAGAAGGGGGACTGAGTTACTGGGCTATTTACCAAAATATAATCTACTCAATGTGATGGATATTGCTGATATAAACCACCGCAACAGTCACCCACTACCAACTTTTAGAGGACGTGGCTGTGCCTCAGTAATAGATTACGTCTTTATATCAGACGTACTGGAAGATCTCTTGGTTAAAGCAGAGGTTATACCTACCATATATGGGGACCATAACCCTAACTTTGTTACACTTAGGGTAGCCCCCAAACCCGGCCTCCCCAAGGAACCAGGGGCCTGTAACTTAGTACCCTCGACAGACAATTTAAGAATTATATGGAAAGGTATAGATAACCATAAAGTATTTTTAAAAATGCTGTCAACATATCATCTATCTGTTAATAGCTGCCTGTCATTAATTGACCCTAACCCTGAGGTAGTTATTGCTTTTACCGACTTATGCGCAGGTGTCAAACAAATAATCTCAAGACCAGTGTCAAACAGTAACAAAAAATGGTTTAACACCACATGCTCACAGGCAAATAGAGAGCTTCGGGCAGCTATGAAAGCGGCACCAAGGGATGTTAACCTTATTAGATCATTGAGGGGCGAATATAAAAAGGTGGTCAAGGAGAGAAAAGAAGAAATCTTGAAAGAACAGTGGGACAACTTGGCAGGTGCTGCAAGGCTCAATAATATAAATGGCTTTTGGGCTATGGTTAAAAACATGAGAACCAGGGGCCTTTCAATTACCCCGATAAGCTGTAACATATCTGCTGAAGCCTGGGAAGCGCATTTTTCTAAAATATATACAGCTCCTCTTGACAATGGGGACTATAGTGACATCTACCCTGTGTCAAGAATACATATAACGCTAACTGAAGTCGAGGATGCCATCGATCAGAGTTTAGGGAACAAGGCCCCCGGCCCGGATGGTCTTCCGATTGATCTTATAAAGTATAACACAGAGTTTTGGGCACCCCTTCTTCTGAACATTTTTAATAACTTAACAAACTCTCATATTCCTGAAACATGGGCCTCTAGTATAATTGTCCCAATATTTAAAAAGGGGGATAGATCCAACCCGAGCTGCTACAGACCGATCTCCCTGATCGATAATACTCTTAAAATACTTGGTAGGGTATTATTTAACAAAATCAGGTCTTGGGCGGAGGAGGGAAGCATTTTAAATAAATGCCAGTTAGGCTTCAGAAGTAACTTGGGGACCGTGGAACAATGCCTTAATCTCAATCTAATTATAGGTAAATATACAATAGCCCGGCAATCCCCAATCTACCTGGCTTTTATGGATCTGTCCTCCGCCTTTGATTTTGTTAATAGATTGCGTCTGTGGGCATGCCTTTTAAGATACAGGCTGGACGAGGATTTAGTTCATTTTTTATCGTATCTGCATAGGGATTTAAGGGCAAGGGTTAGGATTTGTATGGCTGGGGAAGTATCAGGGGACATATCCATTGGTAGAGGGGTCAGGCAGGGGTGTGTACTGGCCCCTCTCTTATTTATTTTATATATCAATGAGCTGCATAATACATTATCAACTCTGAATACAGACGTCCCAATGATCAATGGTAATAAACTCCCTGCCCTGTTGTATGCGGATGACGCGGTTATAATGGGTCGCACCCCGAACTCTCTCCGCATTTTAGTTAGAGGTTTTGATGATTTTATGAATGGATTAGATCTTTGTACTAATTTAAAAAATCTTTTTAATGTGTTGTGGCCCCAAAAATATCCTATTAAAGTTATTAATTTAGGTTCAGAAAAACTGATAAGCACTTGCACTTTCCCCTATTTGGGCTTAGTATTCTCTGATAACGGTTCTTGGGCGGCCCATTCTGCATATGGCCGGAGTAAATTCTCAAAATCGGTTAACTCAGTTTTGAGTCTTCCCCAGCCTAGAAGATCTGAGGTAGTGCTATCTTTACTGAAAATATATAAAATTCAGTGTCTACCCATAGTAACATATGGGGCAGAGATATGGGGACACACAAACAGTAACAGCACCCAGATCGAGGAAAATAGATTCTGCCGGAGAGTATTGGGGGCACCGATCTCTTCATCATCCTATATTTGTCACAGAGAGTTGAATTTGCTATATGTGGAAGATTATATCAGGTCCCGCCCTGCCGTATTTTGGTTGAAAGTATGGCAAAATCCAGCGGCAGCACTGACCAGAGAGATTATAACTGACTGCCTTAAATGTGATAAGGGCATTGACATACCATGGTTGGCTGCTGTCAGGGCTAGTTTGACTAGTACAAATCTTGCACATATTTTTATAAACCCAAACCACTTGGAAGGCATCAATAAAAAGATTATTCAGAAGGCCCTGTATAAACATTATGAAGGTATTAGGTATGAACGAGAATTCCCGAAATCTACAGTATTTCGCTATATATCCACGGTAGAGGGTGATGTCCCCCACCCATACCTGCCAGCTGGTTATCTTCTAGAAGCTATTAACTGCTGGGATCGTAGTTTGCTCTTCCGCCTTAGATCAGGAACCCTAAAATACTAATTGTGCTTCCCCTTAGGCTTCAACATCAAGCTTGAGCAAATGCCATGTTATTGTGGCAACCGTGGAAACCAATCTATGTTACACTTTATATTCTTTTGTAACTATTACCGAAAATATAGTAAGCAATTATTGATCCCTTATTTTAAACTTGATGGGGAAAATTTAATTTTTCGTGTTTGCACATTCTTGAAAATGGCTGTCCGCTCACGCGCCTCTATGGACATTATTTAAGCAAAACTTGAGTGTACTTTTGTTACTGTTCTCCCCTTCGGATTAGCATTTAAATTTGGACTCTGGTTGTCGTAGAACGCATTTTAATGACTGATACCTGTCATAATACATGCACTTTACTTATTATGCTGCTATATTTTTATGTAATATCCTATTTTTGCTGTGTCGTCTTTTTTAACAATGTATATGATATTATCGCATTTATTGTATTAAATTAGGTATTTATTGTATGTTTTAAATTAGAATATATCAATGTATTTTTTTGCTGGTACTTTGCTCTGTACTTTTATGGATATTTTGTATATCCGAATAAAGGAGATTGATTGATTGATTGATTGTAACAAGAGAGCAAGTTTCTCAGAAATAGTAGGTGATATTTTTGGTGCACTGATACCCTCAGTTGGAGTCGTTCTGAATTCGCACAAAATTTGAAACTTGTCCACAGTGGTTGATCGTTTATATACGGATACTGCTGGTGGGTTCTTGATGATTGACACAGAAATGGTTGCTATCAGATCAATGGTTTTGCAAAATCGACGTGCCCTTGATATCTTATTGGCAAAAGAGGGTGGAGTCTGTGGTATGCTGAAAGTCCAACATTGCTGCACTTATATCCCTGATAAGAGTAAAGGAATCGAGGGATATATAAAGAATATTACGAAATTACATGAAGATTTGACCCAACTGGAGGTTGACGGTGTTTGGGAGAGACTTGGTAAGAGTTTCTCCTCAATAGGTAAATGGTTTTCGACTTTTGGAAGTAGTCTATTAGGAAAAATAATAATACCAATAGTTTCAATAGCAATAATAGTTCTAGTAATATTAACAACATATAAATGTAGTAAATGGAAGGGTGAAAGAAAGGAAATAACAGAATGTGAATATAAAAGGAGCGCAAGAAAGAGAAAAAGAGAAGAAATAGAGTTAGAAGAGATGAAAGGAGAATACTATGACTTAATGAAAGATTTAAATGAGGGTGCATAAAAAGAGAAAAGAATACAGAGTTTAAATTTTTTTTTTTTTTTAAAGTAGGTACTTGGTATAGTAGGGATTTTATGATGGATCCTAAAAAGCCATCAGAGGGGGGAATTGATGGAGCAGGGTCTCGCGAAAATGAAACCTGTTCGAGTTGATTACCCCCATAATACGTACTAACAGTAAATAGACGTAGTAAAATTAACCATGCACCCGACATAAACATGGGGAAACTGCTTTGCGCATGCTTGAACTAACACATAAATGAATGATAATGTAATAATTTAGTAGTTTAAAAGAAATTGCATGAGTAGGCCGCATGTGCTCCTGTATTCTGCCTATTACATCGTGCTATAAATTAATGATTAATGCTGCTTTTCGTACTAAGCTTATGCTAGGTAACAATAATGGGAAGTAGTGAAAGGTGGGAGGTAAACAGTGATGGTTTCGTTATCATATAATTAATAAATGTTCATTTCTATTTACTTTAGTGTGCCGAATGGAAACACCATTTTATTTAACTTGGCAATGGTGGGAGGGGGGAACTGTTAGGAGTGAGTTCGTTCTGCCATGGGGAGAAAAGGATGTGCTGCGCATCGCAGATGACATGAAGGAGTGAAGGCCAGTGTGTCAGACGCCTGCCAACTACTGTACCCGAGCGTGGGACCGGAGATGTTTTCTGCGACTGACTTTAATTCATAAAAAGAAGAATGTACATTTGTAACTCATGTGGGGAACATGTGAATAAGCTGAGATTCAGACCATGGGAACTGTTTCCTACAATGCAATTGTTGAATAAAGGTGAAGTCATGGTGGTGTGACAACGCCACCTCCCCAGCCCACCAATCCCTGTGCGAGTTAGAGGGTAAAATGTAACATTTGAGGGATGGACATGTCATTTTAGACTATAATTAGGGTGCCTTTAGAGGTGTGGTTAGCAGCAGCTTAAGCAAGACAAGAGAGAAGAGGGGAGATGCGTCGCTGTCCGTCGGTTTGCAGAGAGGCCTAGCTGTTTCCTGTCCTGTCCTGTTCCTGTCTTTATATCTCTTGACCCCTGATTCCTTTTTGGGAGTCCATATCATCTCCTGGGTCCAGGGGGTGGTTTTCCTACAGATCAATAGGTTTGTATCTGGCCTATATCGTTCTCAGAATCTCAGCATTAATGTATTTGTCTCTGAATCTTTTGTCTCTCCACCTATCCATTCCGTCAACAATATATTGAAATGCATTATTTTAGATGAACCTATTGTCTCTTCATCTATCCCTCCGTTAGGATTATTATTTGTCTAGCATAATTATTTTGCTGAACTTTTGTCTCTTACCCTATCCACTCCTTCATTGCATAATGTCATTGCAAATTGAGTCTGTATTACATGCATCATTTCTCCTGTCGTGAGGTTTGATGTTTAGAATTGTGACCTAATGCAGATGAGCATTTACTTTGAAAATTGAGATAAAATTTAATTATTAACCTTACCGAGAGTCTGTAATTAATTTACTAGATGGTTAGTAGGTTAGTATTTATCATTGCCATCAACTATTCAACTAATTGGTCCATCGACCAAATAGAAGGAAAGTTGATATCGAGATCAGTTATTTAACGGATGTCTAAAAGGACTCATAAAAAGAAATATTTGATGGAATGAACAAATTGACCCCAGCGCATCAGGGATACTGGGTGAATGTGTATGGGCCATTGTAGTGATGTTGTTGAGTATAGATCCCTGATCAATTATTGGTATTGGCGCTGGATCACTATGTTACACGATATATAACCAAATCTGAAAAGACGGAGTTGAAAGAAATGTGGGAAGAAATTTCACAAGAGAAGACTCTTAGTAACAAATTGTATAGCTTTAGTTTGAAGATGCTTTCCCATCGAGAGATTAGATCCTACGAATGTTCGGATCGGTTGACCTCTGCAAGTTTATATTCAAAGTAAAGAGGAATCATTTGGGTAAGTCTAGGTCTTGCTGCAACACGAAATTGAGTACTGAAATCTGTACAAGAAATTGAATACTTAGCATTGATTGAACCAGAAAGTACAGATATTGTTAAAACGAATATGTTGGATACGTACTATCCTAAAAGAAGTCCACATCTGGAACACATATGTCTCTATGAAGTACTGCAACATTACAGCTTTAAGAAAAATGTTACAGAAAATATAAATGAAGAAAAATATCCAGTAATTGGATGTAAAGGATGTTTGGTAGAACATGCCAAAGATAATCTTATTAACCACAGGAAACTCAGTTGCGAAACTCCAGATAAAAGGGAATTTTTCTATTTGGCACTTCTGCAACTTTTCAAGCCTTGGCGTAGTGAAATGGAATTACTTGGAGATTTTGACTGTTATGAAGATTCTTTTAACGCATGTAAAGATAGCATTCAATGCACAATTTTTCCAAATTATCTACAAATGTTAAATGAATAGATTGAACAAGAAACTACTATTGCAGCTGAAATAGCTGGAGGCAGTTCTCAAGATAGTCAAAGTTCTGCTCCACTAAGTCAAGATCCATTAGGACAACCAATTCTTGAAAATGAGGCAGCAATAGCCATGAATGAAGTAGAAACGGCAATGCAACAAGCACAACAGGATATTATTGAGTTGGGAAACTTGGAAGAACAACTAAATATTGAGCCAAAAGAAATATATCAGCAAGTGACAGAACAGATACAGCATGGTGTACTGCATGAAAAAAAGAATGCCAATGCACATCATTTAAACCTATTCGAATGTATATCAGTGGTCAAGCTGGAACAGGAAAAAGTTTCTTAATTAAAGTTTTTACCAGTTATCTACAGAAAACCACTGAATCACATTTATCTTGTATTGTAATCGCTCCAACTGGGTTAGCAGCACACAACATTAAAGGGATTACATTACATCGATTACTCATGCTACCAGTTGAACATGAAAATAAGTTAGAATATCACAAGCTATCTGGAGAAGCTTGTTATGAAGTCTCAAGAGTACTAAAGAAAATGAAACTTCTGATCATTGATGAGGTGAGCATGGTCTCAAACTTAATGCTTGCCTTTGTAGATTTAAGAATGCAACAGATTTTAAAAACATATTATGATGTTTTATTTGGAGGAAAACATGTAATTGTATTCGGCGATCTACTACAACTTACTCCTGTGAAAGGACAACCAGTTTTTAAAACACTTGTCATGAAGACACTAGGAAATCTTTGGGAAGTATTGGAAATGTAAACATTTGGTCTCATTTTGAATATAAAGAACTTATTAAGAATATGCGACAAGCAAGTTATGAACATTATGGAAACATTCTTCAAGATATAAGAATTGGTGTTTTAACAAAACATGGAAAAGAAGCTTTACAAAGTCGGCTACTAACGAACTTGTTTGCAAATGAAAACATAGCACCTGAACTAATGTACAAAAAAAATGGAGAAAAGAACTCTATAGTTTGCCTAATGCCAACACTGCAAGAGTGTTCTACATTCAATCAGGAACTTTTGAAACTGGAAAAACAACCAATAGCGAAAATGGAAGTCATTGATAAAATGGAACACGAAGGAGTTACTATTCTTCTCTCAGAGAAATTACAGTCAAAATTAGATTCTTTGGAAAAGTCTGTGTCTAAGACTGCAGGTTTAGAAAAGACTTTATATGTATGTGAAAACTGTCGGGTAATTTTACTGCATAATTTGGATGTAGAAAAAGGTTTAGTAAATGGAGCAATGGCAAAAGTTGTTGATTTTGTTAATTATCAGAACAGAGATGGAATTGAATTTTTGAAGATTAAATTTGATCAGATTAAAGAAGTAAAACAGATTGGATGCTGTGGTGTTCGTTTTTGCTTGCAAAAGACTTGTATGTTCGTAGAAAACAGTTTCCTCTTTCTTTAGCATATGCAGTGACCATTCATACATCTCAAGGTTTAAGTGTAGAGAATGCTTTGGTAAATATTGGAAGTACAGTGTTTAAAGAGGGCATGGCATGCGTTGCATTGTCTCGAGTAAGAACATTATCTGGTTTGTATTTGATTGATTTTGATGAGAAAAAGATTAGTGAGGTAAATATCCCATATATGAGAAATGTGTTGTATGTCCAAAACGGAAACATGACAAACATTCTAGTGAAATTCAAAAAAAGAAAACAATTGAAGAGAATCATGAAGCTGCAAAGAAAATGAAAATGGACACTGTTGATGATATTGTAGGATACCAGTTAGAAAATAGTTCAGGTATCAACTGCTATGCTAATGAAATTGTGAATGTTGTCTTATATTTACAAGATCTTCATCATGAAATTATGGAAAATCGAGAAAAAAGATTCTGTTCTTTATTACATTATATTTTTCAAAAGTTGGTAACTGATAGAACAAAAATCCATACTGCTTCTGGCATGCGGCATCTTTTGGATATATGTACTGGTTCTTTGCAATTTACACCCAATATACAACAAGATGCACAAGAATTTCTTATGTTTATGCTTGCAGTATTGGAAGATGAAGGAATAGAAATTGAAAATGTGTTTGGACTAAGTTACAGATGGGATCATAAATGTGAAGAGTGTTCATTTTCTTCTACCACTGAAATAGACACTGAACGATTTATATATTTGACAATACCAGATTGCAAATCAGTGTCTTTTAACAAATTAGTAAAATCAGCTAATCAAGATATGAAATGCTCACTTGTGTGGGTAGACATAGTGGCTGCAACAGGAAATGGCCCAAATTGTACTTTGGAGAATTCAAAATTACCTATAACAAAACTACCTGGCTTTGGGGGGGCACCTGGGGTTTTGGCCCCGGGCTTGCCGCCATCAAGGGAAACCTACCAAACCCACACATTTCTGAAAACTAGACACCCTGGGGAGTACAATGAGGTATGGCTTGCATGGATCCCTCAACGTTTCCCTACCCAGAATCCCCTGCAAACCTAAAATTAAGCTGAAAAACCCACATTTTCCACATATTTTTGTGTGGAATCACCATGGCGGCACAAATGTCCTACCCCACAGCGTTCTCCTTAGTGTCCCGAGTAAAATGATACCTCACTTGTGTGGGTGTCCAATGCAGAATTGGCTAAAAACGTATTTTTAAAAAATGTAGCGCTTAGAATTCCAGGTGCTATACCCTTATTCCCTATGTTTTGGGCTCTTCCCAGTCACAGGCCCTTGCCCCTCCCACACAAGTGAGGTATCATTTTACTTGGGAGACTGAGGGGAACGCTGTGGGGTAGGACATTTGTGCCGGCACGGTGATTCCACCCAAAAATATGTGGAAAATGTGGGTTATTTTCAGCTAAATTTGAGGTTTGCAGGGCATTTTGGGTAGGAAAACGTTGGGGGATCCACGCAAGCCATACCTCGCTGGACTCCCCCGGGTGTGTAGTTTTCAGAAATGTGCGGGTTTGGTAGTTTTCCAAGATGGCCGCCGAGCCCGGGGCCAATAACCCAGGTGACACCCCTTGGAAAACCAGGTTGTTTTGTGATAGGTCATTTTGATGTCTCCTCAATATGTTTTGGGCCCTTGCCTGGCGCGGGTACTTGACCCACCCATGCGAGTGAGGTATCATTTTTATCGGAAGACTTTGGGGAAAGCGGGCTGGGTGGAATTTTGTGGATCCACACAGATTCCAGAACTTTCCACCACAGAAATGTGAGGAAAATGTGTTTTTTTGCCAGATTTTGAGGTTTGCAAGGGATTCTGGGTAACAGAACCTGGTGAGAGCCAGACAAGTCACCCCATTCTGGATTCCCCTGGGTGTCTAGTTTTCAAAAATGTATAGGTTTTCTAGGTTTCCCTAGGTGCCGGCAGAGCTAGGGTTCAAAATCTACAGCTAGGCACTTTGCAAAAAAAGGGTCAGTTTTCACCTTGAAAATGTGTTGTGTCCACATTGCGTTTTGGGCCGTTTCGTGTTGCGGGCACTAGGCCTAACCACACAAGTGAGGTACCATTTTTCTCGGAAGACTTTGGGGAATGTGAGGTGGGTGGAATTTTGCGGATCCACGCAGATTCCAGAACTTTTCACCACAGAAATGTGTTTTTTTGGACACATTTTGAGGTTTGCAAGGGATTCTGGGTAACAGAACCTAGTGAGAGCCAGACAAGTCACCCCATCCTGGATTCCCCTGGGTGTCTAGTTTTCAAAAATGTATAGGTTTGCTAGGTTTTCCTAAGTGCTGGCAGAGCAAGTGTTCAAAATCTACAGCTAGGCACTTTGCAAAATAGTTTCAGTTTTCACTGTAAAATGTGGTGTGTCCACGTTGCCTTTTGGGCCGTTTCCTGTCACGGGCACTATGCCTACCCACACAAGTGAGGTACCATTTTTCTCTGAAGACTTTGGGAAATGCGGGGTGGGTGGAATTTTGTGGATCCACGCAGATTCCAAAACTTTCCACCACAGAAATGTGATGAAAATTTGGTTTTTTTGACAAATTTTGAGGTTTGCAAGGGATTCTGGGTAACAGAACCTGGTGAGAGCCAGTCAAGTCACCCCATCCTGGATTCCCCTGGGTGTCTAGTTTTCAAAAATATATACGTTTGCTAGGTTTCCCTAGGTGCCGGCAGAGCTAGGGTTCAAAATCTACAGCAAGGCACTTTGCAAAAAAAGGGTCAATTTTCACAGTGAAAATTTGGTGTGTCCATGTTGCGTTTTGGGCCGTTTCCTGTCGCGGGCACTAGGCCTACCCCCACAAGTGAGGTACCATTGTTCTCAGAAGACTTTGGGGAACGCGGTGTGGGTGGAATTTTGTGGATCCACGCAGATTCCAGAACTTTCCACCACATAAATGTGAGGAAAATGTGTTTTTTTGGACACATTTTTAGGTTTGCAAGGGATTCTGGGTAACAGAACCTGGTGACAGCCAGTCAAGTCACCCCATCCTGGTTTTCCCTCGGTGTCTAGTTTTCAAAAATGTATAGGTTTGCTAGGTTTCCCTAGGTGCCGGCAGAGCTAGGGTTCAAAATCTGCAGCTAGGCACTTTGCAAAAAAAGGGTCTGCTTTCACTGTGAAAATGTGGTGTGTCCACGTTGTGTTTTGGGCCGTTTCCTGTTGCGGGCACTAGGCCTACCCACACAAGTGAGGTACCATTTTTCTCGGAAGACTTTGGGGAATGCGGGGTGGGTGGAATTTTGTGGATCCACACAGATTCCAGAACTTTCCACCACAGAAATGTGAGGAAAATTTGTTTTTTTTGACAAATTTTGAGGTTTGCAAGGGATTCTGGGTAACAGAAACTGGTGAGAGCCAGTCAAGTCACCCCATCCTGGATTCCCCTGGGTGTCTAGTTTTCAAAAATGTATACGTTTGCTAGGTTTCCCTAGGTGCCGGCAGAGCTAGGGTTCAAAATTGACAGTTAGGCACTTTGCAAAAAAAGGGTCCATTTTCACTGTGAAAATTTGGTGTGTCCACGTTGCGTTTTGGGCCGTTTCCTGTCGCGGGCACTAGGCCTACCCACACAAGTGAGGTACCATTTTTCTCAGAAGACTTTGGGTAACGCGAGGTGGGTGGAATTTTGTGGATCCACACAGATTCCAGAACTTTCCACCACAGAAATGTGAGGAAAATGTGTTAATTTGATACATTTTTAGGTTTGCAAGGGATTCTGGGTACCAGAACCTGGTGAGAGCCAGTCAAGTGACCCCATCCTGGATTCCCCTGGGTGTCTAGTTTTTAAAAATGTATAGGTTTGCTAGGTTTCCCTAGGTGCTGGCAGAGTTAGGGTTCAAAATATAGAAATAGGCACTTTGCAAAAAAAGGGTCAGTTTTCACTGTGAAAATGTGGTGTGTCCACGTTGCGTTTTGGGCCGTTTCCTGTCACGGGCCCTAGGCCTACCCACACAAGTGAGGTACCATTTTTCTTGGAAGACTTTTGGGAACGCGGGGTGGGGGGAGTTTTGTGGATCCACGCAGATTCCAGAACTTTCCACCACAGAAATGTGAGGAAAATGTGTTTTTTTTGACAAATTTTTAGGTTTGCAAGGGATTCTGGGTACCAGAACCTGGTGAGAGCCAGTCAAGTGACCCCATCCTGGATTCCCCTGGGTGTCTAGTTTTTAAAAATTTATAGGTTTGCTAGGTTTCCCTAGGTGCTGGCAGAGTTATGGTTCAAAATCTAGAAATAGGCACTTTGCAAAAAAAGGGTCAGTTTTCACTGTGAAAATGTGGTGTGTCCACATTGCGTTTTGGGCCGTTTCCTGTCGCGGGCCCTAGGCCTACCCACACAAGTGAGGTACCATTTTTCTTGGAAGACTTTGGTAATGCGGGGTGGGTGGAATTTTGTGGATCCACGCAGATTCCAGAACTTTCCACCACAGAAATGTGAGGAAAATTTGTTTTTTTTACAAATTTTTAGGTTTGCAAGGGATTCTGGGTAATAGAACCTGGTGAGAGCCAGTCAAGTCACCCCATCCTGGATTCCCTTGGGTTTCTAGTTTTCAGAAATGTATAGGTTTGCTAGGTTTCCCTAGGTGCTGGCAGAGCTAGGGTTAAAAATCTACAGCTAGGCACTTTGCAAAAAAAGGGTCAGTTTTCATTGTGAAAATGTGGTGTGTCCACGTTGCGTTTTGGGCCGTTTCCTGTCACGGGCACTAGGCCTACCCACACAAGTGAGGTACCATTTTTATCGGGAGACTTAGGGTAACACAGAATTGTAGAGCAACTGTTATTACCTATTGACTTTCGATGAATTTCTGCCTTCTAAATGAAAGACAATGTATAAAAAAGAAGTCATTTTAAAAAATGACCTATAATTCTCATGCTAGTATTGGTACTCACAATTTCGGAAATGTGCAAATATCTACTGTTTCTAAACTCTATATTGGGGCATATTCACAAGGAGCTATCGCTGAATTAACTGCACTGTATCGCAGCCAAAGTCGTGATAAATGTACCCCCCATTCACAAGCCGGTGTTAACAGCCCACAGCACCAGTTTACCCACGATAGCAGCCGCAAAAAACATCGCCACAGAGGACCCTCGCAAATATCACTAATGAGATGCAGAGTAGGCGTTCCCGTGACAAAAGCAGAGACAACAGCACACCTCAACATTCACAACGACCAGCCACATCCGCGATAAAAACACAAAACAGGCGATAAGGAGCGTTAGCACCAGGAAATCTACACCTGCTCTGACCTGGTGTAAAGTCGGACGGCAGCCAGCACCACAAAAGGGAGCACAGCCCAGGGCCACAACCGAAGGGAAACAGATGCCAAGGAGCCACACATCATGCAGCCCGGACACCCAAGAGGGCCACAACACCCACCCCCACCACCCCAGGACCCCATCCCACACCCGGAACACCCCCCCCCCCGGACCAACACAGACGCAGCGCAGACAAAGACAGCAGAACCCCAGGAAACATACCAGCCGCACAGACCCAACATCTGACAATGTCACCTTCCACTACAAGCTGAAAGGGACAACCAACCTATGCATCCTGACCATCATCGCCTAACAGGCCTACGGCAACAACACAGCGGTCAACCAACATCCCACCCCACACAAAGCTGATGGCGTGGCTGCACCTGTTGGCCCCTGAGACCCCCATCCAACACCCGCCAGAGTCGGAGGAGTCCCACAGCCAGCCACATCCAAGTCCCCCACACCTGTCCTGGATGTCACCATCACCCTGGTACCCCAGTCCCCATACATACACCACAATGCGCAGGATCCGCTGGAGACCAAGCAAGGACCAGACGCCATGCCAGGATGCACGCACGTGTTGTGGGCAACACACAGCACACATGTACCACCTGTGCCCCCTGGTGACACAGCACACAATCACCGCAACAAGAAGCACACGTCTCACACCAATGTGCAGGCAACAACAGAACACCGTGGAACACCCAACAATGTCACCTTCAAATACACAGCCAGTGTGCATGATACCTTCATCCTCCGACAGTCCATCATCAACCAGCGTTCCCAGGATGGCAACAAGGGAAATGTACAGCCCCTTGGCAATATACAAATGAACACCCCACACACCTCAACACCACAACCATGCAACTCACAACTCAGGCAATGCACACGTCACAAAATCACATACAACAGGCACAACAATATGCCCACCCACCAGACACGACAGAACAACTTACAATGTCCACATGGGCAAGCCCTGAAAATGAGCCAGCAATGGCATGGCACCTCAGCCACATACTAGCCGAATGTGGGGTGAGGTGGCAACCAGGCATGTGTGAAGGATGCAGTAGAACCATGTTTGGGAAAGTACACAATGCCAAGAGTGCCGGAGATGTGCTGGACACCTCGCAGTATGCAGAACACACCCATATCCATGGCGACCGTTTGTGTATGGAGTGTAGTGGACAGTGGACGCCACCATGTCACCCCAGCCAGTGGGGGACCTCTCGGAAATGTTGCCTGTTACGCCCCCCCTAAGCGTCAGCGGAGTGGGATGGCCCGGCGTACGCCACGCCAGCGTAGGGGTGTGAATAAAAACCACATAGGCCTGGGCGTGGTCCACTTCCGGAAAGACCCACGTCTCTGCCAGGGTGGTGCCTCCCAACTCGCCACGAGGCCGACGCCATCCCCATGAGCGGAGTTGCCTGAGGTGCCGTGCGCCTGCCGGACTCCGGCAGGCTGGTCCACAAACCCGTCAGGCCAGCCCCTGCGCAGCCAGACCACACTGATCACCTTCCGACACCGGCGTGTGTCAAGGAGGGCCCACCACATGCCGGCGCAAGCCACAAGCCCGAGGCCCGAGACCTTGGCAGCCACCTCAGACCATCACTGCTGCCACGACACCGGCCCGCTTTATTCCTTTTCCGTTGACATACTCTACTGCCGCCCCCGGCCTACTCTTCGGACCAGTAGGTCCCACATGTGGTACTGTGTCTTGAGTCATGAATGGCAGTGACCCCAAATCCGGGCCAGCAGCCATAGCACCAGACCCCCCCTGATCAGTGAGGCATAGTTCCATATGGGCATCTTGTGACACGTCGTGCCACTAACCCTGTTCAACGCCAGCCGGCAACATGTGGTGCCACTAACCCTGTTCAATGCCAGCCGGCAACACGTGGTGCCACCGAACCTGATCTACACAGGCCGGTGGGGCCATCCAACCTATGCCAGCGACACTCGGTGAATGGGCCGTGCTGGCCGCTGCCTCAGGCCTACACCACGGTCAGGTAGGTCACACATTTGGAACTGAGTCTTGATTACACCATGGCAGTGACCAGATGTCTACTGCAGGGGTGATATCACTAAACTCCCTGCTATAAGAGAAGCAAACGAATGCATCACAAGCACACGACACGTGTCTGTGGGCCCATGCTGACCTCTGCCTCCGGCCTACGCTGCGGTCCAGTAGCTCACAGAGTCTTGATTTGGCAATGTTGGAGTTCACATCTGTGTACCAGCATCATCGCAGACTGCATCCCTTCACAGCACCTGTGCCACTAAGTTTGTTCCCCGACATACATGGACACTCACTGGTCGTACGTTGGTGGCGTTTGAGTCTGTGGACTAGGGGCTAGTTTTCATCCTCAGGTAGCTGATCCCGAATTGTTTGTGCAAACGAGGCTTGCGCTTTCCACTCCTCCATTTGCTGCTTCCAGATAACATCAGAACTTCCGCATCATGCCCTGGAGGACACCTTCCACCTTCCACCTTCCACTGTCCCCTGGAACCCTACGCAACATACACCTCGGACATTGATGGGGACCCGCTCAGGTCGCATGGCCCATCTGACTGCACCGCAAGTCACCGTCCCGTGGCTGGGTGCCTGTGCCGGCCGCAGTGCATCCTGGGCCACTGACTCTGTACTGGTCAGGTCTGGGACACCTTCTTCTGAGACATTGAATGGCCTCTGTAGCGATGGTCTTGGGGTCATCAACGCCATGTGTCTGTGACCCTGCGCTGTCCGCATCCTCAGGCCTCAACTGCGGGCCACCATGGCCCACACATGGCATCGAGTCTTGACCGGCCCAGACGTCGCATCACCGCAGGGGGCACACGCCACCACCGCAAGGAACACCACCAACCGCCATCTGCCAGAGTCGAAAGGGTGGTCCTGACAGACCTACGGAGTTGCTCAGACCTGTCGTGGATGCCATCATCGGCCTGATACCCTGCTCAGCACTCCAGGTGCCAGTGACTCAGTGCACTGCAACTCACGCAACCTCCTGACTGAATATTGGGTGTCCTCTGTCCTTACTCCGGATCCCTCCATGTTGCTCTGCATATGACTCTGTTATGCTGGTGTTTTTTGTTTCCATGACACTGGTGTCCACTTTTCAGGTTGTTGCCAGCACCAAGCACTCCGTGCGGGCTGGCTTATACTCACCCCACACACATCCAGCACAGGCGTCACTGTACATGTGGCCCTGCCAATAATGGGGCCGGGTGCACGTGCCCATAGCCAGTCCAACATGATATGTGCATGTGTCTCTGTGGAGGTGTGGGACTCCTTTGTAGGTTGTAGGTGGTCCCTGAAGGGTATTGGACATCCACGTATGTGTTCTACTTCGCATTTCATGGGTTAGGCAACACCCTCACCTGTTGGGCCACCTCCTTTTGGTGTTCGGCCACCTGGCATTGGGGTGCCATGTGTGGGTGGGTGACGTGTTGTGAGGCAGCCGTGATTGCGGGTGCATCATGCTGTGTGGTCTGTTGCAGAGTCTGGGTTCTCCTCTGAGTAGCTTGTCTGCCCTGGTCCTGGTGGTGGGTTGTGTGGGATGTCCATGGGCTGTTGTAGGGCGTCGGGGTCGAGGGTGTGGTGTTCGTCTCGGGCATCACTGATGGGTTGTCTGTTCAGACCTGCTGGAGGTGTTTGTCCCTCTGCATTGTGAAGGGGAGGTGCATGTTGGCATTGTGTTGGCGCATTGTTCTTGTTGACATACAGACTGTGTGACAATGTACATTGTGACTGTTTGGGCGGTGGTGGCTATTTGAGTTGGGACAGTGTCCATTTGGCCTACATGGCTGATGTGGGGTTGTAGGGGTAGATGTGCATCTCACAGTTCCCTGCTCTGTCTGATGTGATTGTTCTGTTTCTGCGCCTGGGTGGACCCAGTTGTGTCCCCTGTTCTGCAGTGTGGGTGTTGCACTTTGTGCCACATTGTCATGGTATGTGCTGTGATTGCTATGTGCGTGTGCTGCAGTGTGCTACGGGGATGGGGGACATGTCCCTGGGTAATTGTGGATGTGCAGTGTGCTACACCTCATTGTGCATGTGTGGCATTGTGCCCATCACCCCTGTCCCCCAGTCCCTGTTGGATCCTCACCCTGTTGTTGTTGTGTCAGGTCCTGTCGAGCTGTGTCCGTACTCCCACCTCCTTGCACCCTCTCCACACTGATGACTGTGGCCTGGCTTTCCTCCTGCTCCTCCTGTGTTGCTGGACTGCCACCTCCTGTCGCCGTTGCTGCCTTCCTGTTGGCAGTGGGTTTGTGCCTGGTTTAGGTTGTCACGTCCTGGCAGAGCCTCTTGGCCTCCTGGATTGGCCTCCTGGGCTCTGCGACTGCATTCCAGGTGGTCTGCTTGTGGGTAATTTGCTGGTAGTGTTCTGTCGCCTCCGTGGCCTTGGTCTTGTTTTCCTGCGGTCTGCACCCCGTCTTCCTCTCCATTTTCTCCTTGGCCTTCCCCGACCCACTTGTTCCTTACTGGTGGTCTGTGGGGGTTGTGGGGTTCGCGTTGCCCTCTGCGCTGGGTCAGGGTGCATGGATGTTGCTACTAACCCTGGGCGGTGAACTACGCTACGCTCGCGGAGTTTGCGGAGTTTCGGTAACTTCGCGATTCGCGTAGAACGCGAAGTTACCGAGCACTACGCAATTTGCAGCGTAGCGTAGCTGTTTTTCTTCTTCGTGCGCTCCATATGCGTTCTCGCGCGCGCGGTAACGACCTACCGTGATTCTGCGTTCGCCGACGCGATTTCCTATCCGTTCGCGGGCGCCACGAGATTTGGAATCCGGCCGTACGATCCCGCGAGAGTGTGCGAACGCGAACACGTCATTCGGACGCGCGATCTGACTTCCGGCGGCAGTGTTGGTAAGATCGCGATCCCGAACACGAAGAAACTACAATCTGGCGAAGAATATCTCTCGAGCATCATAAAACCTTCTCGAAAATGATTATTTTGCTCCAAAAAACTCCTCAGATTGTGAATTGGCTGTAGTTTTTTGTGCAAGGAGTCCTTTTTCTTTTTTTACTTTTTTTTTCAAGAGGAAGGAAGTGCCCCTGAGTTTCCAACTTCCTGTTCCTGTCCAGCAGGCTCCTCCCAGTGCTTTGTCCATGTGCTGTTCACTTTCATTTGGATTTGGAGCTGGAAGGATCACTTTTTGTGTCTGTCTGCTGCATCATATCATTAGATTGGATTTGAGGACTTTTGGATTTGAGATTTTACAAGTAAGTTGGAAAATTGGTGTACTTGTTTGTTTGATTGGGGCTTGTTTGTACCTACATTTTTTGGGATTTTCATCGTTTTTAAAATTTATTGTTGTGGCCTGGGTGGCCTGTAGTTTCAGTAGGGGCCTAGTTGTTTTTCTTTGATTGAAATTTCAGCCAGTAGGCCCAGAGGTAGCCATGGGTGCATGTTTCTGTGGTGTCTGTTGAATTTAAACATCATGTAGGGCATGGATGGCATTGGATTGAATTGCTAAATGTGGTTTTTGGGGTGTATTTCACTTTTTGGGTGTGTGTTAATAAATAAATACCTTTGTTGGATGTGTGTGTGTGCTTGTTGTGTAACTTTCCAACCTTTCGTAGCCCTGTGGATTTTCGTTTTTGCATTTTTGTATTAAAGCTGTGTTGTTTAGCAGGCCTCCTTTGTCTGGTCATATTATAGGCCTGCTTGCGTTCATTGTTTTCCATGGCCTGTTGTGACTGTGAGTGACCATGTGGCTTGGGGCCATTTTGTGGTGGTAGTTTAGTAGTGTGCTGCTTTTTACATATAGGCCTGCATGTCTTTTCTTTGTTCCCCTTGGCTTATGCTTGTTGTTGTTGTGGCCTGGCCAGGTGGGTGGCGGCCATTTTGTGAAGGCAGGCAGTGTTCTTTTGCCATAGGCTTGCATTGTCTGTCTTCCATTTCTTTTTGTTGTGGGTGGCTAGCGGCCATTTTGTGGAGCCTTCCAGGCAGTGTGCTTTTGCCATAGGCCTGCATTGATTGTCTGTCTTCACTTTCTTGTTATTGTGGGTGGCCTGGCCATGTGGGTGGCGGCCATTTTGTGGAGCAAGGCAGTGTGCTTGCTTTTGCCATAGGCTTAAGCTTGTGGCCTAGTCTGCCAGTAGGCCCAGAGGTAGTCATCATGGGTGCATAAAAACTGTTTCTGTGTTGTCTGTTGAATTTTAACATCATTTAGGGCATGGATGGCATTGGATTGAATTGCAAAATGTGGTTTTTGGGGTGGTATTTCAGTTTTTGGTGTGTGTTAAATTAATAGGCCTTTTCAGCCAGTAGGTAACCCTGGGCGTTCAGCTCACGGACTTTTGGCAACTCCGCACTGCGCGACAACGCGGACTTACACTTTTTTTCTTCTTCGCGCGCTCAATATGCGTTTTTGCGTGCGCGATAACGACTTTTTGTGACGATTGCGATGCCGAACACGCAGAATTTACAATCTGGCGAAGAATATCTCTCGAGCAGCATAAAACCTTCTCGAATATGATGATTTTGTTCATTTTGCTCAAAAAACTCCTCAGGTTGTCATTTAGATGTAGTTTTGTGAGCAAGGAGTCATTTTTCTTTTTTTTACAATTTTTTTAAAGAGGAAGGAAGTTCCCCAGAGTCTCCAACTTCCTGGTCCTGTCCTTTGTCTTCACTTTCTTGTTATTGTGGGTGGCCTGGCCATGTGGGTGGCGGCCATTTTGTGAAGCCAGGCATTCTGCTTTTGCCATAAGGCCTGCATTGTCTGTCTTGTCTTCCTTTTCTTGTTGTTGTGGGTGGCCTGGCCATGTGGTGGCGGCCATTTTGTGGGACCAGCCACTGTGCTTTTGCCATAGGCCTCCAAGCTTGCGGCCTAGTCTGCCAGTAGGCCCAGAGGTAGTCATCATGGGTGCATAAAAACAGTTTGTGTTGTCTGTTGAATTTAAACATCATTTAGGGCATGGATGGCATTGGATTGAATTGCAAAATGTGGTTTTTTTGGGGGGGTCTATTTCACTTTTTGGGTGTGTTAAATAAATGCCTTTTTTGCGTGTGTGTGTGTATGTGTTGTTGTTGTGGTTGTTGTGTAACTTTCCAACCTGTTTTTAGCCATGTGGATTTTAGTTTTTGCATTAAAGCTGTGTGTGATGTTTATCAGGCATCCTTTGTCTGGCCATATAGGCCTGCTTGAGTTCATTGTTTGCCGTGCCTTGTGCCTGTGAGTGACCATGTGGCTGGGGGCCATTTTGTGGTGGTAGTTAGTAGTGTGCTGTTTTTGCCACATAGGCCTGCATGTCTTTCCATTGTTCCTCTTGTCTTACTGCTTCCAAATCCATCCCCATTGCCAGCTGCAGCTCCCTGATGCTGCATCCATCCCACGTGATGCACAAATTTAGGCCAAACAGGCTCCACTACATTTTTGTTTTTGTTCTTTGCTATTCTTATTCTTCCTGAGTGTACACAGTACACCAGGAAAGCCCTGGCCTTGTTGTCAAAGTCTCATAAATGGCTACACTGTTGTTGTTCACTGAGTTTCTAAAATTTAATAATTGAGACAACCACACACTAAGTTATATATTATATTAGTTTGATTTGTGCTATCGTTTGACTGATGTTCTTCTGGCTTTTTGCTTTTAGGTGCACAAAAGACTGAGGAGGAGGTGTGTCATCATTGCCTGTTGTACTGCCAGACAGACGTCCTGCTGCTGTACACGAGTCACACGACGTGACGTGTGACCTGACCAGACATCTCTGCAACTTGTGCAACTGAGTGCTGCTGACATCTGAAGAAGATGGGCCCAAAGAAAGCAGGTACCAGGTCCTCCAGTACCAAGAAAGTTGCTATTGAGAAGAAGGAACAGAAGAAGGAAGTGACACTTAAGTCTGGTGTGCCGCCCAATACCTTTTTGGGCAACAAAAATTACGCCTGCAGCAGCGGTGTCCGGGGGCAAGCTGGGGGCAGCACCTCTGCATCAGTGGGCCCAACCCACCAACCCAGGCCCAAGCACATGAGTGTGGAAGAGGTAGCCAGCCTAATGGTGGAAAGCAGTGATGCTGAGCCTGAGATAGACTTATCGCTATCTCAAAGTAGTACCCAATCAACGCAGGAGGAAACACAGCAGATAAGTGGTCAACAACAACAGCCGCAACCACCGCCCGCAATAGTAGTTGTTGTTCCTCCCGAAGTAGGGGCAGTTCAGGAAATTGAGCCTCATGCAGAGGTAGAAGAAGAGGAAGCCACTCAGTCAGAAGATCCATTGTCTTCCAAATCCCCAGCAAGGAAAAGGAGGGTTAGTCCATCAAGTTCTTCGCCAAGACTCCCTTCTGATGATCTGGATGCCACTTGGAAGCCACAAACTGAGTCTGAGAGGGATACACGTCCCAAACCAGGCTTGGGAAAAGGAAGGTTCCAGAAAGCCTTACACTTATGGAGGTTGATATAGAACAGCAGGATGATGATGATGAGTCAGTCATCACGAACATCACTCCCGGCCCCGAGGAGATGGAGACCAACATTATTACCCTATCCAAAATCGCTGCGAGGGATGTAGCACGCATACCTCCAACACAGGTAACACCAACACGACCTACAGCTTCCATATTTGCATTAGCAAAGGCCCGGCAGCGACCTACATCCAGCACAACCACCACCTCAGTAGAAGTAGGTAGTGGTACGGCACAGAGTCAAATTCAACACACACCCTCCAGTTCATCCGGCATTGGAAGTGGCACCTCCATCAGGAGGCAAAAGTTAAGCTCCCCAGTTTGGGACTTCTTTACGGTTAGCGAAAAGGAGGAGAACATTGCTATATGCTCCATTTGTAATACCTCTGTTAGTCGTGGTAAGCTTGGTACAAACTATGGTACCAGAGGCCAAATAACCCATCTGAAAAAACACCACTTGATCAGCTGGGAGGACCACCTTCGCGGCATAAAAACTGCAACCATTGGTGTTGGTGGGGATAAAGGAGTAGAAGATCCGATCACGGTGGAAGAGGAAGGACAGGGATACATTCTCTCTGGTAGTGGTACACAAAGTCGCCCTGTCCCCAGCAGTGCAGTGTTAACGTCGCCCACATCTTCAGCAACATCTCAGTGGCGTAAGAGTCAGCCTGAGACAGCAAGGAGTACCGCAATGAAAAAAAGTGCGTTGTTGAGCCTAAGAGAAAGGAAAACCATGCAGCCTACCATTAGCAGCATATATGGGGGGGAGGGGCAGTACGAACGCAACCACCCAATAGCACGTTTGTACAATGCGAAGCTGGCTAAAATGTTAGCACTGGACCTTCTCCCTTTTTCTTTTGTTGAAGGGGTGGGTTTTCTGGAATTTGTGACAGCCATCTGCCCAAAATGGCATGTTCCCAGCCGCTACTATTTTGCCAGAGTTGCTGTTCCAGCACTATCTCACGACGTGCTGGAATTGCTTGGAAAAGCCTTGAAGCAGAGTGCTGTTCAGAGTATCCACCTGACAACAGACATGTGGACCAGTTGCCAAGCCACTGAGTACATGTGCATCACTGCACACTGGATCTCTTTTGCGGGGGTTAGAGAACAGATATCTGCTGGTGTTGACGCTGCTGAGATTTTTCATGCCACTCGCAAACATGCAACTGTAGCCATGTTTGCCATGGAGAAATCTCATACTGCTGCAAACATTTTGGAAGAGTTTAACAGCAAGGTCTTTGAGTGGCTGCGCCCAAGAGGGCTTAACAGTGGTTTTGTTGCCACGGACAATGGCAGTAATGTAGTTAGGGCCATGCAAGATGGTCGCTATTTCAGGGTCCCGTGTTTGGCACACTGCATTAACATTGTTGTTCAAGACCTTCTGAAAAATGAATACAAAGTCAGCAACTTACTGGCCACCTGCAGAAGAATATGCACACATTTCAGCCATTCTTTTAAAGCCCGGAAGCAGCTGAGGGTCATTCTACGTGAGCATAAAATGCCAGTCAAAGCACTCATCCAGGAGGTGCCAACACGTTGGAACTCAACTTATTACATGCTTGATCGTCTGTTTGACCTGTACATACCACTCAATGCTTATGTCATGCAAAGATTAGGGGAACCTACTGTGAGAGGCATGACCGTTGAGATGGGTCAATGGGACCTCATTAAATGCCTGACAGAGATGCTACTTCCTTTTGAGATCTTCACATGTGAAGTCAGCAGGGAGGACTGTACTATGGGCCAAGCTATCCCATTGTTGCACATGCTAGAGCAACAGCTGAAGGAGGTGTCTGAAACGTACACAGGTGTGGATGACAAACAAGACGCATATCATTTGGCGGAGTCCTTAGCCGCTCGCTTATCTGAAAATACAAGGATTCAAAATAACATTGTGTCACAACAACATTACATTACTGCCACAATTTTGGATCCACGGTACAAAGTATTTCTGAACAGTAAGGCAGTAATTCCTTTTTCGGAAGTGGATGTTGCCAACTACAAAACTTTGATAGCTGAGGAAGCCACTAAGTTCGAAAACGAACGGCTGGTAATTACAGGCCCCCCCGCCCCAGGCCATAACAAGTACTACAGGGTATTCAGAGTCAAGTTCTACTTTGGAGCCTGAGGGCAGTGCGTTTGCCTCCCAGCAGTCACCGACACCAACACTACCAATAACATCAACAACAGCAAGAACAGGATCATCCACAGTACAATCGGCAACTGATTGGTTTCTACGGCAGGGGTATGGTAAGTTCAGTGCTGATGCAAAGGCAAAACAGGCCGAGCACATCGGAGCACCCCTGAGCATTGAGCGGACGGTCCAGGCCTATCTGGATGACCCAACAGAGGTCTTCATGGATCGAAACCCATTGCTGTATTGGTATGGGAAAAGAAGCCAATGGACAGTGCTCAGCAGGCTGGCGATAAAGTATCTGGCTTCCCCTGTCGCAAGTGTCTCTTCTGAGCGTGTTTTCAGTGCTGCTGGTGCCATTGTAACTTTGAAAAGGACCAGTCTCTCGCCCAAAAGCGTGGAGAGGTTAACCATGATCAAAATGAATCAGCACTTTATACCACAGGATTACAAAATACGTGAATCACAGCAGGAAGAGGAGAGCGACTTCGATGATGTAAGTAGTGGGTTACAGGACCTACTTCTGTCCGAACCACCAGAGTTTGAGGACGAGCTCCTCTTCCCTGACAACTAGGCTTTCAAATTGTTACTTTCTTCCTTCCTTTATTTGTCTGTGTATCTGTCTTTCTGGTTCAAATCAAATCACAACAAATCCATCACCACCGTCTTCTCTTTTTATTTCCCTATTGGAGTTGCACGTCTGTGCATTTAACTGTCCTCAGAGTCCTGCTCCATCTTCCTGACTCGCCCTAATTACATTTCCATCAAGCCAGACATTGGAGTACAAGAAATGTTGCCTCTAACAGTCCCTCCATAAGAAGTGAAACGTGACTATAGCTATCCTCCATTTTGTTTCCGAGCCGAAACTCATCACTGTCCGAAGGCTATCGCCTCTGCAGGCATCCACAACTCTTCACTGTCAGAACTTGGGCAGGCATCCAAAAGTTAACTCATCACTGACAGAAGGCTACAGCCTCGGCAGGCATCCAAAGCTCATCACTGTCAGGACAGAAAGTACTTGGCAGAGAAAGACAAGACTCTTCGAAGAAACTTGCTGACATTTCTGCAAACTCAATTGACCAGCAATGACCGCTACCCTGGCCGCGGCCCATCTCAGCGCTGACCATGTGAACCAACTTAAACTGCGACAAAGTGCCACAGATGAATAAGACGAAAACAGAAACAGCGACTACCAACACTGAAAATGAATGTGGAGTAATAATGAGGCCACTGCCTCGTTAAAAAAAAACACACACCTGTCAGAACTAGGCATCTGATGATCTGACAGCCAAAGAGAAGAGCAAGACAGGTAATGATGGCATGCATTGGATGCTTGCTGACTCTGAGCGATTGCTGTTGTTTGTTGTGTTGATGTTGTGCATGAAGTCGAACTCTACTAGTAAATCTACAAAGTGAAAGTGACTCAAGTGACAGTCAATGTTTCCCTTCTTGTTGTTTAATAATCAAATTGTACTCCTACTACTGCAGGTGCAGGCCAATATCCATTGCAATTTTTTAATATGGAATATGGACTTAATCGGAGACTAGTCACTACAGACTGAGTTGGACAACATGTACCACACCATGATGATTGACCATACTACCTTTGCACGCAGTCAGTCAGTTGGATCGGAGATGATTGATGGAATAACTGCGTTTCATGAAGTGGCATAAAAGGTAAACACAACAATTCAACAAGAAAGTAAACACAGCAGACCTACATGTCCATGTAGTGGTGGAGTCGAGTGTAGTCATATGACTGACAGCGGCGCATTGATTTAGTCACTTAATTTTGAAAATGCTAGGTTTCTGTATATGCCTTTTGTCTGGCTCTGTCAAAATTTAAGGTAAATGGAGGTTGGGTCACGGCCTGGTGCCGTGGGCCTGTTCTGTCCTGTTGTTGTTGTAGCTTAATGCTGTAAACAGAATAGACACAATGTATCCATGCCACCTCAGTCTGAAAGTGTTCCCTCTTCTCTTCTTGGACTCCACCGTAATTGATGCTTTTTTTTTATTCATTGATTTTTCAATACCCCTTTTGTTTTTCCATCTACACTTACAGGCCGGCCTTTACCCTGTGCTATACTGGGAGAAACAACTCACACTTACCTTACCAATCCGCATCAGGCAGGCACTGTGGCACCCAAGATTGATGTGCGGAGCGTCCATGGAAGATAGGACCAAGAGGAATGACGAGATTCAACTCCACAATTTGACCAGGATAATACAGTAACTTTAGTATCATTCATCATTCGTCTTTTAATTAATTTGAATCCTTTTTTCTCTTCAATCATTACGTCTGTGTGTTGTGTTGTTGTTTGTTTGCTAATTGATCCCTACAACTATTTTTTAATTTCTTTGCTATCTTTAAAAGTAAGCTCGGTACAACATGTAATTTGGGTCTCTCTGAGGGCATACAGGCAAGGCAAATTGCATAGAATATACTGCTGCCCTGTACTGTCTAATTGTCTAGTAGTAGTTAGTAAGTACTACTCATTAACCATCAAGTTATCTTCATCATCATGCATGCATTTCCTTTTTCTCCCTTTATAGATTTATTGGATAAGATCATGGTCGTCTGCCAAGATTGTGCTTTGCTTTTGTTGTGTCCATGCGTACTGTTTTTCTTTGTCAAACCTTTCCCCAAACCCCCTTCCCATCCATACATCAAACCCTAACCCTCTTCCCCGGGCTGTGATTTATATTGAGGTGTGATGTGACTACATTAAATTGACACCAATTGATCACACGCTTGCTGGGGCAGATGTGGTGAAAGCAACACTAATTCAATTTCAAGGCAGGGCGAGGATCTTCTTCTGCTTGCCCACCCATGCTCAGTCTATGTACAAGCCAACTTTTTTTCCAAAGGGACCTAATACATCATAATTAATTGCCGGCATTGATTGGATTCATCATCAACATCCTACCACACAGCAGTAAAGGTTACGAATTACGATTGTGTTAAGTGACTCACTCGACACAACTACAGTTTGTAACTTCTTGTACTAGGCTGTCCCTGCCACCATTATGTTTTATTTTACTTGAGCAGTTGCAATATTGTTTGTTTGGCAGTCTTCTTCTGTACTGTACTTTACTTCATTCTACTACTCCTCCCACAGTCTCTCTCAGGCAAGTGACTGTCTCTTTTTATTTTTTTGCAAATGCTACTGCCAGTGTCTACTACTACCACCACAACCATGGCATCTTCTCCATTCTCTTGGGAAACCATGCAGCCATCGCTGTGCCGAACTTAATCATCATCAATCACAGGTAAGATAAGTTTGGTGGGAGGTATAATGGACTAGGAGGGGAGACTGACAGTACTAGTAGGACAAATAACTCAGTGAGGGGTACCGCTGCGCATCTATCTGTTTGTGTGTTACATAATCGGCAGATTATTTAAATCAAACACTGGCTGCGGCCCTGCAGCAGCAAGGAAACCATGTGATGTAAATTCGTAAAACAGTAACCCCACCACAAAACATTAACATCATATGTTTAAGTATAAATATAATTTATTACCCTAACAAAAATAAACTATCCCACACCTGACCCACCCCTTTCCCTAACCCCAACCAATGTCCAAAACGAAAAAGTCCAAACAATGTCCATAAACCCCAACGCCCAATTCCCACCCACCAACAAAAGGAATAAGAAAGGGGCAATCCAACGGGGTCCTATAGTTCTTAGATTCGGCGGGCTTTCAGGTGTTTATCCATGAGGATCTTGACCCGCTCCTCTAGTTGCTCCTCTAGGCGTGAAATCCGGAGGAGCATCTGACGGCGAAATGCCCTGCAGTGGCATCCAGGGTGGGGGGCAGCAGTGCTGGCTGTTAAGGAATTGGGGCGGCGGGCGGCTGCCTGACCGCAGCGCCGTTCCACTGGAGGTGGGGCCTGGCTGGGGCCCGGGTCATTGGAGGAGGCTGCAGCTGCTGCCGCCTCCTCCTCCTCCTCCGCCTGAGCCACCAGCCGCCAGTACTCTTTGCAGATGGCCTCCAGTTTCCGGCACCGGGCCCTGGCTGCCAACTCCTTCCGTGATGGTTTTTCTTGGGAAGGAGGATCTATATCAAGAAAGAAAAAGAATATTGTTGTAACCAATACTCTTAGCAAAACAGTAACACAAAATTAATTCAACACATAGTGGCACAGTAGCACTAGCAAGCACAGTACATAACATTTGTGGTAATAATCTATCCTCCCACTTCCTCGGCCTCTAACATTTGTGGGAGTTTCAGGCATTATACTAGCACTATGGACTCCAGTACACAGTATTCCAGTCTTCTTCTTATCTCTAGTTTAGCGAAATTACATAACCTGGTTGTAGCCGGCATGCCAGCTCAGTCAGCTAAGCTTGCACCCAAGACAAACATACGAGTCATGACGCAGACTCATGTTAGTTTTATTTACTACTGTCTGCAGGTGGGGAAGCTCGTATTTTTCTATTACGGGTGGCACTGGCCATACTCTCTCTGTTACATGAAGGGCAATTGCTCAATTTCACTTTCACCCTGCCCTGGCTACTACAAAAAGGCAGATTATATATCTGATCCAATGATCATTGCTTATATATGGGACGACGACATAAGGTCAGTAGCGGTCGGTGGTGGGAGTGCTGCCGGGCGGTGATGTGGGGACGGGGAGGGGCAGGGTGGGGGGTAGTAAACTATGGATTACGGCCAATTACAGGTAAGTAAACATATAAATAAATAAAATTAATTTCGTTGCGAGTACTGCATCGCATTTGGCGGTGCAGTGCGCACAATGAAATTCGCTTTATTTATTTTTATGTTTACTTACCTGTATTTGGCCGTAATCCATAGTTTACTATCCCCCACCCTGCCCCTCCCCCTCCCCACATCACCGCCAGGCAGCACTCCCACCACCGACCGCTACTGCATAAGGTACTTTGTTTTGATTGATTGTGTAACCAACAGATAGGCCACCCTTTGCAGGCTGGCTGACACATTCGAAAATAAATTTACATAGGTAGGGAGTGGTCCTCGAAGTCGGAGGAAGGCGCTTGATAACTAACTATACACAATATATATATATGATGTGGTTGCAAACTACTGTGAGTCAACTGTATTCTGAAAATACAACTTGTATTCCCCTCGGCTTTGCTACTCTGGCGCGGTTTCTTTTACATTCTCTTCAAACTAAGACTCTGCATCCAGTGACAGTCTCCACCTATGCTGTCTATGATGAATACATACAGGCATCCATCCATTCTAAGTAAATGTCTATCATTCTTCTTAATCTCTCCACAAACCTTAGTTTGTTTCACCAACAACCACCCATGCGTCCACTCCTTCCTTGCTTGCCTTGGCTTTGAGTTTCACCCAAACACCGCTGATGATTCTTGCTATCCCCAGTATCCACCCATACTGTGTCGCCCACCCAGGCAGGCATCTTCTTTCACCTTCCACCCATCCTTCAACAACACATGCATCTGATTCCTATCAGCCACCTATGCATGCTTCCAACGTATCCTTCTCTGCCAGTCATATTACATCTCGCCCGTCCTTCCTCCTTCCACCCTTCTTTCCCTTTTTGTTCAACACATCCATCAAGGTCATCTGATCTGACTTTTAGTCTTCTCCATAAAACTTTTACTGCTGAGTTGGAGTCAGATAGAAGAGGCCATTGGTTACTCAACTCACGCTGCTAATGCTATTGCTAATGCATTGCTAATGCTAAGTAAAGGGTGTCTTCTTCAACCGTTGTATAATGTTCACTACAACTTCATACTTAATAAGTCTCAACAGTACAGTGAGTGAAGTGAACACCCTTCCAGCTAGTGTAATGTCAATAAGTAATGAATATAACTCACCACCGCCCGCCACTGCTGCTGGCTCACCCCCTGTATCTCCTGCAGGTGCCGCATCTCCTGCCCCCTCCGGAATGGCCACATTGCCATCGCCGCTGGCCCCACCGACACTGGTGGTCGGTAGTACGCCTAGAAAAAACATTACACATTTTTAGATGCCTGTACACCTCCCCCTATTTATTCGTTTCCACTAGCAAGATTGAAAAAAAAGTTAATACATACATATACAACATACATCACTAGTCCAAATCGGGTACTAGAGTAGAGTCAGTAGACACTAGTAGTGTTATGGTCCCTAGGGTCATTATTATAGTCTACTCTACTCTTTGCAAAGTTAGCCTGAGCCATGCAACCATTTTCGCTTCATGTCTTTTGCGCATGTTACCTCGCAGCTTGTTGTGCAGTAAGACGCCTTTTTGAGCCCACATGAGCTCATACAGCTACTGTCTGAGCGTTGCGTACAAGAGGTCGAAAAAGAAAGCCACTTTGTTATGGAGTTCGGTTAGTCCGTATTGCTTAGCCATAAGTAACATGTTACACTTTTTGGCATGACTGAGAAATGCTTGCATTATACTATCTAATGCGCATCATTTTTCTCATAACAGGCAGAAGATTCCCTTCTACGAACCAGAGATTTGCAGAGCTTATGAATGATGCATGTAACCAGTACTTCTACGTTCTACGGTGAGGGGTCTCCCAGAATTCGCACAGATCTTTTGTCTTCTATCATGCACTTGTAACAATGTTTATTGTTTTAATCTTATGCATTTTGCTGTTGGAGCTGGCTGTAGTACACAGAATTTTATAGAACAACGTACAGAGCTTGTTAGTTGAAAATAAACCTTTTGAACTTACACATAGACTCTGTGGTATTTGGTGTGGTGGTGGACTTACACGAGTGAGTGAGCGAAAGTGTGTTATGTTCTGGGTTGTGTAATCATTGGGTATCTTCGGGTGGGGGTTCGGGGACCTAATGAGACACTATAGCTAGTCGGTCAGGGGATTGTGGGTTCACTTCTGACTGAGGTGTGAGGAAGGTCCAACCTCCCATCACCAACATCCTATTTTCTTGTGCATAGTTCTATATGTGGCTGTGCAGAATCCCCACAACAGTAGTAGTATGTACTACTATATCCTATCAAAAATAGTCAAATATCTGGTTGGGCATTTTGTTGGTGGTAATTGTCAAAGCCTCAAGATTAGGAAGACTAGAAGAGGACAACCCAATGGACTGGACTCAGTGGCTAGAGCTATTGGTCAATCTGAGTTTTATTCAAAACCTTAAAATAAAGAGTGACAAACTGGGCAAGCTTAGCTACAGACAGACTAATAGTAGTAGTACAGAGAGTCATAGTAGCAGAGGCAGTTAGAACTTAGAGGCAGGGATAACCAGAAGTCAAGATCAAAGAAGCTTTTGTAAAAAATAGAATTAGGAAGTGGAACCAGAATTAATAGTTCGGAAAAATAAGGTGCAGTTAAAGTTAGGGAAATATAATTGTTAATATTAACCACTGGAGGACTTACTGGGGCCAGCAGCAGGGCCCTCGGTAGAGGAGCGGTCCTCTGGTTGTCCCGCCGACTCAGACCCCGTCTTCTTGCCCCTGGGTGCTGCTGATCAGTGATCATGTAAGATATAATAAAGAAAGAGACAAACATTATTGATTGCTGTGAAACAAATAAATTATTTTAAAAAACGCTCCAAAAACATTTTAGGAAACAATAATTGCAATAAAATTGACCTATCTAATCAGATCAACTACTGGCTTGCGGGATTCACGGACCGTCTACTTAATTATGAAGACTAATCCAGTGTTCCATTCTGATTGATTCGAATCCAGAATACTAACTAAGCCTAAGTACCACCTGACCTAGCCCACCTATTCCAGACGGGCCAATTGTTCACTAAGTCTGCATTTCCATTTTTTTTAGCCCTCAAAAATGCATAGATGAGATGGAGGACACATGCATAAATTTGTGCATACACCAAATTGTTGGTTGGTTGCGTGTCTGATGTTCTGCTACTGACTGACACTGCTAAGCCTACCACTCACTAAACAAACTACAAAAGGTTCTACTAAGGACTGGGGTAAGAAGCAGCACTCAGTGACAGAGGATGCATCACGCTAAAAAATTATCAACTAATACTAACTAAACCTAGTATCACTATCAATCCATCCACCACTATTTGACAGGAGGACTAAGGAAGGATTAGAGTCTCTCTAGCAATAGCATTACCTAACTTAGGTTCTCTAAAGTAAACTCTTACATAATAATAATCAGCCCAAGCGAGCGCAAAGTTGCAAACAAGTAAGAGTAGCGCCGAGCACCTGTGTCCTACAATCCCAGAAGATTTTGAAACGTAATTTACCTGCAATGTAAGCAGCAGTATTCTTGTTATTCGTAAAAAAATGATACACAATACTTATACTACTATATATTAGCTACTCACCAAGCCCCACGACCTCGACACCTAGCAGGTCCAACAGGTCTAGTATGTCTGACCACCGGTGGGCCAGCTGGTTATGGGTGCGCCGGACCCCTGAGCAGCGAAACACTGCCCAGCGCACCTTCGCCCACCGGCGGTGACGCTCCTGGGTAGGGTACCCGGAGCCTGGCCTGCCGCCTGCTGCCAAGGTCAAGGGGAGGTGGCGCTGCACAAAAAAAACAAGGGCGGCCACCTCCTCCTCGCAAAAAAGCTGCTGGGATTGCACCCCTGCAGGGCGCAGTCTGCCGCAAGGCAGGCGGCTCTTGGGCGCACGCGCCTTGCCCTTGGAGCCGGTAGTGCTACTACCCTTCGCCATGGTTCTGGGGTGTGTGAGAGGCGGAAAAGAAAAGTTAGAAGGAAAAAATAAAGTTAGGGGAAGAAGTAGGAGCTTAAAGAAGGAAGTAATATAAAACAGTAGAAAAGTAAAAAGACACAGTAAAAGTAGAAATAAATGCAAAATATAGACTGAGGGACAGAGAGAGATAGATAATAAATAAAAAAAAATTGAAAAACAGTGTAAAAAACTAAGGATTGCAAAGATTGAGGGAGGATAGAAAAGCAGGCCCAGAACCATAGCATAGAGTGAAAAACAAGATGGCCGCGCCCATCGCGACCGCGTGGGTAAGTTCGCGTGATATTTCCCCCCGAGCACGCAAAAAGCGTCGCGAACACGTACGACGCGTTTCCGAACATGAAATGCGCATCGCGAGCACGCTATACGCGACCCGGAACAGGAAATAAGGCATCGCGAACGGGTGGGACAAGTGAAAAATCGCATGGGCAAGTTTGCGAGATACTATCCCCCGAGCACGCAAACAGCGTAAAAGGATTATGTTTAAAGCCATGGTTCTAACATTTAAATCCCTTCATGGGATTGGGGCCCCCTACCTCAGGAAGAGATTTCAATTCTATTCCCCGCGTCGCGCTCTGAGGTCGGCTGCACTTCAGTTGGCTCGCATCCCTAAATCTTCCCATGCTCGCATTGGGGGCCGCTCTTTCCAGGTGCAAGCAGCACGACTCTGGAATAGTCTCCCCCTGGCACTTAGGCAGATGCAGGATCTTCTCCCTTTTAGAAAGTCATTGAAGACCTGGCTTTTTCAGTAATAGTGTGACTTACGCAAGATAGTGCTCACGATTAGCCCCACCCAGAATCTGTAGCGCCGGGACACTCTAACGAGTAGCTGTGCGCTTTATAAGTCCTTAATAACATAACATAACATAACATAACAGCGTCCCGAACACGCACAACGCGTTCCCGAAGAAGAAAAATGCATCGCGAACGGGCGCGGCAAGCATCTATGCACGCTCGCGTAGCTCGCGTAGCGCTTTAACAGCTTTGCGTGGCTTCACGTAGCGCGACTACGCAAACTACGCCCAGGGTTAGTTGCTACGTGCTTTGGCTTGTTTCTGGTGTGTTGTGCCTGTGGTTTTTATGGTGCAATTGCCCGCCAGGCGCATGGGAGTTGCAGGCCAGAGGCTGCTTTTCGCAGCTTTTTGTACCGCGATTGGCCTCATCGCATGGTTTCTTGCATTTCGCATTTTTTGGGCGTGGTGTTGATTTACACGCTGGCATTTGACGCGTTATCTGGTGACTATCGCACGGTACCGCCTTGTTGTGAATTCCACGTTGTCACAGGGTTATTTTCCCGTGATATGCTGCGTTATTGAAAGTTGCGTTACGCTACTTTTGCAGTAGTTATCACACGTTCTTGTGATCATACCCCTAAATTTTGTTCCAATTTCAGAAATACATAGGTGTCTTTCATACCTATTTTTCTACGTATATATTTTCCCAAATTAATTGCTATTTACCCGGTACATAATAAAAAAAACATTGCAAGACGCTGCTCAGTTATTGGCTCTGGGTTCGTCGGGTTCTTGGTGAACCTACAAGTCCTATATATCCCCACAACCAGAAAGGTCCAGCAGATGTAACGGTATATTGCTGTCAAACAGCTGTCATAATTAGAAGAAGTTACAGGTGAAAACGTTGACACAAATGGCTGTATTTTTCAACTAATTTTCAATTTTTCCTATATTCAACGGTTAGTTTCTATAAAGAAACCTTGAAGGATCTACACAAATGACCCCTTGCTGAATTCAGAATGTTGTCTACTTTTCTAAAATGTATAGCTTTCCAGGAGCCATTATTGCTTTCATACCCATTTCTACCATTAACTGGAAAGAGGTTGAAAGCACAAAAAGTAGCAAAAATAGGCTATGTCCCAGAAAAATGCCAAAACTGTGTAAAATTTTTTGGTTTTCTGACAAAAGTCTGCTTGTCCCTGAAAGCTGGGAAGATGGTGATTTCAGCACCACAACCCCTTTTTGATACCATTTGCAGTGAAAAAAACAGATGCTTTCATCTGTAGCCCATTTTTCCAATTTTTCCAAAAAGAACAACATTTACCTGTATTTTGGCTAATTTCTGGGTCCTCTCCAGGGGAATCCACAAACCCTGGGTACCTTTAGAAGCCCCATGATGTTGGAAAAAAAGGACACAAATTTGGCGTGGATACCTTATGTGGTCAAAAAGTTACAGGGGCCTAAGCGCGAACTACCCCAAATAGCTAAAAAAAGGCTTAGCACAGGGGGGGGGAAAGGCCTAGCAGCGAAGGGGTTAAAGTGCAATAAAAGATGGACACATTGCAATGATGCCCCTTTAGAATTCAAATGTAGGTTGCCTTTCGAATTACCAGATTCATATCTGTTATTTTTGATGCCAAAGTTTTGAAAACATCATTCAGCCTATTGGGAAGATGTAAACACAAATTAATGAGTATATTTTGGATATTTTCAATGCAAATTGATTTGGAAACATTATTCGGCCTATAGGGAAGATGTGAAGAATTACTGTTTGGATTATTTTTTGTTCTAATTGTTATTGCATTTGCAAAATTGTGTTTGAAAGAAATAGTTTATATATTTGATCTTTATATTATACGCGATGTAAATGAGAATGTATATTTCAGAAATGTACTTCAGAGAAATAAATGATTTATTGTAGTTGAAGAATGTAATTTAGAAACTGTAGATAGGTAAACAGATAGTTGAACTTGTTGTAAATATATTCAACAGAGATTTTTTTTTTTTTTACAATCTCATTGATTGTATTTTGTTCCCGCTGTTATATGATGATCTACATTGAAATCACTGTGTATGGCAAAATTCAGTAGAATCTGAGATCAGCAAAAAAGGGAAACTGAATATGTTATGTAATTCTAAAATTATGTTGTGTTCTTAAAACTATAATATTATCTTCAATAACGATTTTTTTTCTTCTTTTTTACAAAAAGTAATACTAAAGCTACAAAAGATTTTAAATTCAGTTTACAATAAAACTCCTGTAAAATACTTTCACTGAGTTTGGTATCTGCTTTAATAAAGAAGGTAAGATGAAAAAATGTAATAAGTATAATAATATGAAGTAATGTTTACAGTCACTTTTATTGCACTCATCCATTTTTTCAAACACTACCCATGTAGTGATCTATACAATTAGGCACTATTCCCACACTCCTGCCATCACTCATGCACTATCCTTGCATTTCTCCAATCACCTAGCCTGTATCCATACAGTTATAAGATAACTCAGACACTACCTATGTACTTTTCTAATACCCAGGTACTATATGTACACTCATGCAATCAGCTAGACATTATCTGTACACTCTTCCAATCACCCAGGTAGTACCTATACACTTCTCCAATCCCCTAAACATTATCCCTGCACTGATGCAATCACATGGGGGCATATGTATCAAAAAATAGTTTTGCGAGTCCTTAATAGCAAATTTTAGCGAATCGCTATTAAGGACTCGCAAAATTAAATGTATGTAGGTTTCGCAATATTAATTGCGATTCCTACGTATTCCTAATTGCGAATCGCAAATTGCGATTCGTAATTAAGGAATACCTTCCCATTCATTCCTATGGGTCTAGAGGCAAATAGGAATGAATGGGAAGACATTTGCAATTTGCGAGTACCCATTACGTACTCGCAAATTGCGAATGCAATTTCAAGGGTGTCAAAAGGACACTCTGTTCCACCCCTGAAATATGCATGGGTGCAAATGTGGCGTACATACATGCCCTAAGGGCATGTATGTGCGCCACATGGCGCTTTGAAAAATGCAAAAAAGTGAATTTTTCTAGGAAATTGCAAAGTACCACCAACTTGAAGTTGGTGGTAATTTGCGATTTCTTAAGGCAAATTCGCACAACTTCGGTGCTTCCAGAATTGCATTTAAGGAACCGCAATTAGCGATTCCTTAAATGCGTTCGCAAAATAGGGAATCACAAATTTTGCGATTCCCTATTTTGCGATGGCCTTTTGGGATGATACATCCCAAAAGGCTTTTTCCTGTTCGCAAACGGGCCAATTCTGAGAATCGGCCACTTTGAGAATGGGAAAAAGGCTTGATACATATGCCCTCTAGACACTAACCTTGCACTCTTTCAATCATACAGGCAGTATCTATACACTGCCCTATTCATTCAGGCAGTACACATACACTTATAAAATCGCCCAAGCTCTATTTATACAGTCCTCCAATCACCCAGGTACTACTCCTGTACTCTCCCAATCACCCAGCCAGAACCCTTCAAGTTTTAAAATCATTCAGGCACTGCCTATGCACTCCTCCAATCACCCAGGCCCTACTCCTACACTCTTGCAATCAGCAAGAGATTACCCCTACACTCATGCAATTACCAAGGTATTAACTATGCATTCCTCTAATCCTCCAGACATTACGCTAGCACTCATGCAATCACTTAGATATAAGCCATGCACTCCTCCAATCACCCAGACATTACCCCTGCACTTATGCAATCACCCAGTGTGAGAAAGTGCCCTCTTTCTGCATGGTTGCCCCTACTTTTTGCTGAATTGCTGATGTACTTTGACTGAGTGTGCCCTGGGCTCCTGCTAATCAGGTACTCAGGGCATATGTTCTTTCCCTAAAACTGCATTGAAGACTAAACCCAATTGGCATCTCTGGCCACAGGTCAGTCCCTGGTAAATGGTACCACAGGTACCCAGGGCACTGTGACCAGAGAAGGCCCCTAAGTGCTGCAGCACTTATTGTGCCACCCTTAGAGGTCCTGTACCACTACACTCACACACTGCCTTTGCAGGTTGCGTGTTTTGGTGCAGAACAAAGTGAAGAGTCGACATGGCACACATCCCTGTGTGCCATGTCTACAACCCACTGCCCTGGCATAGGTCAGTCACCCCTCTAGCTGGGTGCACTATACCAGTGGTGAGGGTACAGGTGCATGAGCCCTGTACCCCAACAGTGTCTAAGTCCATTCTTAGACATTGTAAGTGCGCTGCTGCCATTAAGAGTGTATGGTGTTGGGAGTTTGTCATTACGAACTCCACAGCACCATAATGGCTACACTGAAAACTGAGATGTTTGGTATCAAACTTCTCAGCACATTAAACCCACACTGATGCCAGTGTGGGATTTAATGAAAAATGCACACAGAGGGCATCTTAGAAAACTAACCCACCACTAGTGTCCAGGCTGAGTGGCTGCTTTCAGCTGCCACCACAAGACATGTTTCTGGACCCCTGGGTCGAGAGCCTGCTGCTCTCAGGGGCCTGAAACAATGCACATCCTGGGACGAGGTGCCAAGCCTCCTCCCCCAGGATGGGCAGGGTTCACGAAGAGGAAGCTTCAAAGTCTTGCCGCCTTTGGAAGCTTCCCCAGGCCACTTGCTGCTTTCAGCAACTGGTCCCCACTGGTTCTAACCCCCCACTTTGGGCAGGAGAACTGGTGGGAAAAACAAGTGAGGAAGAGAGGTGTGCCCACCTCTGCCAACTCCACCCCTCAGGTGGGGGAGGCGAGGTGAAGCACAACTCTCAGTCCATGCCATCTTGAAGTTGGGGGGACTCAGCCAACCAGGGACAGGCACATGCCCCCTCCCACTGGAGGGTGGCATATTAGGGGGTGTGCCCACCCCAGGGAAGGGACCCATTGGTCCCTGCCTTTTACCTACCTGTAACGCCCCTAAATCTAGTATTTAGGGGCACCCCTGAACCTTGCTTCCTCAGATCCAGAAAAGAAACAAGAAGAAAAGAAGAACAAGGACCGAACAGCTGTGCAGCAGCTAACAAGAGGAAGATGCCCAATGACTTGGCCCCAGCCCTACCGGCCTGTCTCCCCCTCAAACCTGCTCCTGCGAAATCCCGGTGTGTCCTGCAGCCAGCAACCTCAAAAACCCCGGAGGACCTGCCTGCCTTCACTTCCAAAGACTGCTTCTCCCGTGAACACCGGATTTGTTCAACTGCAACCTCTGGCTCCGGCCGGACACCGCGGATCCGCCCCACTCTGCACCCGCCGTCCACGGCCCGAGCTCGAGTGGGCAAACACCACAAGGAGGTAACCCCGACGATCCTGAACCGAGATCCGATGACCCCTGACCTGCCTCAAGCCGACGCCTGCAGCCTAAATCCAGAAGGCCCCCCAACCGCAGACCAGAGCTGGTAAGAAGATCCGACCCCAAAAGGCACCCCTGCACCCGACGCCCCACGGCCTTGTGTGCCCCAACCAACGGTGCCTAACCAACCCCTAACTTCCAAACTTACCTCTCGAAGTGGTGGTCGCACCCAGAAGTCCTTCGTCTCCCTGCCTGCAGTGCTTTTGCAAACCGAAGGTTCTCTATTGGAAACAACAGGGCATCCGACCTCGAAACAGCACCCTGCACCCGGCCGCCCTAGTGCCCCTGAGGGTGCACCTTTGGTGCTAATTTGTTTCCCCATTTGCCCTGAGCTAAAGTCCAGGAGCTTTGCGCCCACATCCCAGTGGCCTGCTTGCCAGCAGCCACCAACCGGAGGCCCCCTATCCCCCGTTGGATAACATTGGGCCTCAACACTCTGCACCCGGATGCCCTAGTGCCACTGAGGGTGTAACAAGAGTGCATCACTGACCCTGGGGGACCCCTGAGTCTACCCCCAGAACCTCAACTCCCACTACCGAATACTTACCTAAAAAACCGATAACCATATTTTCCTCCATAGGATAACATTGACACTTTTTCCTGAAAAAGTTTCTAAGTGTGGAGTTTTGAAACCTAAAGAAATTCTTTAAAATTGTACGATTTAACAAAAACTCTTTTACTCACCTGTTTACAGGAAATGTCCCAGTGCTGCAGCTAGGCCTACAGCACTGAGTAAGAAAAGTAATCCAAAAGTAACTTACCTGCTATTTTACTGAAAATGCCATTCAAGTCTATGTACTGTATTTACAAGTGATTGCATTTCTCTGAAACAATACTGTAAGTCGAACCATAGTACATTTACAATTGCAATTGAACTGTTTTACAATCAGCATTTACTACTGTAAAGTATTTATTGCTTACCTGTGCCAGGCTTGCTTGGTTCTAGAAATAAAATAACTAAAAGAATATTTTTATACAAAAACAATTGGTCTGAAGTTCAGTCTTTGAGTATGTGAATTCATTTGCTGACTGAGTGTGTTCAACAAATGCTTAACACTGTCCTCTGATACTGCCTTACTGCTCGACCACACTACCACAAATAGAGAGTAAGGTTCTATCTAAATTTACCTCTGCCTACCTTTGGGGTTCCACTGGACTCTGTGCACACTATACCTCACTTTGGTATAGTATATACAGAGCGAGCTTCCTATACCCAGGCATTACCCATGCACTCATACATGCACTCAAGCACTTCTGCGGCACTCATGCAATCACCCAAGCACTACCCATGCAGTCTTCCAATCATCCAGGCACTACTCCTGCACTCATGCAATCACCCAGGCACTACTCATGCACTCCTCCAATCACCCAGGAACTACCCATGCAGTCCTACATGCACCCAGGCACTACCCATGCACTCTTCCATGTACCCAGGCATTACCCATGCACTCCTTCAATCACACAGGCATTACCCCTGCACTCATGCAATCACACAGGCATTACATATGCACTCCTTCAATCACTCAGGCACTACCCCTGCAGTCATGCAATCACCCAGGCTCTACCTATGCACTCATGGAATCACCCAGGTACTACCCCTGCACTCCTCCACTCATCCAGGCACTATCCATGCACTACTCCAATCACCCAGTCATTACCCATGCACTTATAAAATCACCAAGGCACTACCTATGCACTCGTCTAATCACTCAGGCACTACCCATGCACTCCTCCATTCATCCAGACATTACCCCTGCATTCATGCAATCACCCAGGCACTACCCATGCACTCATGCAATCACTCAGGCACTACCCATGCAGTCATACATGTACTCAGTCACTTCTGCGGCTCTCATGCAATCATCCAAGCACTACCCATTTTTAAAAAAAATATCTTTATTTGCATTTTATTAAACAAACAGATTACAGTGAACATAAATGAAAAGGGAAAGGAAGGGGAAGGGGAAAGGGGAGACGGAAAATTCCTTTTGTACGGATGGTATAATAGACCGGTAATTAGTACAGGCACAGTAAATGGCCAACAGTCATTTCTGATGCACTCATGAACTGTAGTGTGCATTAAGTCCCTGTGGCCAAGGGCTGACTACAGATTGCATATTCAAGGTACCAACTATCTAAGGGACCACTTGTCAGTGTCTATACAAAGCAGAGAAAATGATCCATCCTATCTCAACTTCACACGTCCATGATTGCACCTGGCTATTCGGCTCAGTGCTAAATTGTAGCAAAATCAGATACATTTTGTTATTCTCATAAATCTTACAATTAAACATAAAAAAACATACAAAGAAAATCGTCGTCACATCGTCACGCCCTGATCAGTGTGTGTAGATAAATGTGTCTACTATGTAGCCATACTGAATTAGATGGGTCCCCCATCCGCCTGGTGATTAAGAGAATCAGTGATATTATTATAGCTGCCTTGGCTCATGGAAAGTTCAGGTGTACCCACTTCCCCCCGGTCATCCAATCAGATCTCCCAGCCTCCTGGGAGGAGCCGCACCCCTCCACCCATCTGCACGCATCAGGTCTGTCAGTATAGCATCCCATAGCTGGGCAATAGGGTATTTACGCAATCCCGCTATTTCCTCCCTGTGCAGTGACGTGCTTTCCGCCTGCGCCCATACTAAAAGAGAGTTCCTCCATCCGGCCATTACAGGGGGATCGGCATGCTTCCAACGCTTAGTGATTAGCCTCTTAGCTACAATGGGGCCCAGGTCAATGAACCTGGATGTGACTCTGTGTTTCTTGGGTCTAGGATACAAACCCAGTATGCACACCTCCCATGTCTGTGGTGGTGTCCTTTCAGTGCACGCCGCGAGCGCCGTGGTAACCTCCCGCCAGTATGCGTGCAAAGAAGTACAAAACCACAGCATAAGTAAAAAGTCTGCGTTCGCCTGCAAACAGCGGGGACATGCTGATGTAGTCATGTGAAAGTATGTATTTATTTTATCAGGGGAAAGGTATGCCCTATGTACAATATATGTTTGTATGAGCCTGAATCTGGAGTTGCGTGGTATGTTCGTGGGGGTGACTAATATCCGGGCCCATGCGCTGTCTGTCCAAGGGGTGCCTCTGTCTGCTTCCCATTTAACACGGAGCGACGTCAGTGGTTGTATAGTGTGCGTAAGCAATGCTTCCGCCAGCCAGTGAATGATGTGGGACCCATTACCCATAACGTGCAGGTATTGCAATAGTAGGTGCGTCTCCAGTTCGCCCCATGCTGCAGTAAATGATCGCAGAATGGAGGCATATAATAAGAATTGACCTGCGGGTAAATTATATTCTTCCGCTAGACTTTCAAAAGATATCAGGGCACCCTCAACGTAAAGGTCACCTAGGGTATGCAAATCTGCCTCATGCCAGGATGGTGATGCTTGTCCTGCCCCTTGGCATCCCTAAAAGTGGTAATGATGGGGCGTAAGGGACCGTATTCCTAGTGAGGTACAAACTCCTTTTATAACAACGATAGGCTAGAGCAAGGCATGTTTGTGATGGGCGTAGGGGTCGAGCAATAGGATGAAATAAGTGATATATCTGGAATTGGGACCATGGGGGTTGTGTGGTAGCCATGTCATCTAGATTAAGACCCACCAGCCACTTCGTTACCCACTGTACCTGTTCCGCCAGGTAGTACAGTTCCAGGTTGGGGACCGCCAGGCCACCTCTGTCAGTAGGGGCATAGAGTTTCCAGAGCGCCATCCGGGGCCGACCCCTGTTCCAAATGAGATTGCGGAGCAACCGCTCTAGCTTGCGGAAAGTTGCGGCCGGAACATAGACCGGGAGGTTGGCAAAATAATACAATAGCTTCGGTAACACCACCATCTTGGAAAGTGCTACTCTACCCATCACGTTCAGTGGGAGAGTCTTCCAAAATTGGATCTCTGCCCTGATGGCGGATATTGCTCTAACCAGGTTACCCTCCAGGATGTCATTAGGGTCTCTATAGATAAAAATGCCAAGGTAACGAAATGTGGATGGGTGCCAACGGAGAGGGGACCATTCATATGAACATTAGGGTTAGAGATTCCGTCTCGGAAGGGGTACAATCCCAACTTGGCCCAATTCGCCCGGAGACCTGAGATGTCCGCAAAGGAATGAAGGGTGTCCGCGATAGTAGCGGGAATATCATGCAAGTCCCTCAGGTATAATAGCAGGTCGTCTGCATACAAAGAAACTGCGTGCAAGTTATCCCCTAATTGGATGCCCCAACCTGCACCATCCCTGCGTAATCGCGCCGCCAGCGGCTCCATAGCAAGTGAGAAAAGGAGAGGTGACAAAGGGCAGCCTTGTCTGGTGCCTCTGTGTATCCGGATACTCTCTGAGATCAATCGACGAGTCTGTACTCTGACAGACGGTTGCATGTAGAGTAGTCGGACCATGCGTAGAAATGAATCGCCCAGGCCGTAACCCCACAACACCTCAAATAAGTATGGCCATTCGAGGGAGTCGAAGGCCTTTTCGAGATCTAATACTAAACAGCCGGGTCGGGGCCAAATGTCAGTTGCGCAACGTTGTACTCTGAAAAGTCTACGGATGTTTAAGGCCGTACTTCTAGTGGGGATAAAACCATTTTGGTCAACATGCACCAAAGTCTGAACCAATGGAGCCAGTCGGGCTGCTATAATGGATGCCACAACCTTATAGTCCGTATTAAGTAATGCCAGTGGTCTATATGAGCCCAGCATTTCCGGGTTCCTGCCAGGTTTAGGGAGGGAGACCAACAATGCTTCATTTTGTGAATCAGAGAGAGTGAAATCTGTTATCGCGGTGTTGTATACCTTTAGTAATTGGGGCGCCAGGGTGTCCGCATAGGCTTTACAAAATTCCGCCGGTAGGCCATCCGGGCCAGGAGTTTTTCCCGACGCTAGCGAGCGTATACCTGCCCAGATTTCCTCTAACACAAGGGGTTCATTTAATTCAGTTCTTTGCTCGGGCGTGATTTGTGGTAGGGTAATTTCTCCTAAATATCTGCATATGTCATCAGGTGTGGCTATACTGTGTGACTTATATAAAATATTATAGTGGGATATAAATTCTCGGTGTATATCCTGTTGGGAATATATCATAGTGTTCTGTGCGGAGCGGAGTGAAGTGACGGATGAAGTAGTGTCCTCTTGTCGAATCAGCCAGGCTAAAAGCCTGCCCGCCTTATCACCCGAGTGATGTGTGTGCGCTGAATGTGCAGCATAATTCAGGCACCGGAGTCTTTCCAACAATGCAGTGTGTTCCTTTCTACTGTGCGCAAGTCGCTCACATGAACCCTCAACCGCCCCTCTCTCCTGAGATGCCAGCCTACCCTCCAAAGTGGTGAGGTCTTTTTCGAGCTGCCTACGCATACCAGCTTGCATGCCCAGACAGTGTCCCTGGGTCACTATCTTAAAAGCGTCCCACTCCACCAACAGTGATGAGGCAGTGCCTTCATTATCCTCAAAATATTGTGCAATGGCCATGCCCAGTGCTTCCCAGAACGTCCCATCCAACAGTGTATCTGGTTGTAGGCGCCATCGTGGTATTGGGGGCGTGCCACTATTCCAGCCGATTTGTAAGGTGTGGGGATTGTGGTCAGAATGAGTTCTCCCAAGATACTGGGGCTCCGCGACCACTGGTAGGAGATCAGTAGTCACCAGTATCCGGTCGAGACGGACATGAAGCATGTGTGCACCAGAATAGAAAGAGTGCACTTTATCCTGTGGGTTCCTGTGCCTCCACGCGTCCACCAAATGCCACTGGGCCGCCCAAGCTACCAACGCCTTTATTGCAGCGGTCGTGGGAGCCCCAAGCAGAGGAGGGAAGGAGCGGTCTAATGATACATCTAAAACGCAGTTATAGTCGCCCCCCAGAATCATCGGGATCCCGTGTCAAGCAGCTAACTTATTTGATAAGGTATTAAAAAAGGAAGCCTGTTCTACATTAGGTGCATAAATTGAGGCAATAATTACTTGCTGTCCGTCCAGTCTGCCCCTAACAAGGACATAGCGACCCTCCGGGTCAATGAGAGAGTCTTCAATATGGAAAGGAGTGCCCGGTCTAACCCAAATTAATGTCCCCCTAGCGTATGCAGAGTACCCCGTGGCATGGAGTTGCCCTCTCCACCTCCTACGTAAGTGGTTTACCTCAGACCCCGACACATGGGTCTCCTGGAGGAGATCAATCTGTATATGATGGCGCTTCAGATATGAATAGATAAGGTATCTGCGGGAAGGGCTGTGTATACCTCTCACATTCCATGTACATATCTTGACAGGGGCCATGGCATTATAGAGAGATGATTGTGTATATCGCGCATGAGCCAAAGGCCATGCAGACAGGTGGAGTGTATATCAGGGATAGTAAGTGATCTCAGGCTAGTTGAATATATGATACATGATGTATATCGGTCCAGGGCGTGACTGACGAAAACCCAACATTGAACTAAAACATACAATGCCAAAAGGGCGAGAATGCAACATGCAGTCGTCTAAACAGTACAAAGAAACGACATTACGTCAAAGAGAAGTGGGTCCCTGCACAGGTAGGATACTATCACAAGATATTAAGCACCATATGAGAAAGACTCACCCTCCCCGCCAATTATACAGATATCCGGGCCATTGTGGCTGTATGAAAAAACAAGAATAGGCTGTGCACATAATACCCCCAGAGTCCAGGGCCTAGAGTTATAACATTTAGAGCCACAATTTCCCATTCATTCTTTCCCACCAACTATAAAGACCCATAGGTACAGTAATGAAATAAGAACATCAGGAGAGTGTTGGACCAAAGTCCCGGTATACTTGCATGACCCACGGTTCGTACTGGAAGCCACAAACGTAGAATATGTTCGTGAGGGCTACATTATGTCATCCGCCGTCTGAGGCGTGACCACCGGAACGCTACCCGATTCATGTGAGTTCAATGTGTCGTCCGAAAGATCATCAGCACTTTCGCAGTCCTGCGTTGTGGGAGTGGGAGATATGTCACCTGGTGTCCCGCTGATCTCAACCACCGCCTGAAGGGCATTACGTTGGTCTTGAATCATCTGATCCGGATTAGGGCCTAATCCTGGAGATGGGCGGGTCGTCCTGCGCAGTCTGTTCGTTCTGCGCCGGTTGGGGAGACTACTTTGGCTGGCGTTGGCCAAGTCCGATGCCAAGAGAGCGCCATCCATGGAATTTCTTGTGTCCAGCCAGTCTCCAGCTGCCTCAGGATTATCAAAAAAGTGGGTTTTGCCATCGGCTATCACCCGCAGACGTGCCAGGGAAAGCAGGGAATACTTAAGTTCCTGTTGCCGTAGGCGGCGCTTTACTGCCAGGTAGGAATACCGTTGCCATTGGACCAGTACTGTATAGTCAGGAAAAAACATAATGTTTTGATTCTCCACCTGGACGGCAAGCATTTTCCTGGTTTCCTGAAGGATCACATCCCTGTCTCTGTAGTTCATCACCCGTAACAGGAACGGTCTAGGATTTGCTCCCGGGGCAGGGCGCTTGGCCGGTATCCTATGTACACGCTCAATGACGAAGTGGGGGAAGAGCGACCCCTCCGGCAGTAGGTCTCTCAGCCAAGTTTCAGTGTACGCCACTGCATCTTTTCCCTCCACTCCTTCCGGAAGGCCCACCACGCGTACATTATTGCACCTCGACCGACCTTCAGCATCTTCGACACGGTGTTCCAGGAAATCCACACGGTCAGCAAGGTCGTTGAGTCGTTTTTCGGCTGCCGTCACCTGAGGGGAAATTGTCTGCATGGTGTCTTCCACCGCAGATGTTCTGTCCGCAAGCTTGTGGTGATCCACATGTAAAAGGTTCAAATCAATGGCTACCTTGTCTATTTTACTTTCGAGGGAAGCGCGTGTCAGCTCCATGGTCTTTCCCAATTGCTCCACCGCTGCCAGAATAGCATCCAACTTGCTGGACATTTGATTGGGTGATGCCTCCCCGAACATCTTATCGGATTGTGCACGTGTCAAGGGGGGTTGAGTTGTCGGGCCCCCAGTGCCAGCCCGAGGTCGGCCTCTGTGTGACATAGGGGTGTTACAGAGCAGACGGTGTCGGACCCCTCAGCATGCGAAGATAGGGAGGGGAGAAAAGGAGCACGTCCCCCATGCGATCTGTTCCCTTAAAGAGTGGGGGGGGTTTAGGAGGGAGTGTCCAAGATTAGCAGCTCCGCAACAATCCGGGCGAAAGATGTCCCAGGCCTCACTTAGTAACACTGCTGAGAATGAGGGGCGAATGCCGAAGACCTCGAAGTTATGATGGCGACAGTCCAACGGGTGCGCAGCTCCCAGCTCGCCACCTCACCAACGCCAGCACCCAGTGAAGGACCTTCAGTGAGTTCCCCTGCTGTCACTCATTTCTCCTGCGTTTATGTGTCTTCTTGGCTGGTAGCGTGTTTTCACTTGTCTCGCAGTGCCCCCCGATGCGTAAGTTCAGTACCTGTAGATGCCTCACTGGCAATGGGGGTCACAGGCAGACATCACAGCTCAGTTGTGCCCCGTCTTATCATGTCTTAAAGGTTGCTATCCCCAGCGTTTCTGTTCCCTGTGCAGCAGTCCGTAATGGCGAGACCCACTTTATCTGGCCTCACGGGGGCCGCCGCACCTACAGTGCCTCCGAGCAAGACCTCCCTCCAACCGTCAGACAGCGCCGCGGTCCCCCCGGTCTGTGAGCAGCACACACTTCGTGCAGTTGGTACTGTGTTGTGGGGTTTTAATTCCGCGTGGTCTCAGCAGCTGTTGCTGTAAGCGAGGGAGTGTCCATTGTAGGTAGCAAGGCTTACCGCAAATCTCCCTGTTGGGCAGCCGCCATATTGCCGTGTTGCGCACTTTTGGGCTTCACGTGCATTGCAGGTCGCAGAGTACCAGTGTTTGTACAGAGGGGGCCAGCGGGATCACGATTCAGATGCTGGGCAGTCCGGCACCACCAGCACACACCGCAAACCAGGGAAAACAGCTCCGGTGCTCACTCCTGGTGTCGCGGCTGAATGGGCGGGCCCGACACTGACATTTCCTAGAGGCAGTAGCCGGGAGCAACGCTGTCCCAGTCGGGCGCTCCCTCCGTCACATGGCTTCGGCCTCCGCGTTATCCCTCCGCCGCGGCTCCAGATGGTTCAACACCACCCTGGTCACAGTAGGGGTCAGCCAGCATAACTTTCGGCCACAGGATCTAGGTTTCAGATGGATCTATGAAGCGGGCGAAGGGGAGCCTGTGACAGAGCTCTAACAGAGCACGTCCGACTCCATTGCCCGCGTGGCCATGCCCCCATCCAAGCACTACCCATGCAGTCTTCCAATAATCCAGGCACTAATCCTGCACTCATGCAATCACCCTGGTACTACTCATGCACTCCTTCAATCACCCAGGAACTACCCATGAGTCCTACATGCACCCAGGCACTACCCATGCACTCTTTCATGCACCCAGGCATTACCCATGCACTCCTTCAATCACACAGGCATTACCCCTGCACTCATGCAATCACATAGGCATTACACATGCACTCCTTCAATCACTCAGGCACTACCCTTGCAGTCATGCAATCACCCAGGCACTACCTATGCACTCATGGAATAACCCAGGCACTACCCTTGCACTCCTCCACTCATCCAGGCACTATCCATGCACTCCTCCAATCACCCAGCCACAACCCATGCACTTATGATATCACCCAGGCACTACCTATGCACTCGTCTAATCACTCATGCACTACCCATGCACTCCTCCATTCATCCAGACATTACCACTGCATTCATGCAATCACCCAGGCATTACCTATGCACTCCTTTAATCACTTAGGCAGTGCCCATGCACTCCTCCAATCACCCAGACATTACCCCTGCACATATGCAATCACCCAGGCATTACCCATGCACTCATACATGCACTCAAGCACTTCTGCGGCACTCATGAAATCACCCAAGCACTACTCATGCAGTCTTCCAATCATCTAGGCACTACTCCTGCACTCTTGCAATCACCCAGGTACTACTCATGCACTCCTCCAATCACCCAGGAACTACCCATGCAGTCCTATATGCACCCAGGCACTACCCATGCACTCCTCCAATCACCCAGCCACTACCCATGCACTTATAAAATCACCAATGCACTACCTATGCACTCGTCTAATCACTCAGGCACTACCCATGCATTCCTCCATTCATCCAGACATTACCCCTGCATTCATGCAATCACCCAGGCACTACCCATGCACTCATGCAATCACTCAGGCACTACCCATGCAGTCATACATGCACTCAGGCACTTCTGCGGCACTCATGCAATCACCCAAGCACTACCCATGCAGTCTTCCAATCATCCAGGCACTACTCCGCACTCATGCAATCACCCAGGTATTACTCATGCACTCCTCCAATCACCCAGGAACTACCCATGCAGTCCTACATGCACCCAGGCATTACCCATGCACTCCTTCAATCACACAGGCATTACCCCTGCACTCATGCAATCACACAGGAATTACCCACGCACTCCTTCAATCACTCAGGCACTACCCCTGCAGTCATGCAATCACCCAGGCACTACCTATGCACTCATGGAATAAGCCAGGCACTACCCTTGCACTCCTCCACTCATCCAGGCACTATCCATGCACTCCTCCAATCACCCAGCCACTACCCATGCACTTATAAAATCACCCAGGCACTACCTATGCACTTGTCTAATCACTCAGGCACTACCCATGCACTCCTCCATTCATCCAGACATTACCCCTACATTCATGCAATCACCCAGTCATTACCCATGCACTCATGCAATCACCCAGGAACTACCCATGCAGTCCTACATGCACCCAGGCACTACCCACGCACTCTTCCATTCATCCAGACATTATTCCTGCATTCATGCTATCACCCAGGCATTACCCATGCACTCCTTCAATCACTCAGGCAGTGCCCATGCACTCATGCAATCACATATGCACTACCCATACACTTCTCCATATATTCCACTTACCACAATTCATAAAACACTTACAAATTTGTCTATTTGTAAACCAAATAGGCGGTTCTGAAAAGAACCATTTTTTTTCTTCTTTTTTTGTTTTATATTTTTTGGGTGTTTTTAAACTCTTTTTTGAATTTTTTGGGTGTTTTCTTTAAAAAAACGGAAAAAAAAACAGAACCAACATTGAATATGTACAAAAAATTATGTAATCATAAACTCATTGCATAAATAAAAAATAAAAAAAATTAACACTTGTGGTTCCTAATAGCAACCAGGATGGCATCCAGTGATTGCTCACCAAAACAGAATATGTTTTTGCATTTTATGCAACGCTGCTCCACTCTAGCCAAGTCAGGAATGATGCTTGGTGTGCCAGATGAGGAAGAACCAGATGACGTGCTCGGTCCAGCAGCGTTGTCTTCACTTGCCTGTTTTTCTTGTTCTCGATGAAGCTGTTCTCTAGCAAGACGTCAAGGATGCATGGTCTGCAGATTTTTTAGCATAGAAGACGTCCCACATGAAGACTTCTTCTCAGAACCTCGTGAGAGGACTTTCTGGCAGATGGTACAGGTTACCTTTCAGGCATTGACCTTTTTCTCCCCAGGTGGTATGAAGAAAAATGCCCACACGATGCTCTCGTACCTTTTTTTGATAGGTTCCTCCAGGTCTTTTTCCTCTACAGGTGGAAGCTGCTGAGGTGGATTGCCAGCTGCCATTGTTCAATGGAACAAAGAAAACACCAAAAAGAGAGAAAGAAGAGGAGCAAAAGTCAACAGGTGTGTCTTCTGAGATGCTCCTGGAAGAATTAATAAAATGGGTGGGGTCCTTCAAGTTCTAGAATGAAAAGCTTCTAAACCAATGAAATGCTTTCTTTTGAAGCCACATGGGATTCGCGCACCCGGCGCGCAAACAGCGCGCACCCGACGCGATTTCCGGAAAATATATTTAAGAATAATATATCTTTATTACAATTACAAATATATGATTTTTAGAGAAATAATCTCTTGCTATACTATACATATTAAACTTATGCACATATACTTTTAAAACATAAAAATTTTACGGTGGATTCGCGCACCCGATGCGACCCCCGGAAATACGTTTGTGACGTTACGCGGGGCCGGGAACTGTGCCCCCATTCAATCAATCAGAGCATTTGTAAAGCGTGCTACATACCCGTGAGGGTCTCAAGGCGCTGGCGGGGGGGAATGCTGCTACTGCTCGAAAAGCCAGGTCTTGAGGAGTCTTCTGAAGGTCAGCAGGTCTTGGGTCTGCCGTAGGTGGATGGGGAGGGTGTTCCAGGTCTTGGCGGCGAGGTGGGAAAACGATCTGCCACCGGAGGTCGCTCTTCGGATGCGGGGGACTGTGGCGAGGGCGAGGTCGGCGGAGCGAAGCTGGCGGGTGGGGGTGTAGAAGCTGAGTCGTCTGTTGAGGTACGCTGGTCCGGTGTTGTGGAGTGCCTTGTGTGCGTGGGTGAGGAGCTTGAAGGTGATCCTCTTGTTGACGGGGAGCCAGTGCAGGTCTCTCAGGTGGGGTGTGATGAGGCTGCAGCGAGGGATGTCGAGGATCAGGCGTGCGGAGGCGTTCTGAATGTGTTGAAGTCGTTTCAGGAGTTTGGCCGAGGCTCCTGTGTACACCAAACGCGCATCCTACACGACTTATCCAATATGGCAGCAAAATTTTGGGATTCGCGCACCCACCGAGACAGGTAAACGATCAGTACGTGAATCCACTTTTTAAAAAAATAAATAGATTTAAAAAAAAAAAAGAAATGTATATTTATATTTTAGAATAGAAAAAAACATTACATTATTTTTATAACAAATAAAAAACTAAGAAAAAGCATTTTTTGGACATTATAGTTAGAAATTGGCATTTAAAATACCTTTGAAATTCACTGAAAAACATAGGTTTCAGGGACGTTATAGTTAGAAATTAGCATTTAAAAAACCTTTGAAATTCAGTAAAAAAAAAACATAGGTTTCAGGGACGTTATAGTTAGAAATTATCATTTAAAAAACCTTTGAAATTCGCTGAAAAAACCATAGGTTTCAGGGACGTTATAGTTAGAAATTAGCATTTAAAAAACCTTAGAAATTCACTGAAAAAACCACAGGTTTCAGGGACGTTATAGTTAGTTGGACATTTCACTTGTACAAAACCAGAGAAATTGGGCTGTTATAGTTAGTTGAGCTAACTATAACTCGCGCCCCCGCAATGCACTGCTGATGACGTCACATATTACATCATTCATGACATGGTCAGTGACATCACTGATGACATCACTGATGACATCTCAAATGACATCACTGATGACATCATCCACGTGATAATCTGATGCACCTCCTCACACCCTAATATAACCTTTGATACACCCACTCTAAAATACAGACTACCATTTTCGAAACCATAGACACACCAATACCAGTTACTACATACCCACCCACTGATTCCTAGGTCTACACACACATCCACCCGTTCACCCATACAGTCACTCATACATGCAATCACTCATCAATGCAGCACTATCATTTGCACTCATACACCTATACAGACACTCACACACCGCCACTCATCCATAGAGTTACTCACACACCTAGTCAGTCATGCAAAGAATCAATCACACTCCCATTTACTCACCTATACAGTTTAACACACACAAACTCACTTATTCATACAGATACTAACACATACTTACTCTCTTATACAATCACTGATACAAGCACACACTCATCCATACAGCCACTCTCACAATCACTCGCTCTCACATATAGTCATTTATATACTTCAACACTCACATATACTGCCTTTCACATATGTAATTACTCATACATGTACCACTGAGACATCCATACACTCACCGACACAGCCATACGCACACTCACTCATCCATACCATCCCTCACAGACGCACTCATGAACCCATATACCCAGGGATTCACCCACTCATACATCCATGCAGGGAGTCACACAGCCCCTCACCCACCCACACAGACACTCAAGCACCCATACAGGTACTCAGACAACTAATCAATAACCCATATAGACACTCATGTACCTACTCACCAGCCCATGCAGCCAGTTACACACCAACTGACAGACTGATACACACATTTACACAGATTAGTCACTCACCCATACATTCACTAAGACATGTTTAATCACTCACTCATACAGTCAGTCACGTACCCAAGAAATCATCCATACAGACACTCATACACCCACTCATTCTTCGAATACACCTTAGCGTATATATATATATATATATATATATATATATATATATATATATATATATATATATCTACTGGCGGTCGCCAGTAGATAGTTATAGTTAGGACCTATTTTCCATAGGAAATCCGCGACATTCTATTTGAAATAACTCTTGCGTCAGTTGACGAATCTTCGCGAAATTTTCAAACTTTATGGCCCGCTCCGGTCTGCTCCTACCCTGAAAGTTTCCGGGTGATTCGTCAAGCGGGGGCCGAGAAAAAAGGGGGGTCCCAAAACGTGTTTTCCCCATTCATTTTCCCATAGGAAACTTTAGCCACGGCTACAGCCCGAACTGCTGAACGGAATTACACCAAATTTGGCAAAGAGGTAGTTCTTGGTTCAGAAAGAACCCTTTTGTTAAATGGTGTAAATCCGTTCAGTAGTTCCTGTGAAAATCAAAAGGAAAATCACATATATATCTATGGCCGCGTGGGATTCGCGCACCCTCCCGATCACGAGCTGCTTGCTAATTGACTGTCAACACTCCAAATCAGGAAGTGTTGGCAGCCATTTTGTCCCTCGGTAGAACCGAGGGAAAGAAACAAGTGCGCAAAGCGCAAAAAGGGGCAGGGTAGAAACACCCTGACCCCCTAGGTCTGCTCAGGGGGTCCCACAAGGACCCCTGGGCAAAAAGCATTTTTTTTTAAAATCGGCGGGATGCGCTTAGGGTGCGCGAATCCCGCCGAGAAAAAAAGAAACAAGTGCGCAAACGCACAAAGGGGGCAGGGTAGAAACACCCTGACTCCTAGGTCTGCTCAGGGGTCCCACAAGGACCCCCTGGGCAGAAAAAGCATTTTTATTTTTTTAATCGGCAGGATGCGCTCAGGGTGTGCGGATCCTGCCGAAAAACGAAGCGCGGTCTTCCGCGCTTTGATGCAAATTTGCCCCCGGGTGGCCCAAGTCCCGGGGGCATGCGGGGGTGGGTTTATTGTTTATGGGGGGGCCTCTAAGGCCCCCCAAGCCCCGGGGCTTCTTTAAAAAAATTATGGCGGGGGGCTGTGCACCCTCCCGCTGCCCTGGGGACCGCCACCCCCTGGGGCTGTTTTTTTTTTAATTAAAAAACCTGTGTGGGGGGGGCTCCAGCCCCCCACACGCCCCGGGGACCGCCACCTCCCGGGGCACTAAACATTTAAATATGGGGGTCCGTTACGGACTCCCAGAGCCCGGGGACCACCACCTCCCGGGGCTTTGAACAAGTTGGGAGGGGGCCGCGCGGCCCCTCCTGGAGCCAGTGATGGCCCTGGGGACCACCACCCCCCAGGGCCGGCTCCTGCAGTGTCCTGGGGTGCCTACCCCCGGGACACTGTAGTTTGCTATGACAGGACGGGAGCATTGCGGCTCCCGTCCTGTCATAGCAAACTTGGTTTGCATTTTGAAAGAGAGAGCAGGAAACCTGTAACGATCTTGGCAGTATGTTTTCACTGTTTATTAAACTGTGACCTGTATTTCTATGGGAAGTGGAGCACAGGTTAACAACTTGAAAAAGGCTACGCCGAAACGCGTCGTTGTGGACACAATAAACTAATTGTGTTGTCCTTTGGTGTGCCGCTGTTCTTCTTTTGAAATTATTCGAAAACGAACGATTTGGTCTATATTTAGCGGTTTGTCGTTGCCGCTGCTGGCACCGGTGTCGAAAGGAAGGGACTGGCTATCTTCGGCATATTTCTTTGGATATATATATATATATATATATATATATAAAACATATTTAAACTTTACAGAAACACATAGTCACTTGATGATGTCATCAGTGATGTCATTTGAGATGTCATCAGTGATGTCATCAGTGATGTCACTGACCATGTCATGAATGATTTAATATGTGACGTCATCAGCAGTGCATTGCGGGGGCGTGAGTTATAGTTAGCTCAACTAACTATAACGGCCGGATTTCTCTGGTTTTGTACGAGTGAAATGTCCAACTAACTATAACGTCCCTGAAACGTGGTTTTTTCAATGAATTTCTAAGGTTTTTAAATGCTAATTTCTAACTATAACGTCCCTGAAACATATGTTTTTTTCAGTGAATATATACATATATATATATGTATATATCCAAATCCTTCCCGGTACATGCAAAGTTTAATCACGGTTTGGGCACAGACTCCAGATTTCGTGAAAGGCTTTATTCAAACGACATGGTCCATATGATGCGTTTCGGCTGCTGACCTGCGGCCTTGCTCACATAACGCGCTACGTACAACTGACAAGTTTATATAAGGTACAGTTTTTTTACATTTCCGTCATGTTATCTGTGAAATGCACAGGTGAGAGAACTTTTACCTTCCCCTAGGTCAAGGACCAAATGGTAGTGACAAGTTAGTCATAGACAGCATGGAAAGACTCACAGGATGACCAGGTAAATTAGACATAAAAGACATGTTCATTTTGAACTTTATCGTATTTGACTGAGGCTGAAAACATGTTGTTTGCTTACTAGTTAAATTAAATAAACATAGCAAAATGACAACCATTGTGTTATGAGTTCCCACAATAATAAATCACTGCATAGTGCAATATGTGAGGGGACCACACATTAAGGCAGGTAACAACGTATTTGATAATATGGTCCGGCACCGATAACTGCTCAGACAATAAAGATCAGCTACCTGTGTAATGGCTCAGGACAACTAGAAGTGCTACACAATTGAATCACCAAGCAACACGAGTTCAGTCCATTAGATCTGGTCAAAAGAGATAAGGTGTCCACAACTAAGATAGGAGACGCATCACTGAGTGTGGTGCCTTACAACTATGGTGGCAACACCATAAGGGGTGTTAGTGAGTCAATAAAAAAATACTGTCTAACTAATTTAAAGTTAATCAGGGTAGGTATAGGGGTGCTTGGTGTGCAAAGTGCTGAATAAAAGGAGCAAGTGCTGCTGAAACTACTAACGCACTTACATCAAAGCGAATGTGCAAAGGTGAAACAAGTGTAAAAACCTGGCAAAGTACTTATATATACAGTGTGAGGTTTCAATGCTACAGATGCAATAATCTTGGTTAGCAAAGAGGGATTTAGTAAAAGCCAGAAGCCACCCTCCCCACAGAAAGGCGGGAAATGTGGAAAAACATGTATCAGAGTCTGAACAGACACTGATTTATCAAGGTAAACCAGCTACCAAAGTGTCATAAACAGTGGTGTAAGGGCACAAAGATCATGCAATTACATTGACTATGATTGCATCAAAGTGTGGAATGGTAATGCTTAAATGCGTGAAACAGAACACAGTCACATGATGCTATATCATTCTGCTAACTATGGTGCCTGAAACAGGCAATCATATATCCAGTGACCCTGAGAACAAACTAAAGAAAGAGAAGAGAATGATCCCAAAAAAGTACAAATGGCAAATACAGTGATGGGATCGACAACAATGTGGATACAAGTACACAAGCAGTTCATTACAAGAAATTGTACAGATCCTCACTCATGTTGAGGCCCCATGGTGTCTTGGTGTTCAAATCTAATATGTAATGTGACTCCAATTGTCTAAGAAGTTTTTTACGGTTACAACCTCTTCTTGATACAGGCACATCATCAATGACAAAATATTTAAGGTGTTGAAGGTTGTTATTGTGAACCTCTTTGAAGTGCCCTGCCACTGTATAAGTGTGGTCATTATTGACAATTGCTCTGAGGTGTTGTAGAATCCTCATATGGACTTGAAGTTTGGTGCTACCAACGTACTTCAAGCCACATGTACATTGTAGTACGTAGACCGCGAACTCAGTTCTGCAGGTATACTTCCTATTGATGATAATAGGCTCAGATCGAAAAGTGGCAGTAACCTGAGTGGTGTTGATCCCAAAGTGACAAGCTCTGCATGTGCTGCATTTAAAGAAACCAGTTATGTTGGTGAGCCAGTTGGTTGAGGCTATTACCTCTGGGCTGCTTTTAACTAGCGCATCCCTCATGGAGTAAGCTCGACGGTAGGTAATGATGGGTCGTTTGGGAACAATGGGGCCTAAGATAGGGTCAGTCAGGATAATACACCATTGCCTGTTCACGATGGATCTGATTGCTCTCTCTTCTTTGCTATAAGTAATGACCAAGTGAGTGTCAACAGCACCACTGTAGTTATTTTCAGGTGTAGCAGTAGCATCTATCTATTCCTGGTCATGATCAGTGTGACCCTTGAGAAGCTGTTCTCTCGGTATAGCGTTAGCCCTTTCAATAGCATTAGAGATAGTCAGATCAGAGAAACCGCGTGCCTTAAATCTCATGTATGCATCATGTTGACACTTGGTAAGGTCACACTCAAGGCTGCAAATTCTACGGAGACATAGCATTTCACCATAAGGGATACCAGCCATGAGGTGCCTAGGGTGAAAGCTAGATTTGTGTAATGTAGAGTTGCCTGCTGTGGTTTTGCGGTGTAGCGTAGACTGGAGTGAGTTATGGTCAATGTACACAGTGACATCAAGAAATTCAATGGTCGTGGCACTGATGGTGGTGTTAAATTCCAGGTTGAGGTCATTCTTGTTAATATCAGACACAAATGTTAAGGCACTTTCTTTTGTGCCATTCCAGGCAACGAAGACATCATCAATATAACGAAGCCAGGTGATCACATTGGCACTCCAAGCCACCTGATGGACTACCCTGAGGACCTGCTCCTCCCACCACCCCACATGTAAACATGCACAACTGGGAAAGAAGCAAGCCCCCATAGCCACACCCCTCAATTGCTGGTAGATATCTTTATCAAACATAAAGAAATTGTTATTAAGGCACCACTTAATCAAAAACAGAATCAAATCATTATGTTTATAACATTGAATTGGTCGTCCCTTTAGGAAATGTTCACAAGCTCTCAACCCATGACTATGATTTATGCTCATATATAGAGAGGTAATGTCCATGAGGATAAATTCATTTGACCACTGAATATCCTTTATTTTTAGCAGAAAATCAAGTCCCTCGTGTTTGAAATGATTCAACTTTGCTCTCAACTCTTTTCTAACTTTACCAGTTTCCTGTACATTGGATTTTCTGTAACATGTGTGATCATTTAGGTGTCTGTAAGCTTCCTCGAGGTACTGTTTCTGGGCCATAAAACGATATTTTCACCCTCGTCAGATTTGTTAATCACCACTTGGTTGTTACTTTGTAGTTTTTTGATAAGGGTAAAATATTGTCTGTTGCGTCGTTGGACGTTCCGTTGTCGTTTAGCTGTTTTGTGGTGCAGGTCCTTTAATTCATCGATGATCATTGAAGGTGTCAATAGAGTCTTTAGGCACCATAGGGGTAAAGGTGGACTGAGGTTCGAATGGGCTTTTGATGGTCTCAGAAACAGTGATACCTTCCTCACGCAGAATTTGTTGTGTGGAGAGAGGTTGTGAGTTGGACGGTAGCTTGTGCATTGTGCACATGATCGGGATGTCCGATACCGTGAGCTTATTGTCTCCTCGTGTTGGCACAGACATATATATATATATATATATATATATATATATATATATATATAACCCTGTTGAAGGCTTCGGGCGAAACGCGGTGGTCACTGTCATGCACTACTGGTTGATGAAATAAAAATTCACCTAGCTGCTGATATCTGACTGTGCTGCTTTTTCCTCGGATTGTGGGAAATTCTTTGTGGAGATTTGTTTTGATATATATATTATATATATATATATATATATATATATATATATATATATATATATATATACACACACACACACACACACACACACACATATATAGTGTGTTAGTTTGATTTATAGTTTGCAGAGTGGAGCATAATTACCATATTACTTTTCGACCTAATTTTGTACAGCCTGTGTCCAGCTAATCAGAGTTTACAAAACGCATGTGCTCCTAATGCACCATTGGTGTGTAGAGGTATTGAATTTGTTATGAATATTGTGTTGAAGAGTAACTCTGTGTGCAGGTGACAGTTGACGACTTGTGTTCATTATATTCCACACAAGGTTTTTGGTACTGCAAAAAAGGTTTCCAGCAGGGCAAAGATTCTTCATACTAAATACTAAGTATTGTGAGCAGCCTTGAGTTGTTAGACAGAATTGTCTGAGCATATCAATTTCTACTTAACATAGAAGGCTATGTGCACCAGGTACTAACCTATGTACATGTGCTTGTTTTGCTTCGCAAGATGGGCTATCTGTATGGGTTTCACCACAGTATGAAGGGTGCAGGTTTTATGATCTTTAGCACCTTCAGACATTTGTTATTTTAAGTGAATGCTTGCTCTTTGGACAAGTTTTGCATTGAGTGTACACTGTTCTTAGTAGATACCTTTTAATACTCTGTGGTGGATTTCACTTGAGAGTTACACTGTCTGCAAACAGAGTGGGTCAAAGTAAACTCTCTCCATAGAGTAAACAGTGTTCACAGTACCCACTTTTCTATTTCTATCCTCTTCATTTCCCAGTTTAGGCTCATTGACTGTCAGGGGGTTGATACAGGTAAAGGCTGTCCTTAGTAGAGCATTAGCTATGTATCAGGGCTTCAGTATCTGGAGGAACGTGGTTTTCCCTGAACAGTTGTAAACAGTTTGAACACTGTGTGCAGGATAGCCTTTAATCTGTGGTTCATAATCAAAATGAACTTGCCTACCCATGAAGTGAATGGTATATGGTCAATGTTGCACATAATACAAACTTGCTTTACCTATTGTATGTATGATAGCAGTAATGATGTTTCATATTATTCTGCGCAATTTTGCACTTACTTTGATAGCTCCAATGCCATACACGTTTATAGAGCAATGTGTAAAAAGAAGCTAGGATGGGGGGGCGTGGCCAAGCAAGATGGCTGAGCGGACATGAGCCGCTTCAGCTCCGGGCCCCCTAGTTTGTCACAAGACATTTTCTACGCTCGTAGAGGACCGAAACACAAATGGTCCTGTTCACCACCACTCCATGCTCATCGTGAGCACGGTATTAAGTTACAAGCCCAGCTCCAAGACGTGAAGCGGAGACAGCCACGAGACGGGACGTGAGCCGGGAGCGGACTCAAGATGGCACGGAGGCGCGCAAGCATCGGAGCCGCGAGAATGGAGTGAGCAATCGCGGCGCTTTGATTTTCCGAGCCCGCGGCAAGGAAGGCATTACACATCCCCGGTACCGGCGGTGGCGCAAGAAGAATTGCATGCTGATTAGCGTATTGCGCCCAGTGAAGGTCAGGGCGGCTTGGGGAAATGAATCGCGCTGAGCCGTGACGAGAGGGCGCACCGCACTGGTGATATGATTGATGCTTTGAGGGGAACATGATCCAGCGGCAGTGACAGCAGGAGTGTGGCGGACGGCAGTGAGGGGACCCACCTGTGGGGTTAGTCTCCTATTTTCTCTACTAACGCGACACGAAGAGGGCCCGGGGGAAGACGGTACAGAGAGGCCCTGCCTGACCTCAAGATGGCACCCAGATGGTGGAGATTTCCGAGGAGGGGCCCCTGCACTCACTCAGCGACGCTGGAGGGTGGTCGGTAAGCGGAGTCCTCTCCTAGTGTAATTGGCATGCTGATGTAAGGAGAAGAGGCAGGATACTCCCGACCAGCTGACAAAGCACGGCACCTGACCTTAAGATGGCTCCCGCTGTATGAAGCCCAGCAAAGGCCTGCTCCCTTCTTAGAACATAACACACGTGGCAAGCAAGCATCCTGGCAACCTAGCACCTCGGCGGCGTTACATAGAGGGGCCACCCACGCCCTGACTCGGCATCGTGCATTTCTCTGCCCTTATGCCACCAAAAAAAGTGACGAACAAGGTCTCCCGTTATGTCGCAGCTACAGACAAGGGCCCTGCTTCCACTGAGGGGGACCAGATGCACAAGATGGTGCTTACTAGGGAGGATCTGGTGGCTTCTCTCCGGGATTTCAAATCCGAACTCTGCATGGAAATTAAACAGGATCTGCGAGCCTCCATGGATCAACTCAAGGCCGATCTTACTGAGAGAATGGCAACACTCCGGCATGATGTGGACGCTGTGGGCTCCAGGGTGTTGGAAGTGTAAGAGCAGATGCAGGAATTAGACGCCTGCTCCGCCACAATGCAGGAAACACAACAGAATCTCCAGTCACAGCTACACCAAGTGCTCCTGAAGGCGGAGGATCTGGAGAACATACACATCCGGGATCTGGAGGAAGGCGCAGAGGGACCAGATCTGGAGGCATTTGTGGTGGGCCTCTTCTCGGAAATTTTAAGCCCATGACAGCTGAAGCTCAAGATTGACCGAGTCCATCATGTGGGGACCCCGCAGTCGGGGGAGCGTAGACGTCCACGGGATGTTCTTGTCAAGATGCACTCCTACACAACAAAAGAAGCCATCTTAAGCGCGGCGAGGAAAAAAGAGGAGACCTCATTCCAGGGCTACAAATGCGCGCTCTTTCAGGACTTGGCACCCTCCACCCTGGCATGTAGGCAGCTGCTACACCCTGTCACCACCAAATTACGTGAAGATAGCGTGAGATATCGCTGGACTTTTCCCTTTGGGCTTGCTTTTGAGCACAAAAACAAGTCACATCATGTTACGGATCTGAAGGAGGGTCTGCGCTTCCTGGGTCTCCCCATTCTGGAGGCTGAAAGCAATTCAGGACCCTCGAACAACTCGGGACAGCCCCGGAGGGAGCCACGACCTTGGCACACAGTTTCGAAGAACAAGCAAACCCCAAAATAATGCTTCTCGTGTGGTGAATGCTCCGGACATACTGTCGCTCCAGGTTCACGCCCACAGTGGCAATTTGGTGAGAATCTAGCTACGGAGGCTGTGGCACAACGAAGAGGCCGGGACTCCACACCAGGGTTCTGTGGTGATGCACCCATTCATCCAAGTTACTAATGGTCTTCTGATGGTTCTCTATGTACTCACTGCATGGCAAACGGGGGGTACGGGCCTTGTCCGTATTGCCCAGACTTACTCTATCCTGCTCTGAGAAGATACGAGCTGAGAGCCCGTTGGCTACTTGGCACATAGTTTCCGGGGGTTGTTGGGGGGTTTCTTTTCTGGGGGGGAGAGTTCCTGGTGGTGGTGTAGGGATACCGTTAGCTTATGATTACTTGAGGGGCAGGCAGCCCGTGGAGGGAGACTCACTGGAGGTACGAGGTTACTGGGTGGGTGAGAAGCGACAACATGAGAGTGTCCCACGAGGGGGGATCATGAGACTGGGGGAGGGGGGACAATCTTTCCAATGGTCTCCATAGCGTCTCGGAACGTTAAGGGCCTGAACTCCCTCCAAAAACGGCAGAAAATATGGAAATACCTCAACGATCGCCAGTTTGAGGTTGTGACACTACAGGAAACACACCTTTAAAAAAACGAGGAACTGAGGCTTCGCCACAAATCTTATCCTTTAATTTACAGGTCGTTGGCTGGCACTAAACAAAAAGGGGTCGCCCTTCTCTTCTGTAGTACAGCTAAGTTCCAACCCGAGGCTGTAAAGGCCAACCGGGAAGGGAGAGTGATAATGGTGAAGGGGAGACTACGGGGACCCCTATGTACTTTTGTCTCTCTCTATGTGCCCAACGCGGGACAGTCGATATTCTTGACCCCCACACTGGACTTGATTAGTGGGTTTGCGGAGGGCCCAGTGGTATTGTTAGGTGACTTCAACTTGACTTGGCACGAGACACTGGACAGCTCTCGCCCCCATAGGGCGGCCCTTAATAGTGTTACCAAAGGGGTTAAACAGAAATTGCATGCACTGGGCCTACGCGATGCTTGGCGCTCTCTCCATCCTACTACCAAGGATTATACTTACTTTTCACATGTCCACCAATCTTATTCTAGGATTGACTACATCTTCATTAGTCAGGCATTGGTGGGCCCCTTGCAGGCAGCTCAGATCTTGCCCATCTCAATCTCAGACCACAGCCTAATATCCATTAGTTTAGCATGGGAGGGACAAAAACAGGCATATTGAGGTGGTACTTCCCGGCATCGATCAGTCGGGACAAGTCCTTACGGGATGAGTTAAGTGCTTCCATCACTGAATACTTCACGCTCAACCTTCCACAGGACACTACACCCCAAACTAACTGCGACGCTTTTAAAGCTGTGCTAAGGGGCAAGTGCATCCAACTTAACGCAGTCGTGAATAAACAGCGGGCGGAGGAACGCACAGCACTAGAGGGGGAACTAGAGGTGGTGGAGAAAGCCCATAAGGAAACATCTACTCGAGCACTGCAGCGACAGCTTACCATGCTCAGAGGCAAATTGTGATCAATTTACAACAATAGAGCTGAGTACACGTTGCTGAAGCTGCGGCAGACATCATATGCGCACGGTGATAAGGTGGGGTCACATTTAGCCCGTCAATTGCGAGAGAAGAGGGAACGCAAATTTATTGGGGGTATACTAGATGGGGACGGTTGCCTCATCCACTCAGATGATATTAAAGCTAACATCTTTGGTCAATTCTATGGGGAGCTTTATCATGGCACCCCCCCGATACAGCCCTGCAGCAGCAGTACCTAGACTCGTTGGTCCTTCCCCTCCTCTCCCCGGCGGACACAGAGCCTTTAAATGCACCCATCACGACAGAGGAGGTCAGGCAGGCCATTTCCAAACTCAAACTCCATAATGCTCCGGGGCCTGATGGCCTAACGGCACAGTTTTATAAGTGTTTTGCCTCCGAACTAACCCCGCACCTCACTGAGCTGTTTAACAGGATAGCGGTGGACGCCAGGGTCTCGACCTCGATGGCTGAGGCAGTGATATCCGTCATTCCCAAGCCCGAGAAAGATCCCCAGAGCTGCGCCTCTTATAGGCCCATTGCTTTACTCAATCTCGACGCGAAACTCTATTCTGCGATTTTGGCCGCCAGGCTGGAGGATCTGATGCCCACACTAATCCACCCTGATCAGTCAGGCTTCATAAAGGGTCGGCAGACACATGATAACATCCGACATACTCTACACCTAATTGAGAAAGTGTCCAAATTTAAAATCCCAGCAATATTGGTGGGTCTTGATGCCGAAAAAGCCTTTGACAGGGTGAATTGGTCGTTACTCTTCCTTACCATGCCGAAATATGGCTTTGGGGACAGATTCCTCAATATGGTCAGGGCCAACTATCATCTTCCACAATCTCGAGTGCAGGTTAATGGAAGCGCTTCACTCCCTTTTGCCCTTAGCAGAGGTACGCAGCAGGGTTGTCCGCTCTCACCCCTTTTATTTGCTCTTAGTATCAAACCCTTGGCTGTCAAATTCTGAGCCAACGAGGAGATTAGAGGAATACGTTTTGGCGGCACTGAACACAAAACATCGCTCTTTGCAGATGATATTTTGCTCATGCTCACGGAGCCAGGCTCCTCACTCCGGGCGGTACAGGAAGAATTGAGGAACTTTAAACTAGTGGCGGGTTTTAACGTTAACTTATCCAAATCCTCCATACTAAATCTCACACTCCCCGAAGCCGAAGCAACGAGATTGAGGGGCCAGACGGCCCTACAATGGGCCATACGCTCCCTTCTATATCTAGGCATTCACCTTACCCCTAGAATTGAGGACCTATATAGAGCCAACTATCCCCCTCTGGTGTTACAGCTCCAACAAGATCTCAAGAGATGGAGGCCTCTATACATCTCCTGACTCAGACGGATCAACGCCGTCAAAATGGCGGTCTTGCCCAAAATATTATATTTATTTCAGGCACTCCCAATCGACCTTGATCGCGACCTCTTGCCCCGCTTACGCTCGCTTGTCATTAAATTTATTTGGCAGGGAGGGAGGGCACGGCTCCCCTTTCATGTGCTGCGCCACCCAAAGAAAGAAGGGGGAGTGGCATTGCCGGACTTTGCGTTATACTATCAAGCAGCACAATTGCGGGTGGTGGTAGAATGGTCCATGAGAGAATCCGATAAGCACTGGCTACACATGGACAGGGCGATAGTAGGAAGGTCGATCTGGGATGTCCTGTGGAAACCGAAGAAGGACAGGCCAGCCAATGCTTATCTCAGCACCCCCAAACGCACCATGCTCAAGGTCTGGGATGAAGTCACGAGGAGGGAGGGTTGGACCACTTTCCCCTCTCCCTATACCCCAATTCATTTCAACCCTGCCTTTCCACCTGCACTGCGTGAGGGGCCCTTTGGTTGCTGGAGAGAAGGGGGCTGCTTAATGATATCGGACATGTTTCATAATTTTGACGTGCTGTCGTTTGAGAGTTGCAAAAGGGACTTTCAGGTAGCGCACAGCGAGTATTACCACTAGCTCCAGCTTAAACACTGGGTCTCCCAACCACACATTAGTGACGCTGCCACCAGGGACCACACAGCCATGGAGAGACTGGTGCGGAGGGCAGGCTCCATGAAGGGAGCAATTTCCTCACTTTATGCCATGCTTCTAACTACACTACACGCCCCTCAAGCACGATATGTGGCAGTCTGGGAACAAGTGATAGGGCGGGATATCGCTGATGAGGAGTGGAAACACATCTGGGGTGATCTTACTAAGCACAATCACTCAGTGGCTCTGAGAGAGGCACACTACAAGACGCTCCTGGACTGGTACCTCGACCTCACCAAACTTAAATGGATTTTTCCTGACACCTCGGATCTCTGTTGGCATGGCTGCGGTTTACAGGGGGACTTCCGTCACATTTGGTGGGACTGCCGCGGTATTCGGATATTTTGGGAGGAAATACTTTCACACATCAAAGACTTACTGGGGTACCCCATCCCGACAACCATAGAGGGAGCTCTACTGGGTATTAGGGACCCTGATCTTGAGCACCAATCGAAAGCCGACAAGGCAATACTGTGGGCCTGTTTGGGGGCGGCAAAACTCACGATAGCGGCTGCATGGAAAAGGAAAGACATGCCAGCGAGATCGTTGTAAAAACAACAATTGATGGACAGAATGCAGAACAATGTCATACATTCACCCCAGTACAGAGATCTGGGCCTAAATCCATCATTTTTTTGCTCACCATGCCATTCCAGTTTGAACCTAGCCATATGCAAATCAGTCTTGACCCTGTGCCCTATGGGAACAGTCCAGCCCGAACTGCCAGGCCAGGTCCTCCCTGGACTGGAAACAAGCATCCTAGGACCGGTTTCGGGGTTTCACCCCTCTTCAGCCAGGATAGCTTGACTCCAGCGTTGTGGCACTCACGCCTCTGGCGACTTCTCTCTATGGAAAGGCTCGCTGACATTTTCAGAGACGAGTACAAGAACTTCGAGTATAAGTGGGGTCCGTTGGTGACCTATTTGTCCCGAGGCTTACCCTCGGCGGTGTGCCCTGCCTCATTAACGGCTATGCATCTCTTTCAATTCTAAGACCTCCAACTGGCGCTGGAGAACACAGTGACCTCTCTATGTGAAGCTATGGTCCGCCTCCTACTGCCCCATCTGTTAAACGTATCTGAGGAGCCAACATTTAAGTTCAGAGACACCACCAGGGAAGGGGAGGGGGTGGGTTGGGGGGTTTGTTTATTGTTATAGTTTAAGGGGTTATCCTTATGATTTGTTGTAAAAAAAAAAACAGGCATTTCTCCTTTTGAGCGTGGGGGGTGTGTAGAGACCTCTCGACTTGGGAAACTGAACTAACATTAGCCGCCTGTCTTGATCTGAGGTCTGGCGCACTCTACTGCGTCTATGTTGTTATACTTGCTTTGATGCTGAATAAAAAGAATTTTGAGAAAAAAGAAGCTAGGATGATGTCATCAATGATATCAAAAATGATGTTATAGAACATGGCATGAGTAATGTAATATGTGAGGTAATAAACAGTGCATTGTGGGGGCACAAGTTATAGTTAGATCTGCCAACTATAACTGGTAAATGTCTGTCTTTTTTTTAGTTCAAAACTTCAACGTTGTCACTGACATATTCACCTAATTATAACTTTATTTTAACCTTTGGTATTTTCAGAGAATTTCTGAGTCTTTTTTTCATGAAAAGTAATATTTTATTTCCATACATAAAGCCAACTTCCTGCTGTGTACAGCCAAAGGTGGAGGGTTGGTCACAGGACCATGTGTTTTTTAAGGCAAGAGGCCACGTGGCCCCTTCCCTGAAGCTTTTTAGGCCCTGGGGACCCCATCCCCCAGGTCCATTTTTATTAAAGAGGATTGGCCCCCCTCTCTGAGCTTTATTAGGACCTGAGAACCCCATCCACCCAGGCCCTTTTTTTTAAATGGGAGGAGGGCCATGTGACCCCCCTCCCCGAGCCTCATTAGACCTTGGAGACCCCATCCCCCAGTGCCTTATGTTTCTTAAAGGGGAGGTGAACCAAATGCCCCCCTCCCCAATCCTTATTAGGTCCTGGGACCACATCCCCAGGGCCTTTTCATTTTTAAGGGGAAAGGTCCACTCTGCCCCCTTCCCGAGCCTTTAAATGACCCTGGGGACCCCATCCACCAGTGCAATGTTTTTTTTAAGGGAAGGGTGCCACACAGCCACCCTTCACTAGCTTTTTAAAGCTCCTGTGGACTCCATCCCCCAGAGCCAAATCTATTTTGAAGGGAAAGGGGTGTCCTCAGGACCCCATTCCCCAGGAACTTTTGTTATTAAAGGGGAAGGGGCCACTGCCCCCCTTCCCAAGCCATTCTAAGCTGTGGGTAGCCCAGCCCTTCCAAGTACCATGCATTAGGCATTAGACTAACGCATTTTAGTCTGGTGGTCCGCATCACTGCACTAAAATGCTTATTCTTATTTATTTAATTATTTTTACGGAGTTTTATATAGCGCGAACTTGACTCGAAGGTATCGGGTATCAGAGTGCTTTACACGAGCACCAGTTGCATTACATGAGGACACATTAATTTTTGTTAGGCACGGGGAGATTAAGTGATTTGCCCAGAATCACAGGATGGTGCGCATCCTTGCCGAGACTCGAACATGGTTACCCAGATTTAAGGTCGACCGCCCTAGCCGTTAGGCCAACTCCTCTCCCCTATTAACGCATTTATAGAGCCTCCTGACACCACCGCGACACTGAGGCAGACTAGCCAGAAGAAGCGACACCCGAAGCACTTAAACAAGGTGAGCAGCATGAACTGTGTGCTGCGAGCCTGGCAAAGTGTATTGTATAACTGGTGGAGACTAGAATTGAAAATCAAATCAATGGCAGTGGGAAGCGCTGGCCAGGGGGCTCAGCTGCATTGACTAAATCTTGATCAGACACAGCTGCTGCTGAGACTCACTCAGCTAGGGCCGACTACTTCTGCAGCAATGATGGCATTGCACACTATAATCTGTGATGGAATGGTAATGATAAATCCTTTGTAGTGGTAAAGTTAGATTTGTCATTACTATTCTGTAAATGCAACTTTTATAAAGTTAGGTATTTTTCTGCTCTTAGCCATTTGGTGTCTGCTGCCTACCTCTAATCACTGGCTGGGCTGGGTGAAAGTTCACTTTGTGTATTCCCTCTAGATAACCATACACAAGGGAAGGCTGGCTATGACTTGAGCATGTTCCTGAGAGGAAGAAGAGGAGGAGCTGGGCACAGCTTCACGCTTACTAACCCTGGGCGAAGTTCGCGTAGCCGCGCTACGCGAGGCTACGCGAGGCTACGCGAAATAGCACAAACTCTCTGCAATGCTACGCGAGCATGCAGAGTTGCTTGTTTCCGCATGCTTGCGTGTGCTTGCATATGCTCGCAAGATGTATTTGAAGTTCGGCAACGCGGATGACGTGTTCGGGGGAAATAGCACGCAAACTTCACCACGCGGTCGCCAATGGGTTTTCCTATCTTTTGCATAGTTTTGGGGCCTGTTTTTCAATCCCTCTCCAATGTTTTAAATCCTTTGTTTTTTACACTGTTTTTCTGATCTTTTTTATTTGTTATCTATCCCTCTCTGTCCCTAAGTCTATATTTTGCGTTTTATTTCTAGTTTTACAGCGTTTTTTTTACTTTTCTACTGTTTTATATTACTTCCTTCTTTACTCTTCTACTTCTTCCCCTAACTTTATTTTTTCCTGCTAAATTTTCTTTTCCGCCCCCTGCCCACCCCAGAACCATGGCTAAGGAAAAGGGAACCGGCTCCAAGGGCAAGGCGCCTGCGCCCAAGAGTTGCCTGCCTTGCGGCAGACTGCGCCCTGCAGGGGTGCAGGCCCGGTCCCTATTCAGCGAGGTGGAGGTGGCCGCCCTTGTTTTTTTTGTGCAGCCCCACCTCCCCTTGACCTTGGCAGCAGGCGGCAGGCCTGGCTCCGGGTACGCTACCCAGGAGCGTCACCGCCGGTGGGCGAGGGTGCGCCGGGCAGTGTTTCGCTGCTCTGGGGTCCGGCGCACCCATAACCAGCTGACCCACCGGTGGTCAGACATCTTGGACCGGGAGCAGGACCTGCTGGACCTGCTCGGTGTCGAGGTCATGGGGCTTGGTGAGTAGCTAATACTATTGTGTGTTCTCTAGACTGTGTTACTGTTATTGCGAATATAATTTTTTTCTGAATATCAAGAATGCTGCTGCTTACATTGCAGGTAAATTAAGTTTAAAAATCTTCAGTGATTGTTATTCTTCTAGACACAGGTGCTACTAATCTCACTTGTTTGCAACTTTGCGCTCGCTTGGGCTGATTATGTAAGAGTTTACTTTAGAGAGCTTAAGTTAGGTAATGCTAGAGAGACTCTAGTCCTTCCTTTGTCCTCCTGTCACTAAGATAGTGGTGGATAGGTAGTTTAGTTACTTAGTAACTTAGTATTAGTTGGTAATTTTTAAGCGGTCTGCGTGACGCATCCTCTGTCACGTGACTCACGTCATGTGCTGGTGAGTGCTGCTTACTCCAGTCCTTACCAGAACCTTTTGTAGTTTGTTTAGTGAGTGAGTAATAGGCTTAGCACAACATCAGCAGCAACCAACCAACAATTTGGTGTATGCAAAAATTTATGCATGTGTCCTCCATCTATGCATTTTTGAGGACTAAAATAAATGGAAATGCAGACTTAGTGAACAATTGGCCTGTCTGAATAGGTGGGCTAGGTCAGGTGGTACTTAGGTGTAGTATTCTGGCATCAGAATGGAACACTGGATTAGTGTTCATAAATAATAACTATACGGTCCGCGAACCCCGCGATACTACCAGTCGATTAGATTAGATAGGTCAATTTTATTGCAATTGTTTCCAAAAATATTTTATTTGTTTCACACCAATCATCAATGTTTGTCTCTTTCTTTATTATATCTTACATGATCAGTACGCAGGGGCAAGAAGACGGGGTCGGAGTCGGCAGGAGCAGCTGGAGAACGCCAGGGCCAGGACCAGGACCGCTCCTCTACCGAGGGCTCTGCTGCTGTCCCCAGTAAGTCTTCCTCCTGTTAATATTAATAATTATATTTCCCTAACTTTTACCGCACCTTATTTGTTTCGAACTATTATTTCCGTTTCCTAATTCTATTTTACCAAATCTTCTTCGATCTAGACTATCTGTTTCTAAATTCTTGTTATCCCTGCCTCTAACAGCCTCTGCTCTGACTCTCTGTACTACTACTACTATATTAGTCTGTCTGTAGCTAAGCTTGCCCAGTTGGCCACTCTTTATTTTTATTTAAAAGGTTTTAAAACTCAGATTCACCAATAGCTCTAGCCACGGAGTCCAGTCCTTTGGGTTGTCCTCTTCTAGTCTTCCTAATCTTGATAGGCTTTGACAATTCCCACCAACAAAATGCCCAACCAGATATTTTACTATTTTTGTTAGGATAGGACATACTCCTACTAGTGTCTACTCTACTCTAGTACCCGGTTTGTACTAGTGATGTATGTGGAATATATATGTATTTTAACTATTTTTTCAATCTTGCTAGTGAAAAAGAATAAATAGGGGGAGGTGTATATGGCATCTAAAAAATGTGTAATGTTTTTTCTAGGCGTACCGACTACCAGTGCCGGGGCCAGCGGCGGGACAGGCGATGCCAGCCAGGAGGGAGCAGCGGATGCGGCAGCTGCCACAGGGGTGGGTGAGGCAGCAGCAGTTGCGGGCAGTGGTAAGTTATACTTATATTCCTTACTTATTGACAATAGTTACATACTCGCTGCAAGGGTGTACACTGTATGTTGAGAGAGACTAAGGGGCCGATTCCAATTCGGGCCGGAAATCTCTCCGACCGAGCCGGACCCGGAGAGATTTCCGACCGAATCGGACTCTGGCAGTCCGACCGAACGAGTACGATGCGCACGCATGCCATCGGACTCGATTCGGTCGGACTCCCATTGAAGTCAATGGGAGCCGGTCGTACAACGCGTACGCGGGCTCCCATTGACTCAATGGGTGCGAGGCGGACAAGGGCGCCCCCTACAGCATGTACGCGTCGATGCGCATCGCGGCGTACATGCACAGGTAGGGGGGACCCATGTGTGCGACTCGCGCGCCTACGCGTACAGGGCGGTCCGACGCGGACCCCCAAAGTCCGGCTCCGACAGCTTTTTCGAGCCGGACGGCGCGAGTCGATCGGACTGCTCGCGGCGCGCATCGTACTTACCCGGCCGGGAAACGTCTCCATAGCGCGGTGCGAGTCGTGTCCATGCGAGTCGGTCGGAGCGTGTTGAAGCCGCGTTTGAGTCGGTCGGAGATTTCGCGGGTGCCTGCATCGTACTCGCTCGGCCGGACCCGCGTACGATTCGGTCGGGAAACAGGGCTCCGAATCGGATCCGGTAAATCCGAATCCGATTCGGAGCCCTACCGGCCGAGATCGGAATCGGCCCCTAAGTTGTTGTGAACAATGGCTGAAGAAGAAGACACCCTTTACTTAGCATTAGAGCAATAGCATTAGCGGTGGGAGTAGTTGAGTAACTAATGGCCTCTTCAATCTGACTTCAACTCACCTGGGAAAGTTTTATGGAGAAGACTAAGAGTCAGACGACCTTGATGGATGGGTTGAATGAAAAGGGAAAGAAGGATGGAAGGAGGAAGGACGGGCGAGATGTAAATATATATGACTGGCAGAGAAGGATACGTGCCACGTGGGATGTATGCATAGGTGGCTGATAGGAAGGAATCAGTGCATGGGTGGTTGAAGGATGGGTGGAAGGTGAAAGAAGAAAAGATGCCTGCCTGGGTGGATGAAACTGCATGGGTGATAGCAAGAATCCTCCGGGTGTTTCATGGGTCAAACTCAAAGGCAAGCAAGGAAGGAAGTACGCATGGGTGGTAGTTTAAAAAAAAAAAATGTTTGTTGTTGTTAAAACAAACTAAGGTTTGTTGAGAGCTTAAGATGAATGATAAACATGTTTACTTTGAATGAATGGATGGATGGCTGGAAGGTATTCATCATAGCATAGGTGGAGACTGTCACTGGATGATTGAAGATAAGTCTTTGAAGAGAATGTAAAAGGAACCGCGCCAGAGTAGCAAGCAAAGCCAAGGAGAATAGAAGTTGTATGTTCAGAATACTCCCTTGACTCACAGTAGTTTGCAAGCACAGCATATTTGTGTATATATGTTATCAGGCGCCTCCCTCTGACTCCGATGCGCACTCAGTACCGATGTGAATTTATTTTCGACTGTTTCAGCCTGCCATGGGTGGCCTATTGGCTGCATGGATTGTTAGTTACTAACTGGTTACACAATCAATCAAAACAAAGTACCTCATGTCGTCCCATTCATATATATAAGCAATGATCATTTGGATAAGATCTCATCTGCCTTGTTGTAGTAGGCAGGGTGAAAGTGAAATTGAGCAGTTGCCCTGGCCTTGATGTAACAGAGAGTATGGCCAGTGCCACCCATAACAGAAAAAATAAGATGATTGTGTAGTCAGCTTCCCCACCTGCAGACAGTAGTGAATAAAAATATTGTGAGTCTGCATTACGAGTATGTTTGTCTTGGGCGCAAGCTGACTGAGCTGCCATGCCGGCTGCAACAAGGTTACTTAATTTAGCTAAACAAGAGAGAAGAAGAAAACTGGTGTACTCGAGTCCATACTACCACAAATGTTATGTCATGTGCTTGCTAGTGCTACTGTGCCACTATGTGTAGAATTAATTTTGCGTTACTGTTTTGCTAACAGTATTACAATAGTCTTTTTTCTTTTTTGATATAGCTACTCCTTCCCAACCAAAAGCAAGACCAGACAGGAAGGAGTTGGCAGCCATGGCCCGGCGCCGGAAGCTTGAGGCCATCCGAAATGAATATCGGCAGCTGGTGGCTCTGGCGGAGGAGGAGGCGGCAGCAGCTGCAGCCTCCTCCAATGCCCCGGGCCACAGCCAGGCCCCTCGAGTGGTATGGCGCCGCGGTCTGGCAGTCGCCCGCCGCACTACATCCAGCACTGCTGCCCCCCCCTGTGGATGCAATTGCCGAGCTTTTAAACGCCGCGTGCTCCTCCGAATGACGCGCCTAGAGGAGCAGGTAAAGGAGGTCCTTAAGAGACAGCGAGCCCACCAATAGACTGAGATCCCTTTGGATTGCCCCTTTTTTATTCTTTTTTTTGGTGGGTGGGCATTGGGCTACGTTTGGGGAAAAGTTGGGGTTTATATTTATTATTTATTATGGACAATTTTTTAATTCAACCGACATTGTTTGGACATTGGTTGGGGTTAGGGAGAGGGGTGGGTCAGGTGTTGTGGGATTTTTTACAATAGTTTATTTTGTTAGGGGATTAAATTATATTTATACTTAAACTTTACATACATATGATGTAAATGTTTTGTGAGGGGGTTACTCTTTTACGTCACACAGTTTCCTTCCTTTGCTGCTGCAGGGCCGCAGCCAGTTTTTGATTTAAATAATCTGCCAATTTTGTAACACACGAACAGATAGATGCGGTACCCTCACTGAGTGACTTGTCCTACTAATACTGTCAGTCTCTCCTTCTAGTCTATGCAGTCTGCAACTGGACTCAAGGGTGTGGGTGTGTGAATTAATGAATCAATTAATTTCCATTATTAATTATGCCTCCCCCAAACTTCTCTTACCTGTGATTGATGTTTAAACTTAGGCACAGCGATGGCTGCATGGTGATGATGGTTTGGTTTCCCAAGATGCCATGGTTGTGGTGGTAGTAGTAGACACTGGCAGTAGCATTTACAAAAAAAGAAAATGAGACAGTCAGTCGCCTGAGAGAGACTTTGAAAGGAGTAGTAGAACGAGTACAGTACAGTAACAGTACACAAGAAGACTGATTAGCAATGCTAAAGTAAAATAAAACATAATGGTGGCGGGGATAGCCTAGTACAACAAGTTACAAACTGTAGTTGTGTTGAGTCACTCGACACAAGCGTAACCTTTAGTGCTGTAAAATGAGGATGATGAATCCAATCGATGACGGCAATTAATGATGGATTATGTTCCTTTGGAAAAAAAATTGACTTGCAAATATACTGAGCATGGGTGGGCAAGCAGAAGAAGATCCTCACCCTGCCTTCAAATTGAATTAGTGTTGCTCTCACCACATCCGCCCCAGCAAGTGTGTGATCAATTATTGGTGTAAATTTAATTTAGTCACACCTCAATATAAATCACACAGCCCGGGGGAAGAGGGTTAGGGTTTGATGAATGGTTGGGAAGGGGTACTTGAGGGAAAGGTTTGACAAAGACAAACACTACACATGTACGACAACAACACACAATCTTGGCAGACGACCATCATATTCATAAATCTATTAAGGGAGAAAAAGGAAATGCATGCATGATGATGACTTGATGGTTAATGATAAGTAGTACTTACTAACTAGACTAGTAGACAGTACAGGGCAGCAGTATATTATTAATTATTATTATGCAATTTGCCTTGCCTGTCAGAGAGACCCAAATTACATACATTTTATGTTCTGTTGTACCGGGCTTCCTTTTAAAGCTAGCAAAGAAAATTAAAAAATAGCTGTAGTGATCAATTATAAGCAAAGAGCACCAATAAGTTCAATAACAACAACACACAGTCGTAATGATTGAAGAGAAAAAAGGAATCAAATTATTTAAAAGATGACGATACTAAAGTTACTGTATGTTATCCTGGTCAAATTGGGGAGTTGCATCTCGGCATTCCTCTTGGTCCTCCTGTCCATGGACGCTGCGTCCGTCAATCTTGGGTGCCACTGCCTGCCTGGCGGATGCGGATTCGTAGGTGAGTGTGAGTTGTTTTTCTCTGTTTAGCGCAGGGTAAAGTCCGGCCTGTAAGTGTAGATGGAAAAACAAAAGGGATATTGAAAAATCAAGGAGAAAAAAAAGCATAAATTATGGAGGAGTGCAAACACTTTCAGAGGCGGCATGGCTAAATCATGTCTACTCTGTTGTCTGTTTCCAGCATTAACCTACAACAGCAACAGGACAGAGCAGGCCCAAGGTGCCCACCCAACCTCCACTTAGCTTAGATTTTGACTGAGCCAGACAGAGCACACATATACAGCAACATAGCATTTTCCAAAGTAAGTAACTAAATCAATGCACAGCTGTCAGTCATACCACTACTACACTCGTGAGTCGTGACTCGACTCCACCACCACATAGACATGTAGGTCTGCTGTGGTTGTCGTTGACTTGTTTACCTTTTATGCCACTCATGAAAAACGCCCTGAGTTATTCCATCAATCATCTCCGATCCTACTGACTGACTGCGAAGATACTATGTCACTGTGGTCATCATCATCATGGTGTTGTCCAACTCAGTCTGCACTGCAGTGTACCGAGTGAGTCCAGATTCCATATTCAAAAATGAAATGGATTGGCCTGCAGTAGAAGTACAATTTTGTTATTAAACAACAAGAAGGGAAACATTGACTTGAGTAACTTTTAGTGTGTAGATTAAATACTAGTACACTTTGACTTCACTTCATGCACGACAAACAACAACAACACAAACACCAATCACTCAGAGTCAGCGCGTCCAATGCATGCCATCATCATTACCTGTTCCTTCTCATCTTAAGTTAAGGGGCAGTCTCTCTCGGCTCGGAAAGGAGGATAGCTATAGTCATCATGTTCCACTTCTTTTGGAGGGTCTCGACGAGGCAAGATTTCTTGTACTATTCTCCATCCAATCATCTGGCTTGAGGGAAATGGATTTAGGGCGAGTCAGGAGGATGGAGCAGGACTCGGAGGAGTAGACTTGTCTTAAATGCACACAGCTGCAACTCCAATATGGCAATAAAAGAGAAGACTGTGGTGATGGATTTGTTGTGATTCGAACCAGAAAGACAGAGACACACACAAATAATAAAAGTAAATAAGGAAGAAAGAAAGTAACAAGTTCAAAGCCTAGTTGTCAGGGAAGTATAGCTCGTCCTCAAACTCTGGTGGTTTAACCAGTAGTAGGTAATCATCTAACACACTACTTCCGTCACCTAAGCCGCTGTCCTCATCTTCCTGCTGTGATTCACGTATTTTGTAATTCAGTGGTATAAAGTGCTGATTCATTTTGATCAGGGTTAACCTCTCCACGTTTTTGGGTGAGAGACTGGTCCTTTTCACTGTTACAATGGCACCAGCAGCACTGAAAACACGCTCAGAAGAGACACTTGCGACAGGGCAAGCCAGATAGTTTATCACCAGCCTGCTGAGCACTGGCCAGTGGCGCATTTTCCCATACCAATACACCAATAGGTTTTGATCAATGTAGACCTCTGTTGGGTCATTCAGATAGGCCTGGACCATCTGCTCAATGCTCAGGGGTGCTCCACTTTGCTGGGCCTCTTTTGCCTTTGCATCAGCACTGGACCTAACAAGCCCTTGCTGTAGATACCAATCCTGTGCCGATTTTACTGGGGCTGATGATCCGGTTCTTGCTGTTGTTGATAGTGTTGGTGACTGCTGTGACCCAAACGCACTGCCCTCAGGCTCTGAAGTTGAACTTGACGCCCGATGCCCTGCTGCAGTACTTATTGTGGGTTGGAGTAGCTGGCCTTTCCCTTTAATTACCAGCCGTTCCTTTTCCAAGTCACTGACTGCCTCAGCTATCCAAGTTTTGTACTGGGCAACATACACTTCTGAAAAAGGAATTAATGTCTCAGTGTTCACTGCTGATTTGTACCGTGGATCCAGAATTGTGGCACAAATGTAATGTTTCTCTGACACAATGCTAGTTTGCACCCTTGTATTTTCAGCTAAGCGATAGGCTAAGCTCTGCACCAACTCATATGCTTCTTGTTTTTCCTCCACACCTGCGTACGAATCAGACACCTCCTTCAGCTGTTGCTCTAGCATGTCCAACAATGGGATAGCTTGGCCCATAGTACAGTCCTCCTTGCTGACTTCACATGTGAAGAGCTCGAAAGGAAGTAGCATCTCTGTCAAGCATTTAACTAGGCCCCATTGGTCCATCTGAACGGTCATGCCTTTCACAGTAGCATCCCCTCTTTGCATGACATAGTGATTGATTGGTCTGTACTGATCAAACAGACGATCAAGCAGTAATAAGTTGAGTTCCAAAGTGTTGGCACCTCCTGGATGAGTGCTTTGACTGGCATTCTATGCTCACGTTGCATGATCCTCAGCTGCATCCGGGCTTTAAAAGAATGGCTGAAATGTGTGCATATTCTTCTGCAGGTGGTCAGTAAGTTGCTGACTCGGTCTTCTTTTTTCAGAAAGTCTTGAACAATTATGTTAATGCAGTGCGCCAAACACAGGACCTTGAAATAGCCACCAGTGCGCATGGCCTTAACTATATTACTGCCATTGTCCGTGCCAACAAAACCAATCTTAAGCCCTCTTGGGTGCAGCCATTCAAAGACCTTGCTGTTAAACTCTTCCAAAATGTTTGCAGCAGTATGAGATTTCTCCATGGCGAACATGGCTACAGTTGCATGTTTACGAGTAGCATTAAAAATCTCAGCAGTGTCAACAACACCTGCTGCAGTTATCTTTTCTCTAACCCCCGCAAAAAAGATCCAGTGTGCAGTGATGCACATGTAATCAGTGGCTTGGCAACTGGTCCACGTCTGTTGTCAGGTGGATATTGTGAACAGCACTCTGCTCCAAAGCTTGTCCAAGCAATTCCAGCACGTCGTGATGTAGTGCTGGAACAGCAACTCTGGTGAAATAGGACCGGCAGGAAACCTTCCATTTTGGACAGATGGCTGTCACAAATTCCAGAAAACCCACCCTTTCCACAAAAGAAAAAGGGAGAAGGTCCAGCGCTAACATTTTTGCCAGCTTTGCATTGTACAAACGTGCCGTTGGGTGGTTGCATTCGTACTGCCCCTCCGACCTAAAGATGCTGACAATGGTAGGCTGGATTTTTTTCCTTTCTGGTGCCGCTGATGCAGGTGACTTCTTGAACCCAGTCAGGCTCAACGATGCACTTTTTAAAATTGCTGTACTCTGTTGCCTTGGTGTCTCAGCCTGACTCTTACTACGGTGCCACTGAGATGTTGCTGAGGCTGATGAGGATGTGGGCGGTACCACTGCACTGTTGGGATCAGGGCTACTTTGTGTACCAGAGAAAATGTCTCCCTCTTGTTCACCTTCCACCGCGATCATATCTTCTTCTACTTCTTCATCCCCACCAACAGCAATGGGTGCAGTTTTACTTTTTTGGCCTTTAAGGTGTTCCTCCCATTGGATCAAGTGGTGTTTTTTCAGATGGGTTGTTTGGCCTCCGGTACCATAGTTTGTACCAAGCTTACCTCGACTAACACTCTGTCGACAAATTGAGCATATAGCAACGTTCTCCTCCTTACTGCTAACTGAAAAGAAGTCCCAAACTGGGGAGGTGAACTTTCTTGTGCTGCTGCAGGTGCCACTTGCAATGCCGGATGAACTGGAGGGTGTGCCTGGAATTTGACTCTGTGCAGTACCACTACCTACTGAGGTGGTGGTTGTAATGGATGTAGGTCCCTGCCGGGCCTTTGCAAATGCAAATATGGAAGCTGGAGGTGGTGTTGGTGTTACCTGTGTTGGTGGTATCCGTGCCACATCCCTCACAGCAATTTGGGATGGGGTAATAATGTCGGTCTCCATCTCCACTGGGGCGGGAGTGATGTTCATGATGACTGGCTCGTCATCATCCCCCTCTTCTACATCTACCTCCATAACTCTAAGGCTTTCTGGAACCTTCCTTTTCCCTAGCCTTGTCTTGTGGCGTGCCTCACTCTCAGACTGAGCTGGTGGCTTCCAAGTGGCATCTAGATCATCAGAAGGGGGGCTTGAAGAAGAAGTTGATGGACTAACCCTCCTTTTCCTTGCTGGGGATCAGGAAGACAATGGATCTTCTGAAAGAGTGGCTTGCTCTTCTTCTTTAGGAAGCTCGATTTCCTGAACTGCCCCTACTTCGGGAGGAACAACTACTTTTGTGGGCGGTGGTTGCGGCTGTTGTTGTGGCTGTTGTTGCGGCTGTTGTTGCCCACTTATCTGCTGAGTTTCCTCCTGCGTTGATTGGGTACTACTTTGCGATAACGATAAGTCAATTTCAACATCACTGCTCGTTGGCGTTTGCACAATTAGACTGGCTACATCTGAAACACTCATGGGCTTGGGCCTAGGTTGGTGGGGTGGGCCCACTGATGCGGAGGTGCTGCTCCCAGCTTGCTCCCTGGACACCGCTGCTGCAGGCTTAAATTTTTGTTTCCCAAAACACAACCTGGGCGGCACACCAGTCTTGGTAAGTGCCACTTCTTCCTTCTTCTGTTCCTTCTTCTCACTGGCAACTTTCTTGGTACTGGAGGACCTGGTACCTTTCTTGGGGCCATCTTCTTCAGATGTCAGCAGGACGCAGTTGCACGAGTTGCAGAGATGTCAGTGGTCACACGTCACATGACGTCGTGCGCAGCAGGACTTCTGTCTGGCAGTACAACGGGTGAGGATGATGACACCTCCTCGTCAGTCTTTTGTGCACCTAAAAGCAAAGAAGCCAGAAGAACATCAGTGAAATGTTGCATTTGTTGTTGTGGTTCAATTACTACTAGTACAAACAAACAAATATACTATATAACTTAGTGTGTGGTGGTCACACTTGTTAGTGTTATTATAACTTATATTATTAAATTGTATTAACTCAGTTATTACAAAAAACAAAACAACAGTGTAGCCATTTGTGAGACTTTGACAACAAGGGCTTTCATGGCATACTGTGTGCACTCAGGAAGGATAGGAAAGAAGAAGAACAAAAACAAAAATACAAATGTAATGGAAGTGGAACCTGTTTGGCATTAATTTGCGATTCACGTCATTCAGGGAGCAGGGAGCTGCAGCTGGCAAAGGGGATGGAAGCAGTAAGCCAAGAGGAACAAAGTAAAGACATGCAGGCCTATATGGCAAAAACAGCACACTACTAAACTACCACCACAAAATGGCCACCAGCCACGTGGTCACTCACAGTCACAACAAGCAGGAGGCCTAGGAAACAATGAACTCAAGCAGGCCTATAATGGTCAGACAAAGGAGGCATGCTAAACAACACAGCTTTAATGCAAAAATGCAAAAACGAAAATCCACATGGCTAAACAAGGTTTGCAAGTTACACAACAACAACCACACCACACACACACATCCAACAAAGGCATTTATTTAACACACACCAAAAAGTGAAATACCCCCCACAAAACACAGTTTGCAATTCAATCCAATGCCATCCATGCCCTAAATTATGTTTAAATTCAACAGACACCACAGAGACAGTTGTTTCATGCACCCATGAGTTGCTCGGGGCCTACTGACTGAAAGGCCTATATTGGCAGACTAGGGCACAAGCTTGCAGGCCTATGGCAAAAGCACACTGGCTGGTTCCACAAAATGGCCGTCAGCCACATGGCCAAGCCACCCACAACAACAAGAAAGGGAAGACAGACACTGCAGGCCTATGGCAAAAGCACACTGCCTGGATTCACAAAATGGCCACCAGCCACATGGCCAGGCCACAACAACAAGAAGCATAGGCCAAGAGGAACAAAGGAAAGACATGCAGGCCTATATGGCAAAAGCAGCACACTACTAAACTACCACCACAAAATGGCCACCAGCCACATGGTCACTCACAGTCACAACAAGCAGGAGGCATGGAAAACAATGAACACAAGCAGGCCTATAATGGCCAGGAAAAGGAGGCATGCTAAACAACGCAGCTTTAATGCAAAAATGCAAAAACGAAAATCCACAGGGCTAAACAAGGTTTGCAAGTTACACAACAACAACCACACCACACACACACATCCAACAAAGGCATTTATTTAGCACACACCAAAAAAGTGATATACCCCCCAAAAAACACATTTTGCAATTCAATCCAATGCCATCCATGCCCTAAATGATGTTTAAATTCAACAGACACCACAGAGACAGTTGTTTCTCTGTGGTAGCTCCCATGAGTAGCTCTGGGCCTACTGGCTACCCACTATAAATTTTAAAAAACTGATGCAAAGTACAAACAATTATAGTTGCAAGTACTTGCAATGCCCCAATCAAACAAACAACACCAATTCTCCAACTTACTTGTAAAATCTCAAATCCAAAAGTCCTCAAATCCAATGATATATGATGCAGCAGACACAAAGAGTGATCCTTCCAGCTCCAAATCCAAATGAAAAGTGAACAGGACATGGACAAAGCACTGGGAGGAGCCTGCTGGACAGGAACAGGAAGTTGGAGACTCTGGGGCACTTCCTTCCCCTTAAAAAAATAAATAAAGAAAGAAAAAGGACTCCTTGCACAAAAAAGTACAGCCAAATGTCAATATGAGGAGTTTTTTTCATCCAATTCATCATTTTCGAGAAGGTTTTATGCTGCTCAAGAGATATTCTTCTCAAGATTGCAATTTCTGCATGTTCAGCATCGCAAGCTTCACCGAACTTCCGCCGGCTGTCCAATGGCGCGTCCGAATGACGTGTTTGCGATTGCACACTCTGGCGGGATCGTGCGGCCGGCTACCAAAATCTTGTGGCGCACGCAAACGGATAGGAAATCTCGTCGGCGAATGCAAGGATCTCGGTAAGTCGCTACCGCGTGCGCGAAAACGCATTTTGAAAGCGCAAACAAGATACCAACTCCGCTCCGCCGCGGATCGCGGAGTTTTCGGTAACTCCGCGTTCTACGCGGAACGCGGAGTTGCCAAAAATCCGCAAACTCTGCGAGCGGAGCGGATTTTAACGCCCAGGGTTAACGCTTACACCTGAGTAGACTGGGCCCTATCCACACACAAAGAGGTGCATACCCCCCTGTAGTGAGTTTGGAGCCAAGGCAGGAAGAAAGGACCTCCATGCACTTCAAAGACCCTTCTTTGAAGCCACCCCCACTTCAAAAGCAAAACTAGGAATACGTACTGGGGTTCTGACTCTACAAACTCGGTGAACTTCTGGACGGAGATCTGGGTCAGTACCAGAGTGCCCAAGAAGGTTTCTGGGGGACTCCCAAAAGGGTGGTCAGGGTTCCCAACAGAGGAATAAGAAGGGAGATGAAAAGAAATAGTTCTCTGAAGGCTCTCAATTCAACTCACAGGGGAAAGGATCCAATTCACAATCTGGCCACCAGAAGAAGAGCTTCCTTGACAAGAGTCAGCAGCCAAAAACTCCCAAGTGCTAAGAATGTTTTAAGTATGGGCACTTCAAGAGGGACCCCAAGTGCCCATACTCAAAACACTTGCAAAACTAGAGCAAGAGCAAAAGCATGCAAGATTGGAGAAGGAACAAGCTCTAGAGGCAAAGAGGCTAGACATGGAGGAAAGGAAGATGGCCCTTGAGCTAAGCCTTAGAGAGCTGGACATTAGAGCCATGCAAGTGGAGTCCAGCAGTAATGGTGATCGTGTACTTGCAGTGTCTGCTGATGAAGGAAGGGTCGGCATCCCAAAAGATTTGGTGTCCAGATATGTGGTGGGGGATGACATAGATAAATGGTTCACAGCCTATGAAGTGGCTCTAAGGGTGCACAATGTTCCTGAGGGGTCCAGGGGTCATAGCTTGTGGAGGTATATGCCAACAAAGGGGGGTGGCACACTCAACACTGGAGGTAGAAGAACAAACACTACACTGCAATGAAAGCCATTCCTGTCAGCAAATTTGGGCTGACCCTGTTATTTTTCATATAGGTACCCCGATATAGGTCTACGTATCATCATAACCCTTCACCTACATTCTCTCCTATACTACATACATAACAGATTTGGAGGACTGACCTTTTACCCAGCTACAATACTACACACAAGTACGTAGGGTTTTTCCCTGGACACTGGCCTCATAAATTATGCATGAGGATTCTTAGTTTCTTGGAATCACAGCAGGACCATCTTCTCCTGCATAATAACTGTGTATAAAGTTCATTCCCGACGTCATCCTAAGTCCGACCCTGGCACAGCAAGGTAGAACCCCTGGGGATACCTTAGGGTATATAAACACCACATCTTGCTGAGATAGGAAGAGGAGATCACGACTTCCATGCCGACACACTGACGCGAGGCGCTGAGGTTCCTGCATGCAGATACTCCAGCTCGCAGTGGTCTGACATCCCTCGCGGGGTGTTCAGCTCGAGACCAGAACGAGGTCCTGCAGGCTAACATCAGGTAATGGGGTTGGTTTTATCCTAGAGGGATTCTTGGATTTACACCTACTCACATGCTAGGTACACTTAGGTACATCTAGTTAGGGTGCATCGTGAGAGTATGCATTTTATTGCCATGTATTTTAAATACTCGCCTATATTTATGATTTTAGAAAAATGGTAGAAACCTACCATCTGTTTACTTTCTTAGTGCTGCTACTCATTTATATATGCTTCTGTCTACTGGTGATTTCAGTGCACTTATTTTAGGCTAGAATAACAACTGTTCAATAAATACTTATTGAAAACGTCTCAACCGTTTATTCTGTGTATCTCTCTGAGAACAAGTGAGCACGAGTGACTGAGTGAAAAGTAAGTTACTGTTTCCACGGTCCTGAGGGATCAGGGTTGTCATGTTCGATAGTTGCCAAGAACTATTCTCTCCTTAGTAAGAGGAGGTTATAGTGGCATTGCCAGCTAGCTGGTACACAGGCCAACATACCCAGTGGGGGTGTCTGGAATCAGTCTGGACACCAGTCCCGCAGTGTATGTTGTCTAAACGTGCAGATCCTTTATAGGTCTTATAGGAACTACACGACATGGCGCCGCCAACGTTGGTATTGGCACTTATTTATCAGTCAAATCTGAGTAGTTCAGTTGTGCTATTCTCAGAGACCCCAACTCACATTTCCCCAGAGACGTCTGGAGTGGGAGGGAACAAATTTGCCGCAGCTGAGTAGGAAAATTCCTATGTATTGGCTGTTGGTTTAATCAAGCTTGAAGGATACAGTGTTCCTAATTGTGCATAACACCTTATCTCAGTTCCCTCGAAACGCTCTCTTTTCTAAAAATAATGACCGAACAGGGAGACGTAGATGAAGGGAATGCACTAAACTTCTCAGCCGAAGAAGACGATGCAGATGCAATATACATTGCAGATAATGTTAGCAATGCCGTCACCCTAAAACTAGTAGCATACGGTGTTACAATTAAGGGTGGGCAAGTGACTTTCGGGATTGAGGCACACAAATCTTATAGAACAGAGGTATACTATTCATGGATTAAATTCCCGCAGGCAAATGCACAAACCAAAACATTTCACTACAATGTAGAAGATGTAACACCAAATGAGTATAGTCCATATGAGCACATTGAAATTCCACTCACTTACGAAGAACACCTCTACTGGTTTAAAGGCGCCCTCCCCCGTACAAGAAATAGAGTAAGACTCGGTCCGCTCTGAAGAGACGGAGCAACATGGCCAGTTTTAGCGGCATACACATCACATCCTGACATTGACACAATGCCAGGAGGAGACTTACTTGTACAGCATAAAGAATTAATAAGACTTTACAGAAATATGACACAGTTTGTTTGAGAACAATCACACTTCAGCCCGCACCGGCAACACAACCAGGACCAGTCCAAACTCCTACAACAAAAATTACACCACAGACACTGCACGCAGTAATGGGTAAAATGCCCACAAAACGTGAACAAATGCCCTTCTGGATAGCACAGAAAATTACACAACTGGAGGCGGTGTTTCCACACACTGGTCCTAAGGAAAAACATGGAATACTTACTATTTGCTTACCAATGGGGATAGCTCCCTCTATAGAGGATTGTAGCTCTTGGGGCACAGTCTTCGTGCAAATATATACCAGGACTCATGGTATCCCTTCTTTAGCGGTAATACCAGATGTATTAAGACAAATACAGAATGAGTATGGAGCAGAGCCTGCTCTAAACTTGGGGATGAAGTTGTTAAATAACTTTGACCAGGTATCTGCAATAATATTGGTGAATATTAAAGGAGAAGAAGCATCAGTGGCAATACGCCAACGCCTGAGAGAGTTCACTCTATTACAACAGGAGACAGAACTACCTAAAATAATTGAAACTGCTTATGCAGAATTAGGTAGAGACAGTCTGGGAGCTAGACCTGTAAAACCCCAACTAATGGGGAGTTCAGATAAAGAACAGGCAAAGCAAACACCAATTTCTTCAAAGAAGAAATGGGACAATAATAAACAACAAAAGAACAGATCTCACTCCAGGGAAGGTCTCCTCAGCAGGAGCCCCAGAAAGGAGATATAATCTTAGGAATAGAGATAACATTAAAAAACCTGACAGGTATCAGGATACTGATACTCGTTCCTCTCGGTCCATCAAAAAACTCCGAGAGGGAAGGACGGTCAGAACAAAGACAAGAAGAGCGTACAAAGTCCAGAGACAAGCAACGCACTTCAGACTACGCTTCAAAGAAAGAAGAAAAACCTAAAGCAAAACCACAATTTAAAAAGAAGAAGGTAGCAGGTCTCAAAGTTAGACATGCCCAGAATTCTGAGGACTCAGCTACTGAACGGGGAATGGGCTCTGACGATGCTAGACAGCGCGGCAGAGGTAACAATAGCTCGCCGGAACCTGATGGAATTTTTGGTGACAGCAGAGTTGAGTGAGTTTATCACGGTAGAAACACCTGATACTAGGGTGAGCGTCCGACACAAGTTACATGAAATAACACTCCAAATGGAGGGGGACAAGCAGAGACAAGTTAAGGGTCTCTTTTGGGAGAACCTGACTTCGGGCCATGACATCCTATTAGCGGAAAAAGATTGGCCGCCTACTATTGTTATGGAATGTCCAAAGGGGGAAACTGTAATTTTTCCAGCTTTCTCCCACCTAGTCCCCACACACCTAAGACACACATATGCACAGGAGTGGGCGGTAGCCCTTGCTCCAGCATTATACCGCAACCACGTAGGATGGGATGAAGCGTCACCCCACCACGTAATTCCAATAAAAACAAACCCAACTCCACAAAGACAGTATCCCATAAAACAGGAAGCTAAAAAACAGGTCAGGGAGATCTTAGACCAACTTGAATACCAAGGTGTAATTGAACCATGCACCTCATCAATGAATAATCCTTTGTTTCCCGTAATGAAACCCGACAATTCAAATCGTCTAGTTTTAGACTATAGACACCTGAACTCATGTACAAAGACTTTTGCGGTTCAGAATGCACACAGTGCCGCATTAATGAATAACATTGTGCGGAAAAAATACAAAACCACATTAGATATCTCAAAATGATTTTTCAGCCAAAACATAGCGCCTGAAAGCAGATATTTGACAGCCTTCTCATCGCTAGGGTCCCAGAGTCAATTTTGTCGACTCCCCCAAAGGTATAAAAATAGCCCAGGTTATTCTCAAGGAGGGTAACAGAGTTACTACAGAATTTGGATGAAGAAGCATTATCCTATGTAGATGATATTTATCTGATGGATGATGACTAAGAGGAACACTTGACCAGGGTGAGCACCATAATTTTGGGTTTCGCCTCTGAGGGCTACAAATTAAATTTTAAAAAATCGAAAATAGCCCACCTCAATGTCCTATTTTTGGAATATGAGCTTTCAAGTGAAGGCAAAAGCCTGGCAGCCCACTTTTTAGAAAAGTGTGCACTGCTACAACCTCCAAAATCATAAAAAAAACTTACAGTCCATACTGGGATTTTTGAATTTTGGCAAAACATAAATTTTGGATTACGCAGAGAGAGTAAAACCTTTCTACGACCTAATAAGACCTGACTTTTCAGTTAGAAAATGGACACAGGATCACACAAATATCCTTCGTTCCCTACAATCTGATATGATATCATCAAAACATTTACAGACACGCGTAAACGTATGCAACCTGGTGATCCGTGTAGTCGCAGGTCAATCTGGGTACACTTACTTAACCTTTAATGAAGGTGAAATGGTACCAATTGAATAGAAATCGCATTTGTACACTAACGCTGAAATGCGTTTTGCTCCTACAGAAAAAATTCTGACAGTAGTACAGACTGCTGTAGTGAGAGAAATAGCACTAGCTCAAGGGAAACAAATAATTGTTGTGACCCTGGTACCGGCCTTAGAGGCTGCCACAGAGGCAAGCGTCCCAAATGCAAAAGCGTTACATCCAAAATGAATACATTCGGCTAATTCTCTCACTGCAACAGATGTAGAATACAGATATGATTCTAGTTTAAAAACACAAGCATTCCTGCAATATGAACAAAAATATCCTATACCAAATGAAATAATGCCTCTAGATCGGTATGAATACATTATTTATACTGACGGATCTGCTCAACCGGCCATAGGGAGTAAGCAACAATACAGTGCAGCATGCTCTATAGTAAAAGGTAGGATGCAGGACAGCAAGTTCCGTCCAAGCTGTACAAAAACGCAGTCTCTAGGAGACTGCACAGCTCAGTTGGCAGAATTAAAAGCACTACTACTGGCACTGATAAATACGGATCCAGAATTCCCCACACTAATAGTGTGTGATTCCCTTTACTGTGTCCAGTCGTACAATGAATATCTCCACTATTGGGGACAAAATGGGTTCAGAGATTCAAAGGTGGCACAATTAAACATAGGAAACTATGGGAACAGGTAGCAGAGTTGAAGAACGAACTACCAAGGGCTCACGTGATACACACACTGAGTCATCAACGTGATGGCGTTCACGTTGAAGGGAATTCATTGGCTGATGAAGCCGCGAAGAGGGGCAGTACGCACTGCGTCCATAGCTGCAATCACCCGTTCAAAAACGAGGGTAGACGGTGGCACAATGGTAGCTGTGATTGCTTCACGCAACAACAGCAAAGCACTACCTAAAGGTTTTCCACTCAAGTACTCCTACAAGTTAGATGCAAACAACGTTCCATTTGCTCAGATTCCTGGAGTGGGGGATGGAGTAATACCAAACATGGATCGCAGGTTAGGTTTAATCTTGGCTGCACACGAGGGTCTGGGTTCTGCGCAAGCCGGAGTTATGGCGACAGTTTCTTTACTGAAACAACGCTATAGGTGGCCAGGGTTAACAAAGCAGACCAAAGACTTCGTCTTAAAGTGCGATATCTGTCAACAGATAAAAGGGTCCACAGTAGCTCGCCCAGAGCAGACACCATTGTTAATATCAGACAGACTGCTCGCGTGCATTTACCTGGACCACTGCGGCCCCTTACAATCTGACGGGGCTTACAAGTATATCATGGTTGCAGTGGATTCCTGTTCAAGATTCTTATGGGTATGGCCTCAGCGCTCGGCTGAATCCCGAAATGTTATAAAAGATTTGCGAGTCTTTATAGGGATATACGCAGTTGGCACATTACATTCTGACCGTGGCCCCACATTCAGCTCTAGGGCTTACAAGGAAGCCATAGGAGGTTTGGGTGTAGCATTGCGGTACTCCTCTCCGTACCATCCAGAGGGAAATTCGGTTGTGGAGAGGAAAAACCGGGACTTAAAGCAATCTTTACAGCTAGGGTATTAGGCTCAGGTGGTAGTTGGGTCAATCACCTATTTGGGGTCCAGCAGGCCCTTAATAACCAGCCAAGAAGCTCTCTGGGAGCTGCAACTCCTTACGAGGTCCTGTTTGGGACAAGAATGTGGGTACCTGATCTCGATTGTGAAGGCACAGTGGTGGTTAAAAACCATTTGACATCAATAAACGTTTGGCTGTTTTACAGGATCTGAATGAATCCAGAGCCTCCTTAAGTAACGTCGAGACAAAGAAAAGACCTGCCTGGATCCCTAAAGTTGGGGATCTGGTCAGAGAAAGGATTGTGGACAAGAAAGAATTCGGGCCATCCTATCGAAAGCCTGTACCTGTCCTGGCCGTTGAAGGATCAAGAACTGTACTTCTACCGCCTCTTGCCGGAAAAGAAAAGAGATTTGTCTCAATCGATCTAATCAAACCACACTATGGGGCAGATTTACAAGGCCCTTGCGCCACTTTTGCGTCATTTTTAACATGGGAAAAGTGACGCAAAAGTGGCACAAGGGGCTTGTAAATCTGCCCCTATGTGGCTGATACTAAATAATAGGCCTTGTGGACTCCTGAGTAGCCGACGTCCTCCTCTCGCTACAATACAGGAAGTAATGACAGAAAGACTCGTAACATTTGAAGAGTCACCTTTACAAAGCAACGGAATCAATAACAATGAAATGGAACTAGTTCCCCTTGACACAAACGCTCAAAATCAAAGTGAAAGACAAATTTCAATTCAAGCTAATAAAGATGTCTACTTCAACGTGCCTCAACAAGAGCAATCCACAAGTTCAACAAAACCTGCGAAGCTACCAAAGATAGATCAAACTGCATCTGGCTATTTCATCGACTTCGATACCTTCTTATTGGATCCAAGTGAACCTGAAACGACGCCAGCCCAAATTTCTCACAAACAACGGATAAAAGACTTTTTAAACATTTTTAGAAAAACTTATTTAGTATCACCTTGGCTAGAACTTTGGATAATCACTGCTATCTTATTTTTCTTTTCTGGTTAGGATTAGTAATAACTTTCCACTTGCTCATCAATGGAATTTATCTTCAGCAGGTATAGACAGAGATTCTGGGGCAGCCACAACATCTCATCACAAACCTATGTGGATTTCCTCAATTATGCCAGCAAGGCACTGAAAGGCTGGGAGAGGGGCAGCAAGGGTGATGATTATTCCAGGCTGTACAAGTTAATTTTGAAGGAGCACGTGCTTGATATGTGTTTTCCAGTGCTGGGCCAACAACTAGTTGATAACAAGCTGACTGACCCCAGGAAACTTGCTGAGGAGGTGGACATCTCGGTCAGCACCAGAGTGTTCAATATGATATCTGGAGGAGACTCCCTAAAGTGTGGTCAGGGTTCCTAACAGAAGAAAGAGGAGGGAGATAAAAAGAAGGAATTCTCTCAAGGCCTCCAACACAACTCACAGGGGAAAGGGTCCATTTCCCAATCTGGCCACAAGAAGAAGAGCTTCCCTGACAGGAGTGAGCAGCCAAAGCCTCCCAAGTGCTAAGAGTGTTTTGAGTATGGGCACTACAAGGAGGACCCCACGTGCCCAAACGAGTACCCCTTCCCACTGGAGGAAAGACACCAGGGGTGGCAGGTACCACCCCTTAGGGAAAGGGGGCAAGAGGCCCCCATCCCCAAGCTTTATTATGCCCTGGACACTCATTCCCCAGGGCCAATACTTAAAATAAAGGTGAGGAGGGCCACGCATCCCCCTCCCCAAGCCTTTGTAGGCCCTCTGTTCCCCATCCCCAGGTATGTTTATTAATTAAAGGGGTCTACATCATTAAAGGTTGGCACCTTGAAGCCCACCCAGGGCACCCACAATACATTCATTGTGGCCTGCAGGGGTATGGCCTAGGCCTCTGTGGCCCCTGCTAGCTCCCCGCATACAGCGGGAGCTAACATTGTTCCCAAACAGAGGGAGTTGCTACTTATGCTGCTCCCTCCGGGCAGGAGCAATATTTTGATCTGTTCCCTGCCCACATGAGGGAAACAGATCAAAAGTCTGTTCTCAGCTGGGGGGATCATTTTTTAAAACTGAGGGCTGACTTTGTTTTTGCTCCCACTTGGCGGGAAATTTAAAAAATGCTCCTACCATGCAGGAGGAGTTATAGGTTTCCCTGCCTACGCCGGTGTGGGCAGGCAAATTGCCATGTCCCAAGGGTGGGCTCTCATGAAACAGCTAGTGAGCCGGCCTCAAATGTTGGGGTACCTGGGGCCATTAATGTCTCAAGGAGGTGGGCTGTGTGGCCCCCCTCCCCATTTTGAGCAATTTCAGTTTGCTTGCCAGGGCCGTTGATGGCTCGGTGAGGGGGGCTGCACTCCCCGTCCATTAATAAGACACAGCGGCCTGGCCGCCATTTTGTTCTTTTTTTATTATCATGGCAATCTTTGCCAATTTTGTTTTTGGCCCCGGACGGGTTCCCTCTGGATTCCCCCCCACGGGCCTAGGAGTTCAGGGTATCCCTACCTTTTCCCCTTATAGCATTTTTATTTACATGTTCAGCAAAGGGGACTAAGGCCAGAGTCCTGCAATGGCTGCTGTTAGACCTGACAGCATTAAGGTAGTCTTCCTTAATCTTTTTACTTCTTGCCTCATATATTTGCTGTTTCCTTTTTGTTGGCCTTAGGACTCTGAGAAATCTACCACGGCTAACCAGTGCTAAAGTGCATGTGCTCTCTCCCCTAAACATGGCTGACTTATCCACAATGGCACATTTAATTTACCTGTAAATCCTTAGTACAATGAACTACATGTGCCCAGGGCATGTAGATTAAATGCTACTAGTGGGACTGCAGCACTGATTCTGCCACTCACTCAAGTAATCCTTGCACATGTCTCAGGCCTGCCACTGCAGAACCTGTGTGTGCAGTTTACACTGCCATGTCGATTTGGAATTTAAAACCCCTTTCCAAGCCTTACACGCCCCTTATGTCACACATTATGTCGGCCCTAGGTAGCCCATACAGCAGAGTGCTGTATAATCCAAAGGTAGGATATGTGTTTTTAAGTTTTACATGTCCTGGTAGTGAAAAACTCCAAAATTCGTTTTCACTACTGAGAGGCCTACCCTGCTCCTAGGTTAACATTGGGGATTCCTTATTACATTAAATAAGCTGTAATTCTTAATTGAGAGAAGGTTAAGTTGCCATGTTTAGTAGCTATGGCTCGGTAATGATAAACCCTCTTTATTGGTAGAGTTGTACTTGTCATTACTATTCTATAAATGTCACTTTTAGAAAGTTAGGCATTTTACTGCGTTTAGCCATTTAGTGTCTGCAGCCTGTCTCTTATCACTGGCTGGGATGGGTGACAGTTCACTTTCTGTATTCCCTCTAGACAACCACACTCAAAGGAAGGCTGGCTGTGACTTCATGCATTTTCCTGGGAGGAAGCGAAGGAGGAGCTGGGCACAGCCTTACAATTACACCTTAATAGGGTGAGCCCCATCCACACACAAAGGGCTGCATACCCCCCTGTTTTGAGTCTAGAGCCAGGGCAAAAAGGAAGGACCTCCATGCACTTAAAAGACCCCTCTTTGGGTATAAGTACTGGATCTCTGACTCTACCAACTCAGTGCACTTCTGGACCTGAAACCAACTTGCCAAGAAGATGAACTGCTGTGCTACTCACTGTGGGGCCGATTCACAGAACTAATCTGAGTTTAAATCCTAAACTTACTACTTTTGAGTATTCACAGAAGGCATTTAGTAGTAGTAAAGTTAGGACTCTAACTTACTACTACTAAACTGAGATAAAATCCTGAACTTACTACTTTTGGTATTCACAGAAGGCATTTAGTAGTAGTAAAGTTAGGACTCCTAACTTACTACTACTAAATACCTGTTGTGAATACCAAAATCGTAAAGTTAGGATTTTGTCTCAGTTTAGTAGTAGTGAAGTTAGGAGTCCTAACTTACTACTACTAAATGCTGTCTGTGAATACCAAAAGTAGTAAGTTTAGGATTTTATCTCAGATTTGTTCTGTGAATTGGCCCCAGTGTCACTGGATTCAAGCTAGCCTGGCTGATGAGGGGTGATGCCCCAAAACCGGTCCCTGGATGCTTCTTTCCAGTCCAGGGAGGACCTGGCTTGGCAGTTCGGGCTGGAATGTTTCCATGAGGAACAGGGTCAAGACTGATTTGCATATGGCTGGGTCCAAACTGGGGTGGCATGGAGAGCAAAAGAACAATGGATTTAACCCAGATTTCCTGCCTGGGGGTGAATGTTTGATTTGCTCTGCATTCCGTCCATCATCTGTGTGCCTTTTGCTTTCTCGCGCTAAGTGCGCCTGGTATGCCCAGAAGTGGGTCCCGGGCTCACTGTGTCACTGGATTCAAGCTAGCCTGGCTGATGAGGGGTGATGCCCCGAAACCAGTCCTAGGATATTTGTTTCTGGTCCAGGGAGGACCTGGCTTAGCAGTTCTGGCTGGACTGCTCCCATGAGTAACAGGGTCGAGATTGATTTGCATATGGCTGGGTCCAAACTGGGATGGCATGGTGAGCAAAAGAACGATGGATTTAACCCAGATCTCCTGACTGTGGGTGAATGTTTGATCTGCTCTGCATTCCATCCATCACCTGTGTGCCTTTTGCTTTCTCGCTCTAAGTGCAACAGGTATGCCCAGATGTGGGTCCCTTGCTCACTGTTCCTCTGGATATAAGCTAGTCTGGCTGATGAGGGGTGATCCCTGAACCCAGTCCAAGGATGCTTGTTTCCGGTCCAGGGAGGACCCGGCTTGAAAGTTTGGGCTGGACTGTTCCTATGAGGAGCAGGGTTAAGACTAATTTGTGTGGGTGAATGTTTGATTTATTCAGCATTCCATCCATCATTTGTTGATTGCAGCCATTTTCCCCCTAATGGGAAGTGTGTGCCCAGACATGGGTCCCTTGCTCCCTGTGCCACTGGATTCAATAGGGCCTGACTTATGAGGGATGATACCCTGAATTCAGTCCCAGGATGCTTGTTTCTGGTCCAGGGAAGATCCGGCTTGCCAGTTCAGGCTGGACTGTTCCCATGAGGAGCAGGGTCAAGACTGATTTGCATATCACTGGATGAGGAGCAGGGTCAAGACTGATTTGCATATCACTGGATCCAAACAGGGGTGGCGTAGTGAGCAAAAGAAGGATGGATGTAACCCAGATCTCTTGATTGGGGGTGAATGTTTGATTTATTCAGCATTCCATCCATCATTTGTTGCTGCACCACACTTGTGATAGCTTTTTTGATTTTTTTCCTTCTCCTTCTGGACTTTAACTAGCACTTTGAAAGAGAGACACGGAAAAATACGTGTTATATAAATATTCTGTAGTCATTTCCTCATTCACTGATGACATCAGTAATGAAGTATCATTGTCATTCTATGCTTATTTTCTTTGAGATTACTTTATTGTCCCCACACTAAGGTGTTTTCTGCCTTTTCAAAATAGCTGGTTGTGTTGAAGGGATGTCTGTGAATCCATAAATGTGCTATTCCCCAAAGACGGATGGGCTCATGAAGCTCGAATCCCAGTAATAACTCCTGTTAGAATTCAAAGGTTAGAATAGTCCTTTTGACATTGTTTGTTCTTGCCTGATCTGCCTACTGGCAAGGTCTCCATAGGTGTCCGTGTACCATGAGCCAGGGAGAGGGGGCTCGACGGTTTATTCACAACCCAAAAAAACATTTAGGGGCAGATGTACAGCCCTTCTAATTTTCGAGTCGCAAATTGCGTCGTTTTGCGACTCGCAATTTGCGACTTGCAAATTGGACTTTACAACAGTGGCTCAGACACTGTTTAAAATTCCTAATGGGGTCGCAAGTTGGATGCCACATTAAATTCATGAGGCAGGTGTAATTCACGACCACATTGGGAATGGCTAGCACTCCCAGGCATGGTGGCCTGCTGGGGTTAGCAGACCACCATGTCTGTGACTGCTTTTTAAATAAAGATTTTTTTTTAATGCAGCCAGATTTCCTTAAAGCAAAATGGGCCACATTTAAAAAAGAAAAACGAAACGTTACTGTTTCATTTTTTAAGAATAGGCAGTGGTCGTGGGACCACTGCCTGCTCTTAAAAACAATTTTCAATGCCAATCACAAAGGAGAAGGGGCCCCTGGGGACCCCTTCCCATTTGCGAGTGCGTTACCACCCATTTGAAATGGGTGGTAAACTGCAAGTGTTTTGCGAAAAACGATATTACATTGAAGTGCGAGTCTCTGTAAGGAAGGGACGCCAGAGGCACGTCCCTTCCTAATAGCGAGTCTCAAACCCTATTTTGCGAGTTGGTAATAGGTTACCGCCTCGCAAAATAGGTTTTGTAAATAGGGCAGACCTATTTTGCAGTCGCAAACGGGCTGTTTTCCCGTTTGCGACTGCAGAAAATGGTCGTACATCTGGTCCCTAGCGTGATATGTACCAGGTGCATGCTTTCTATAATGGGGTTTACACTGTGATATGCGGGGACAAAGGCTGATGGAAAGTATAATATGTGTACATGACTGCAGTTGCAAACCACATGTCCCTCTTATCAGAGCATAAGCACAAAGGCATCATCAGTTGAAGCTCATTACAATCGTGGTTAGGATCAAAGAAGAGGTCTTTCAAATTATACCAAACAAGGTTTCCACACGATGTGCGAATATGGTGTGCTTTATAAGTAAGTCGGAAAGATGTATGTAGGGTGCAATATGTGAAAATACTTCTAAGCATTGCTTCTGTGCTTAGCCTACTGTGCAGGCATGGAGGGAGACTGCATAGCTTCTTTCCATGCTGCTCTCCTTCTGTGTGTGAGAGAAGTGTGTACCTCTGCTGCCCGGACCTCTGCTGCCTGTGGTAACCTGAATGTCTGTGCATAAAGGTATACAGCACTGGTGCTGCCTATGCGGTACTTGCTGTATGTATGCATGGGGCAGTGTATGCAGCTCTGTGACCCACGGCATGTGTGAGAGAAGCGTCACAGCTGTTGTCTCTGGTCTGCTTTGCTGCATACGTTGGGGAAGAGAGGCCTTGGTATGGGGTTCACATGTTAGTGATTCAGATAAGCAGGCTTATTTAGGGCTCTGAACTGCTCTGGACATGCTTTCAACCCTTTCTATGGTAGTACATTGTACAGAATCGAACTGTAAACATTGCTTCAGCGCATTCGAACATACACCTCAACCGAGGCAGACACCTAAAAAGCTCTGCTAATTCTTAGCAGAACCTCCCTTTGTTCACCGTGACATCAATTACAAGGTCATGACTGTGTTCACTGTAACACCACATTACAAAGTCATGACTTTGTTCACTGTGACATCAATTATAAGGTCATGACTTTGTTCACTGTGACATCAATTATAAGGTCATGACTTTGTTCACTGTGACATCAATTATAAGGTCATGACTTTGTTCACTGTGACACCACATTGCAAAAGTCATGACTTTGCTCTTCGTGACACCACATTGCAAAAGTCATGACTTTGCTCTTCGTGACACCACATTGAGGCTAGTGGAAACTGTCACAGTCCCACTCGTTCTTCCAGTCAGATACACATTTCAACGTGGTTCTGGAGAAAAGAAGAAATCTTAGGGCCTCATTTATGGCATTTTGGCATAGGGCAGCGCAGCAAGGCAACTTGCTGCGATGCCCTGTGCCAAAGTGAAAGGGCAGGAATGCACTGTATTAAAGCAATTCGGTGCATTCCTGTCATTTCTACCTGCGTTGATGCTGTTTTGGCAACCTAGCACCAACATAAGCACCGCAAGGGTGCCTCCGCTGCAGGCAGGATGATTTTTTGTGCAGGAAAGGTCACCTTCCTGCACAAAAACAATCCTACGATGCGTTTTCCTCTTTCTATGTGTGCTGTAGAATGAGAGTCCTGCCTCACTTTTGCACCACGTAAAGTGGAGCATGCGTGAGTGATGCAGGGTTCTCATAAAGATTTATGAAGCCACGCAAACCCACCCTGCGTGGTTTTGAGTGGCCTCATAAATCATGAGTAAGGCGACGCAACACAAACCGCTGTGGTGCCTTACTCTGTGTCTGGGATGCATTTCTTGGGCATTGGGGTGGGTTTTCCCACACAACACCCATGGAATTTGACATTGCCCCAGATGTACAAAGTGATGTAAACCTGGGGAAGCATCACATCCATGAGGTGAGGCGCAACAAGGAGAAATATGTTTATTTCTCCTCGTTTTTCCCCTTTTTATGTGGGCTGCATTCTGCAGCACACATAGAAAGAGGAAAACACCTCGTAGGATTGTTTTTGTGCAGGAAGATACCTCTTCCTGCACAAAAACAATCCTGCCTGCAATGGAGGCACACTTGCACCATGGTACAAGGGTGCCTATGTTGGTGCTAGGCTGCCAAAACCTGCCAGCTCACGCAGAAAGAACAGGAATGCACTGTTTTCCTTAAATACGGTGCATTCCTAAGAACAGGAATGCACTGTTTTCCCTAAATATGGTGCATGTCTGCCCTTTTTGCCTTGCTGCACTGCAGTGCCCTATGCCAAAATGCCATACATGAGGCCCTGAGTTGAAGGGCAGGATGCAAGTGGATGCCGTTCTGGCTGTGTTACAGTGCCCGCCTTGGGAGAGAAGGGTATGATGGGAAGTGAAGAGGATTGAGGGGGTGGGGAAAAGAGGAGGAAATAGAGACATCCTTTACTTATTATAGTGTGTTAAAAGCCGCAGTTTCATCCCTTGATTAATATGAGGATATCAGTCTTGCAGTGAGTCAACCATTCAGAGAGCACCTGGGGAGAACTCCCTTACACCATAATGAGTAAGGGATGTCTTCGCTTTCCTCCCCTTTGCCCCTCCGCCTGCACCCATCTTTTCTGGACAGATGTTGGAATGCAGACAGTTTTCCCTCCACTCTTTTCCTCAACCTCAGTTTTATTTTTTGAAGTGTATGGACCTTGAGGCTTACAAAGCTGGCAGAGTTTAATAAAAGTATTTGCAAAGTTGTAAGGTCTCTGACTATATAAATTTTGCACACCTCTACAAAAATCATTCCAAAAAAATGAAATGTGCTTTAATTCTATCATTGAAAGTATTTGCAGATCGGTCAAGAGAAGGCAAAGATATCGGGAAGTTCAAAAATATGTTCCCCATTATAATCCCCTAAGGAGACTTGGGATACGCTAAAGGAAAAAATGATTCATTCATTAAATGACCGCAAATCTGTATTGTGTAAAAGCTCACGTTTCTCTGTGTGTTTTTCCAAAATAGGTGTAAAACCATTCAGTAGTATTTTTCTGCAGTATTAGGGAACAAGCTGTTCAAATTCTGAGAGTTTCCATTCCAGAAGCCGAATTTGTGTCTTCGGGTGCTGATCATTTTGCTGTATCCAATGTTTTTTTGATGTTACGTGATGTTAGCAGACAACCGTGAAGTCTGTAGATTTCGCTGTGGCAAACATTTACCAGATGCCATGAAGAATGGGGGGATGGGGGAAGGGAGGAGTGAATGCACTCCAATCCGAGAGAGGACTGGTCCTTACAGGGCAGGAAAATACCATTTTCCCACAGTTAAAATGTCTATTATTAACCAAGGAATCAGTAGCAGTCCATGGACAATACGCAACAGTTAGATATGTAGTACATTGCACATACTTAATTGTTTGCAGTCATAGATAATACATTTTGGGATTTCCCATAACAGCGGCTATAAATGGCGAATCTCCATAAAACTTTTCAAAAACAAAATATGTCCCCTATAGTTGGATTTTGGGAATGTACATGCATGTTGCTCGTGGTGGGAGGAAATAATTAGGAATCCTAACAGATAAATGTTCATTGAACATCCCATAAAGAATTCCATAATTAGCAAGCGCCTAGTGAGTGATGTGTAACATCGACAGCATACATATAGAGATAACTGGATCTAGGCAGGGACACAGTAGAACAGATATTGTTGCCACAAGGAAGAGAATACGACGACACGTGTACAGTCACCACTAACAGCTGAGGGCCATATTCTCAAGAACGGCGATAACATTATCGCCGCTTTAGCGGCAGGAAACTGCTGCTAAAGCGGCGATAAAGCCCTGTAGAGTTACAGTTAGTGTGTTTTTCTGAGTTGCCATGTTTTGCAATCTTCTAACTCTAGAGACTTTGTGGTTAGTGTGAGATTGCAGACGCAGCAGTTCCCACATGGGTAATGACCCACTATGTTGGGAAGACCCCATTTGTTGAGGACAACATTCCTTGGAATGCTCTCAACAACCGCTAAACTCAGCATTTAAGTGGGTTGTCACATCCCCCTTCCCTAAAAGTACACGTGCCATACATTAACCACCCCAGACACAAGCGCACGACTGCCCCTTTCCCAGTTCTGAACCTATGACACCTATAAACCTGAATACATTCGGTAGGTGGCCTTACCACTTGAGAGCGGATCGACCTGGGGGCACACACTCGGACATCTCACGTCCTTTACTCATCCCGCCCTCCCATTAGCCCCTACCTGTAACTCTGTAAACCCTAGGTTACCTATTACAATAGGCCCCACTGCGAGTTATGGTTAACAGTCAGTTCCCGTTATCATTACGGGCCACGATTTTATACTTTGTCAAATTTTCTTTGACTTAACACACATGATTCCGTTCATTGTGTGCTTTACACCCCGTTAATAATCTTAAGCATGGGACACATAACACCACTAGTCCATGCACAGGGGGTCCCGGCCCTTCACATAGCTGGAACCGCATAGTCTGAGTTTACTTTCCATGCCGACACGCCAACCAGCGCCGTGACATGCACGTTGGCAATGAAGGCCGCTCACTGGCGGGAGAACACAGACTTAAATGCCGGCTCCCCCAAGCTCTTCCGCATCCACGGAATCCCGAACAGCAGGCCGAAGCAGGTATGGGAAGCGGGCAGACGACCTTGAAGAAGTAAGTAGGGTTCGGGGGTTCGAAACTCGATCCAAAACTTGGAGGATCCAAGTGAGGCTGGGCACGCCTTCAGTAACGAGTTTCCTTTTCTTTTTTTTTTCACACTCTAAGTGTGTGACCACAGGTCCTGCCCCCTTGCGGGATTCATGTTGCCCGTGATGACAGTTTCATCGTAAGCATTTTGCCGCCATACTTAATAAAACCGCCCTAGCTACGTATATTCTCACAGTAGCGCATAGCTATTTGGTATCAGTAGCGGCTCGTATAGGGCGTGCTGCGGGGAGGTGGGGCGGGGCGGGGGATGGGGGGTAGCAACCACGGACATACGACGGAACGGAGGAACGTAATAATTACTTTCCTCCGTTCCGTCCTATGTCGTGTTTGCTACCCCACCCTGCCCTCCCCCGCTCCGCCCCACTGCCCCGCAGCATGCCCTATACGAGCCGCTACTGTTCGATATTAAAGAGCGGTTCTGCACAAGCGCCACTTACCGCTTCACTTCCGCATTTTACCGCATAAAAACGGACACAACGCGCATCCTGTCACAGCATAATCATGCTAAAATCAGAAGGAAAAAAGTACTATATGTTCATGTTTTGTTTGTACTGTCTGTCTTTTTCTCCCTACAGGTACTAAGCAACTCCAGGAGGACACAACCTCCCCCATCACCGCACCTTAGCGAGTGCGGCATCACCAGTGGCCACGTTAATCACACCTGGCCATTCACGTTCTTGCACTTATAACACACATACACATAGGTCCTGAAGAAAGCCAGTAAACGTAGCTGCCTGGCTGAAACATGTAGACCTGACCTTACTTTAAGGATATGAGAGACATAATCTAATCTCTACCCATATCCGCCTCTCTTTTTAATACTGCCAGCGGGCCCAACATTAAAATAGTTACCTTTAGTTGAAAGGGACCCAACGGACAGTTTTTAAACACGATCACTACGGCACCACTCTGCACTCATCACACACGTAACCAGCTCCGCTGTAAATCAGGCGTCGAAGCACACCCGAGGTGCACTCGGCACCTTGGGTGGGACCCGATGATGAAGTATGCCACCAACTAGGTTGGTGGGTGAGGGTTTTCATAAAAAACAAATGGTTTTCCCACACATGAACATCCAGCTGCTAATGTAAAGCGCTATGATACCCGATTTCTCGGGTCTAGTTCGCGCTATATAAAATTCTAAAAACAAAACAACAAAAAAACAGGAAGACGTCCACAAAGCACTGAACAGTGACAGAATTTTCAGTTCCTGAAATCCTTGAGCTGGAGACAATCTCCAGGAATGGAAAATAACCAGGAAAGTGAGACACCCCTTACTCTGACTTTAGAACTGGACACATGCCAATGGGACTACCAGATGGTGACAGAGCACTCGTGGGGTATGTACTACCTCTTTATTTCTTCTTTCTGCCTTTGCTTTCTTGGGTTCTAGAAAACACTCACCAGCTTCTTTGGAATCAGCTTGTGTAGACAATCATCAGCCATGGAGAAATGGATGGAGACAGGTTTATACCGAGTGAGACTGTAATATGTGCACCTGGCATTCAAGGAGTTAACTATTATCTTGGTCAGTTCCGAACCAAGTTCCTGCAATATTTTTATAGAGCAATGAAGGCATCACAGCATTGGACCATATGAACACGCACTGACATGGACCACTCACAATACAACATACTGGTGCAGGGATCTTGGCCAGATGATATGACTGAAAACCACACTTTGTGTAAAGTAATTGCTAGATGTAACCCCATGCTGTGTCAAGCAGTACATGGGGCCTTGTACTGGACATAGGATTTTGTTGAAAGTCATATCTTGAGCTCAGCAACTGCTGGGCATTGGTGCTTGTCATGTCTAGCTGGTATTGCACACAGTACCCACTGGGCATGGTTGAAGTGCGTTTCCAGCATGGACTGGAAGCAATGTACTGTGGTCCAGCCACTGAAGTGCCAATAGTCTGACTTTGGCAAATGAAAAGGATGTAACTTAGAAGTCTACACAATTCCTTTATCCAAATGGAGTTCAGATCCTTTGGGGAATGTAATAGGCATGTAATATTATGCATCGGGAGAGGCTGACGCACCTGCAGATACGTCATTGGGGGCTATACCTGTTCAGTAGGAAGACAGCCATTAGACTGTTGACAAATTGTTAAGCCTTTCTGTGCGGCTAAAGTGGTGAGGCAGATTACAGAAAATTATGCGAGCAAGAAGCATGGGCTAAATTGGTTAAAAGGCCAGAACTTTAGAAGCTGAAGAAGAATATCCCTCGATCATTTAGAAGCATTCTGTCCAGGGAATCATAGCACAATATTTATGATCAATGGTACCCACAAGGTCAATGACTACATGAAACCTTTCCCTTTGCACTAGACCCAAGTTTGAGGTATCATACCAGGGTGGGCTCTTTGTGCATATATGGTAAGACTATCCCTGAATCCAAGTGTACTGGAAAGAAAAATGGGGACTCATCAAAGAGGTCTTGGGGTTCCCAATACCAGAGGGCCCAAGTCTGGTGCTTTTAGGATGGGCATCACCAATTAGAGGTATTCAGAAGAGCCAATTGGACGTTATTATTTAAGATGTTGAGGGCTACTAAAGTGTAAGTGGAGTATGCTAGGGGACTACCCACTATTTCTAGGAACCTGGGCTCTATGATAATTATGGGCATACGGGTCTATTTAAATTCATCTAACACAGTGCTATTTTGTTTGGAAACAATTACTATAAAGGCCTAGAAATTATTGTATCTTATTTGCATAGCAGTAATTTTCAAGGTCAGCTGTGCAAAATGACCAGCATTGCAAGACCTTTTACATGAAGCAGTATAACACTTATATCGGTACTAGACCAGTGAGTAACTAAATTAACCTGAGCTCAACTCCCTGGTAGCTGTGGCATAGATCAGACAGGCCTAACTTAATGCAATATATAAAGGGGCAGATTTACGAGTTCTGGCGCATCTCTGCAAATCAGCAGGGATGCGCCAGAAAAGATGCGACACGCAATTCCCTCCCTGCACCACCACGAATGCGTCGCATTTACAATGCGGCGCACCGTGGGGCAAGGATAGGGCGATGCGTGTCGCATCCTGTGGCGTAAGGGTGGCGCATTGCTGGAGTCGTGTCGCAAGCACAACGCGGCTCCAGCAATGCTCAGGGGCGCCCTATGCCTAACATGCTGCGTCTCTCCTTACGCCTGCTTCAAGCAGGCGCAGGGTTTTGACGTAGCATGGACGTAAAAGTGACTCAGTGAAATCTTGTAGATTTCACTGCGTCACTTTTATGAGGCGATCCTGCGACAGGGCTTTACAACGTGACGCATCTCCCTAGATGCGTCACGTTGTAAATAAGGCGCAACGTGGCGCATGGTTTACGCCGCCGCTGCGTCACAGAAGAGACACAACGGCGGCGTAAATGTGGCGCATGGGGCTTGTAAATCTGCCCCAAAGTATTTACTCAGTACAGAAAAAGCAATACATAATTGGAGCAGCACCACATATAGAATGAAAAGTTTAACTAAGAATATGTCAACACAAAGCAATCTAATATAACACTTCCTTGTGAATAACAGTGTCTGTGAAATCCATAGGTATTCTTTCTTCCTTTATTAAATTGTGTTTAGTTCTTTAAAAGCCATCAGCCAACGCGTTTCGTCCACTTAAACATTGGACTTCTTCAGGGCAGCTCAAACGTCAAACGCCTTACCAATCCAGAATATATACACCAAAGTTGAAGGCGAAATTCCAAATCAGAAGCCGAAATATGGCTGCTGCACAGGACTGTTCCAAATGTCAGTCCTAGTCACAATGTATGATTATAACTACATTTCCAGATAACGATAAAGGACATATAGGAGTAGTTTTTCAGGTTGAAACAAATGGCATCGGTGTACTCGACATGATAAAAGGTGCACTACGTAGTGAAGATTATCCACCAATCCGTAAGCACTTCAAATTCAGGCGCGTCCCGTTGCAATAACAACTCTCCGGCGACACATGAGGACTTCAGTCCTGAAACATTAGTAAAGTGAAAATGCCAAACAATAGAAATCCCAAACCAAATTAGAAAAGTAGAGTACAATTTACTAAACAAAATGGAAACAAGAGGACAAAAATCCATTACGGAGAACCGGAGATATGGATTTTTAAAGTTGTAAGTATAAATAGCAACAAAAAGAGCTAAGTGGCAATGATAGTCAATAGTCGCCGTAGACTGGGACAAGCCATAATTTCAGGCTCACCATGATGTAGCACAGGTCGAATATACCAGCCAGGTTCATCCTAGTCAAAGACTACCTTCTGAGATAGGCCTCGATTGCATGTTTGCTTGTAACAAAATACCACTTCCACATTGTGTAAATACCAGTTCCACTGATTTCAGTTAATAACACTGTTATAACACTGATTACGAGTTTATACCATGTACAGTGGAATCAGTATTTTCCCTATTTGTTAAATACCGAATGTGTGCTACTTACTGCATGTGCTAAATAACGCAACTGATAAATAGCACATTTACAAAACATCAGGAATTAGCAGTTCTTCGTTGAGAAAGTAATCCATAGAGAGGAGAAATAACCAGAGCCATAAGCAAACTGAACCCCAAGACACTCCCAAAGTACACCAACAACTCCTTTCTGTGTGAGAGTGTGCATGTATTCATTTTGTGTGGACAAAGTACTTTGAAACAAGACAAACAGAATCCATTGCCATCCTCAGATTTCATTCAGTCATCATAAGTAGACATCTGCCAAACTCTTCAATCATAGTCCCCCAGCAAGGAAAAGAACTACGGGCCTGATTTACAAAAGTAATCTGAGACAAAATCCTAACTTTACGACTTTCGGTACTCACAGAAGGCATTTAGGAGTACTAAAGTTAGGATTTTGTCTCAGTTAAACTTAAGTTTTGGTCTTAAGTTAAACTTAAGACAAACTTAAGTTTAACTGAGACAAAATCCTAACTTTACGACTAGGATTTTGTCTCAGTTAAACTTAAGTTTGTCTTAAATTTAACTTAAGACCAAAACTTAAGTTTAACTAATCCTAACTTTAGTACTCCTAAATGCCTTCTGTGAATACTGAAAGTCGTAAAGTTAGGATTTTGTCTCAGATTACTTTTGTGAATCGGGCCCTACAAGTCTACAGATCCTGAGCTGGAGGTCCTAGCCAAGGAGGTAGTAAGACATCATGGCCATCTAATGTGCAATCTCATGCTCCAGGTGCCACTAAAAACAAACAAGAACATGCCAGTGGAAGGAGATAACCAGCAAAATCAGTTCTGTGGCAAAATATCCACATGTTGCTGAAAACATTAAAAACAGGTTCCAAACATTGAAATGCTGGTAGTGCTCCATTGTAGCCCTAGCTCAAGCAGTGGGGAGAAATAATTATGACCACCCTCTACATGTCTGGAATGGAAGACTTGAAAGAAGTTCTCAAGTTCGGAGGAATCCAAGGCTAGAGATGTGAGAGCGGTAATGGAAGTAAATATGGTTGTTAAAAAGTTGACTTGTCTGGGGATCATCACTATTGTGAAGTGTGACTGATGTCATTTGTCATACATATTCATATTGATACACGTAGGGGCTAATAACTCTCTTATTGTACTGCTACTGACATGTATTGAGATTGAACTACAACAATCACAGTGCATTGTATTTGTGATGGTGAAGGGCTGATTTTTCTGCTCAGAACGTTGAGGGTGATGTGCCCCCATAATACGACTAATGTTGCTTCTCTGCAGGATCATGGTATTGGGGTTTGATCGGGGCACCTAACACAGCAGTGGAGTATACACAGGTTCACATTACACAGCTTTTGAACATTAATAGTGTGTTACATTTAATGACTGAAGCACACTTGTTCCTTTCTATGTGAGGTCAGTAGGTGTACGTGAGTGCAGTCAATTGGCCCTAGCATGTCTGGAAATCCTAGTGCAACATAGATGTTTGATTTGCTGACATATGCTGTGTGGGTTGCCCACCCATTTTCTGCAAAGCATCTATAACTTAGCAGAGTATGTTGCTGATTGTTGACTGAAAAATGCTATGCACCAATTCTACTATCCACTGTGTGGTGCCTGTTCAAAAGAATTCTAGTGCTGGTAGCATATTCAGGAAGTGGGGATGACAGTGGATCTCTATGTTGGGCTCCAAGATATCTATAATAATGAAAATATGTTTTGTATGGTGCACATATAGAGTCTTTCTATCCTCTGGATCTCAAGCTAACTCTTGTTTATGTGTTCCAGCCTTACTCTTTCAATCCTGCATTTATTAGTGGTCTGGTTTCCATTTTCATGCTGCATGATTTCTGGTAGTTGAATATGAATTTTGCAAAGGATGATATAGTGGCCTAGCAGTGCTGCATACATGGTAGAGTACTGTGGAAAGGAAGTGTGTGGTGCTGCGATGAACCAGTGAGAGTTTCACCTGCCCCAGATGTAAAATGTACGCCTAGCTCTGTGTGCAGATGTGTGTGATTTTATTTTTTTAGATCAGTGTATGCACTGTGTATTTTTGTATTACTGTGTTGGTCTTGTTTTTTTTTGCATTGGCTTAGAGGTTTTCTTTAATTCCCTACGTTTTCAGGAATGCTTACCATCTGGTTTTTCCTGGAGGTATTTTAAGGTGGTATTTTCTACTTGTTTTCAATGACCTCTTATACGTGTAGATGGGTGTTATTTACCACATGCATTATTTTTTGGATGTGGTAAATATCACATGTGGTAAATAGCATGTGATAAATAGTGCATGTGTACCACAGCCGTGCAGTAATTAGCACATTTGATAAATAGCACATGTAGTTTTTACGTTGTTATCAGACACGTTGGTAAATTCATGGTACAATGGAACAGTATTTAAATCTTCATTTGATAGTTGGTAAATATACTATAGTCAAAAAGAGTCCATTGAACTTTGCTTTGATGGACCTGTGTTCTGGTTTTGACAAGGTTAATCATGCTAACCTTTGGGTTATTTTTTTGGAGCTGAGGATATACCCAACTATTTTGCATTTTTTGGCATATCTGCATCAAAACCTGACAGCTAGGGTCAAATAGAGAAGTTTCTGATCCTTTTATTCTGCATCGAGGCGTAAGACAAGGCTGTATGTTAGCTCTTCTATTATTTATTTTATGTATTAATAAACATAAGGATTTTTCAAATACCTCAACTCAAGATGCCCCCCAACGCTAATTCTGTCCCTTTACCTGTACTTTTATATGCTGATGATGTCACGTGGCTGATAGGGACATTGTCGACATCACTAACTTAGCATGGCTAGTGCCGCCATGATGCTGCTTTTGCACACGTTACTACATAACTTAATTTTTGCAAGACTCTGTTCATGCCTTTCACATGAGAACTGTCTGCTGTGTTCACTCTTTGCCATTTCTTGGAGTTTAGTCTGAACACTGTGAGCAAGGTCGATAAACAAGGCCCCTTGTTATTCTGTTCTGGTCAGGCCCTAGCACCTAGATAAAACATACCACGGCACCTGCGGCTGAAGACTTGTGTTTTGATATTACGGGGATGCAGGGTTTGGGAAACACACTTGGAGAGGGACCTTTCCAGGGAGAAGAGCAACACCCCGCCTCGATGTAGAAATCCCATCTATGCTCTAAGGTATGGGGTCTGCTAACAAAACCCAGAGATCTTCTATTACATAATAATATTCACCTAGTCAAGGGAAGGGAGTTTAGGCACTATAGTTCTTTTCTCCATGGTCTTTACACAATGACATCTCCCTTCATAATGTATGGACTGGCTGCGATGCTAACCTTATTACTGTTATGCATTTTTCTGCTTGTTGTGGCACGTATACTACATGTTAGAGCACGTTAGTTAAAATAAACATTTTAAACTAAACTTGTGTCTCGGTCAGATCTTATTGTGGACAGGTACGAGAGTGTGAGCCAAAAGGTGTGTCTTGTCACCACGATTCCTGAGAGATCAGCGAGTGTTGTGTTCTGGGTTGTTTAATCATTTGCTTCTCTGTATTTGGAAAGGAGAGCGAGTGAGACACTATAGCTATTCAGTCCTGGGCTCTTGGGTACTAAGGCGGTAGGAAGGCATAGCCCCTATACACCGAGGTCCCATATTCCTGCGCATAGTTCTGTGTATGTGCAAAATCCCTACAACATGGTACCGCCAACGTTTGGTCTGATACTTATTCGTGAGACCCCTAAGTAGCACTTGTACTTGTCTACGATACCCTCTTACCGGTTACGGAGATGTGCATAGTGAGAGGGAGTTCACCTCCTATATGTGAGATATTATAGGTTTTTCAAGCTTGATTTTTAAAAGGTAGACTTTATTTTTAGCCCGATATTGCGCTGCCGTTGAGTCAGAGTCTATTATGGCTGTGAACATTCCTGCACCTAACTGCGCCGCGGTTACTGCGTATTTGACCCTAAGTGGAATACCTTTGGGGGGAGCGGATTGTATCTTTGTCGTAGAGGTAGATCCGGCATACCGCTTCGAAGTTTTTTACTCTTGGGTCAAGTTTCCTGCCGTTGATGGAAACGACAATTTCTTTAATGAATATCAAGGGGGTGCGGTACCACAAGTTTACAGTCATTATCGGTTGGTTGAAGTTTCGTTGTCGGCTTGGCAGCACACAATACGGTTTAATGCCGCCCTACCTCACCCTGTTTCAGTGGTCTGTCTCGGCCCATTATCGGTCGATGGGGCCACGTGGCCCGTTTTAGTGGACTTTACTCCTTATCCGAATTATCAGGCTGTTACACTCGCAGAGCTACGCATTTTACAAGCGAACTTAATACATATACATTGAAGTGTCATACACTATCTTTCGCGTAATGTTCCAGCAGCTCCAGTGGGTGCCGCTCAACCACCAGGACCTGGTGGCATGGTCATAGGTCCTATCATGATTAATTCTGTGATGGGCAAGAAGCCACAGAACAGGGATGAATTCCCTTTTTGGTTGGCCGAAAAGTTTGAGCAACTCGAAGCTGTTTTTCCACATACGTCTCCTGTGGATAAGCACAGGATCCTAACCATGAGTTTACCTAAAGGCCTAATTCCCAATCTTGCAGATTGCACAACCTGGGGGAAGGTGTTTGCTGTGGTTTATTCTCTGAGCTTCGGCACATCCTCCATGACAGTACTCCCGACGGTTCTTAAAAAGGTTCAGTATGAACACGGGGCAGCGGCGGCCCTGGAGCTGGGGATGAGGCTAGTGGGGGACTTCACGATAGTCTCTGATATGATCCTAGCAAATGTTAAGGGGGAAGCTATCAGCCTACAAGTTAGTCATCGCCTGGAGGCGGTGGCTGACATTGATAAACAAAGAGAATTACCACTCATAATTGCTAAAGTATATAAATCATTAGGGGGTAATAATTTGGGTATTAAGCCTTTCAATCAGCCACAAAATAAGCCTCCTCCAGAAAAGGAGGGGCGTCCAAACTTTCCTAAAAAGAATTAGACTAAAATAAGAAGCAGCAACAGCAGAAGCCAAGTTCACGTGCAGGTTCACTGACACCTGATGCTGCGGAGTGTGGATATGATTTGCGTTACCGTGCTACTCTTAAAACACCTGAAAGATTTCGGGTTCCTGATCAACGCTCTCCTCGTTCCTTTCAGGTATCATCGGACCCACAGTTCGGTGGAGGGGAGCGGCAGTATCGCAAACAGGGCGAGTCCAGTCAACAAAGACGGGATCAGCCGAAACAGTTTGAAGTCAAACCAAAGATGGAGGGGCAACCTCAGTACCGTGCCCCGTTTCAGAAGAAAAACCTTGCAGCGTTAACAGCAAAGTATGCCTCAGACAGTGAGAACCCAGCTCCTAGATTGGAGATAGGCTGTGACACTCCTTGACAGCGCGTCGGAAGTTACCGTAGTTCAGGAGGCACTGCGTCCTTGTCTGGAGGTGAGGGCAACTGATAGCTTTGTGACAGTGGAAACAGCAGATACACGAGTTGCACCCCCGGATAGACTTTATGAGATAATCCTCCAAATTGAGGGTGATATCAGACGGACAATTAAGGCAATCTTTTGGGTTAACCTTACTTCCTCTTATGATATTTTGTTGGCGGAGGCGGATTGGCCTCCCCCATTCGTCTTGGCTGCTTCACGGGGCGAAGGCGTAATTCTTCCCAGTTTTTCCTGTTATGCCCCAGAGGAGGCTAAACAAAATTATGCGTCTGAATGGGTTTTGGCGCTAGCGCCGGCTGTGTATTGTAATCAGGTGGGGTGGGACAGATTATCTCCGGCGCATGAGATACCTTTACGTTCAACTCCACAACCACAGGCCCACTACCCCATAAAACGAAATGCCAAGGCCTCCGTACTTGACATCTTAACACAGTTAGAATATCAGGGCGTGATCGAGCCCTGTGTCTCATCAATGAATAATACTCTTTTTCCAATAGTGAAACTGGACGGTTCCTATTGGATTGTTTTGGATTATAGAATTTGAATAGTCTTGTTGGTACATTTGCCGTACAGAACACCCACAGCTCTACGTTGATCAATAACATTGTACGTAAAAAATATAGGACGACACTGAATATTTCCAATGGGTTTTACAGTCACAATCTGGCTTCTTATAGCCGTGACTTGACCGAATTTACCGCAGTCCGCATTCAAAAAAGATATAGGCATTTGCCTATGGGCTATAAGAACATTCCGGGGGCTTTTGCGGCGCGGGTGGTCTCTCTTTTACATAACATTGACCCGGATGCTTTCTCCTACGTTGATGACATTTACTTGACAGATGACGAGTTGATACCGCATCTTGAACGCGTTGATTGCGTCATTATGTCTATTGCCGACATGGGGTACAAATTTAATTTTGCTAAGTCTCACATCGCCTGTTTGGCAGTGATCTTTTTGGGTTACGAACTCAATAATGAAGGGAGGGGTTTAGCCCCTCATTTCTTGGAGAAATGTGCACAATTGCAACCTCCTTCCACATTAAAAAAGTTACAATCTTTGCTGGGATTTTTTAATTTCGGACGTACATATGTTCCTGAATATGCCCAGCATATCAAACCGCTTTACGCGTTGATACAACCCTCTTTTGCTGCTTCCAGCTGGCTTCCAGAACATACCTCAATTCTACGGTCGTTGCAGTCTGATCTGCTTGTGACCAAATTTCTCTTAACACTTGACAATTCTACAAATATGGTCATACGAATCGTACCGGGTACAGCGGGTTTCACGTACTTGACGTTCAATGAGGGGGATGCAGTCCCCATTGCATACAAATCGCACTTGTACACCGCAGCAGAAATGCATTTCTCCTCCACTAAGAAAATCCTTACTGCAGTCCAGATGGCAATTCTTAAAGAACGATCTCTTGCACAGGTAAAACGCATCCTACTAGTCTCGCCTGTGCCGTCTCTTGAGGCAGTCACAAAGGCGAGTGTGCCGAATTCTAAAGCTTTGCAACCTCGATGGATTCAATGGGCCAGTTCCTTGACATCAGCTGATGTCAGTTGCATCTTTGACCCATCATTACAAACGCAGGAGTTCTTGCAATACGAACATGTTCATCCTCCTATGTCTTCAGCACTTCCGCTTGATCGGTACAATAGTATTATTTATACTGATGGTTCTGCTCAACCGGCAGTAGGCTCTAAACATGCTTACTCAGCGGCCTGTGCTATAGTGGCAGGTTCTATGGTTGACGGGGAGTTCAAATCTTCTTTGGTGCACACACAGACTCTAGGAGACTGTACAGCTCAATTGTATGAGCTGCGTGCATTGTTGCTGGCCTTAGAATTCGCAGATCCTGCAGTTCTCACTCTTATAGTGTGCGATTCATTTTACTGTGTGCAATCATTTATTGATAATTTGTTCTTTTGCTCACAAAATGATTTTCGAGACTCGAAAGGCAGCGTAATTAAGCCTAAAACGCTTTGGGTTAGAGTGGCGACTCTTAAGGAGAGTCTGCCACTCACACATGTTATCCATACTCTTCGCCATCAGCATGTGGGAGCACATGCTGTTGGTAATTCTATGGCTGATAAGGCAGCCAAATCTGCAGTTGACACATGTTCAGTAGCAGGCGTGACAAGGTCCATGACTAAAATTGACAATGATATTCTCGCTGCTATAGCAGCAACGAAGGATAGGACACCATTCCCACAAGGATTCCCTTCAAAATATTCGTATCATATGTTACCTGAGCAAGTCCCGTTTGCCACTAGACCGACCGTTGGAGATCAGCTGATTCCCAATGTGGACCGCAGACTTTCTTTGATCATATCAGCGCATGAGGGCATGGCATTTGCGCATGTTGGGGTTTCAGCAACTGTGTCCCTCTTACAGCAGCGTTATTTGTGGCGTGGACTATATAGACAAACACGTAATTATGTTCTGTCTTGTGACATTTGTCAACAGATCAAGCCATCCACACTTACACGTCCACCACATACGCAGCTTTACATTTCAAATCGTCCATTTGGTTGTATATACCTTGATCACTGCGGTCCTTTGTCCTCAGACACTGCTTATAAATATATTTTGGTTGCAGTGGATTCGTGCACGAGATTCCTTTGGGTTTGGCTGCAACGTTGTGCTGATGCTCGAAATGCCATAAGAGACTTGCATGTCTTTGTCGGAACATTTGCATGCGGCACCTTCCATTCAGACCAGGGTCCGGCGTTTGCCTCTAAGGCTTACAAAGACGCAATGCGGTCGTTGGGGGTACTGCAGCAATTTTCGTCTCCATACAGGCCTAAGGGCAATTCCGTAGTGGAACAAATGAACCGTGACTTAAGGCAGTCTTTGACAGCTAGAGTTTTAGGTACTGGTCGGAGTTGGCTGACTCATTTGTATGGTGTCCAACGTGCACTAAATAATCTCCCTAGAAGATCTCTGGGTGGGCAGACCCCATACGAAATGCTTTTTGGCATTCAAATGTTTGTGCCAGACCTTGATGGTCTAGATGTTGTGGCTGCTGCCGCAACGTTTGACGTAGATAACCATTCTGCTATGTTACAGGATCTACAAGACACTTGAGATACCCTTGCAAAGGATCATATGCACTCGTATGCAGATGCTGCAGTGCTGATTCCTATAACCGGCTGGCTTCCTAAAGTGGGAGATTTGGTTCGGGAGAAGGTGGAGAACAAAAAAGAATTTGGTCCATCCTACTGTTCACCTGTACCGGTTCTTGGCTTAAAGGGTACTCGTACAGTGATTTTGCCTGCGCTACCTGGTCGGAAGTAGAATAGTTATATTTCCATTGAACATGTCAAATTACACCAGTTGGCCAATACTGAATAGTAGGACACTAAGCATTCCACGGCGGGATGTTTCACTGCAGCCGAGGTCGTCTCCGGCAAGTGCTGATATCAAGGAACGCAAAGTGGAAACCTCCATTGATGTTTTGCCTGTTTTTTCGACGTCCCCAGTTGCTGCAAACCCCGAGTATGCTTCTCCGTCACTTGAGGATATTATTGATATACCAAGGACTTCTGCACATTCATCTTTTAATGTTGATCAGCCTGCGTTGTTTCGCCTGGGTACAAGTGGTTATTATATGGACAGAGATAACTTTGGTTCAAGTTCTACATCCTCCTCTTCATCTTCCTCTGTGGCCCCTCCGCCAATGAAAATTTGTATTCTCTTTTCATGGTTTTGACAGAATTATTTGATACCACCATGGACATACATTTGGATGGTGCTAACGATGGTATTCCTCTTCATGTCGATTGGATTTGTGACAGTTTTCTTCCTTTTAATCAATGGCCCGTGCGTGCCTGAACGCTCTGCGGTACATTCCGTTGATGGAGTATTAGCCCCACATACTTCGTCTCATATTATGAAAAGGGACCAACCAAAGGTTAACATCTCTGCAGTTACTGTCGGTGATGGCACAATTTGGGATAGAGTGACATTCGAAATCTAAGGGCCCACCGAGACGATTCGAATGCCATAGTCTTTCGGGTGTCATTAAGTGACGTCATCACACCCGGATTACATTCTGATGATTGGGATATTAATGCCGTCAATTCGCTATTTCCAGATTTAAAATATTACACGGCTTTTGAGACTGAGGATTTGTATTTAAATTCTGCTAATTATGCAGATTTATTTTGTTTCCAACATTATGGTCATCACTTTTTGCATAAATCAAACACAGTTTGATCTCCTGTTAAGTTCACTCAATGGGAACATTGTCCTGCACCTTATCAGGGGAGTTCACAGATACAGAAAAATAAGTTTGTATATTTCTCAGGTTATAATCTTTCAGACCCAACCTCTTACTATTATAGGTTAAATACAACGCTTCCCACTAAATTCATGCTAACCCATACTAAACTGATATATTCTTCAACTTTCATAACGGATTTGGCATTGAAGGGCTATGATTTTTGGAAGGACTCGATTGATTTGAAATCTATTTGTGGTATCAAAGAATGGCAGGTGCAGTGGACGGAATCATTGCACCGTGCGTGTTTGATACCTAATCAGCTGATATTGCTGAATCAGACGGTACAACAGACAACTTGTTTTGGGGTGGCTACTATTAAACATGTAAATTATCCGTCATTCCCGTCGATAGCAGGCTATGATACCTGGCAGCAATATACCAATTACTCTTTAGATGATTTGAACGAGATGATCCTTAATGGGTCGTCTAATGCATCAGCCTTTAACGCTTCCGCTGGTTGATAAGGGCCATTAATACGAATGCTTGCCAGTTGCGCTTTACTAACACATCCACTGGATTTACTCTCAATCGACCTGATCCTCATTTCATACACTCTCATTCGGTCACTACATATTCTGTTGGCAAATTGTGTCAACAATGGTTGTCACAATCTTCTTTATCTTCTGTGAAGGAACACCTCTCACGGTTGTCTAGTGATATTGATCTGGCTGACTTTCTTTTAGGCCCACAGTCCCCTCGCCCTAAACGTTTTGTATATGCAGCATATAATGAAGTATGCAAACTGTCCCAGATGGAGGCAGCTCTCCGGTTACGACAAGTTGATCAAGATAATTTACTTAAAGTTTTAGATGTGGTCGACAACAGTATAAATACATTGTCTTCTCGTATGTACACTCTGGACTATTTTGTTTCATCTGTTATTGGCATCGTGCAAAATGATGTATCTGTATTGTATCATGGTCAAAATCAATTACGATCAGTAATGCAATTTGGTTGGACTTTGCAAACATTGAAAAATGGAAAAGTGCCTTGGGAGTATTTGAACGTTACTGCCTTGTTTTTACCTTATAATTTGACAGATAAACAGAAACTGATGTCTATGAAGGATTCAACATACACACTGTTACATATTGAAAAATTAGAGCAGTTGCCTTTTTCAACAGCAGAGACTGATTCATCAGTATGGTTAATACATGGGGTTATTTCTTTACCCATTTCTCTTTTTCAATTCACTGCTTGTATAAAACATTATCCTATCGGTAGATTTGAACCCCTTGGTAGTAATTTCCTGCATGAATTGTGGTCCTTACCATTCACCTATCACTGTCAACGTGATGATAAGGAAGTTTTTCTGACAGGGGAGGACTGTGATTCTACTGTGGGTCATGCTTTTATCCATTCTATTTTTACTAGCGCCTTCGGAGGGTTACCATTGATCCTCCTACTGGTGTGCGGTGTGCTGGTACTTCTGCTCCTGTTACGCAATGGCTGCCCATCCTGTGGTCCTGCACAGACCCGGCCAATTGTGTCTGTACCGTAATCGAATACAACGACTGTTTGGATGCTTGCCATTGGCGACGCTGGGAGTGAGTTATGGGCTTACCTACCGCTTCGCCTATTTCACATGCATGCAACCCGTGTTGTATTGCCGATGGTGCCCATTCACCTAGGCTTTGGATGTCTGCCTTTCCAATACATCAAGGGCTGACCCGGATTATGATCTGCTGGTGGATCCCTTGGTGGCCCACAATCGGGCCTGTTCTGAGGATGGTGCTATGGTGCGTGCGGCTGCACTTGGAATTATGGGGCAGTGGAATGCCTGTGAGGCTGCAAAGCAGCTACTGCTGCAGAGTTTCATCGAATATCATGCAAGCTACCCAACAATGCTACTGGAAGCACTGGATTATGATGAGCATGTCTGCTCCTTCGATCTGCTCAACTGAATGGCATCCCTCTTCGCTTTGAATGATGCTGATGACCTTTTGCTGCGTATTTCTTTCCACGGTGCACGTAATATTTTGTCTTTACAAGACTAAGCATGAAGAAAACATTTTTTTTTCTTCTTCTTCCCTTCACTTCCAAATTCCAAAACGTCTTCAATTCGGCCTTTTTTCACAGGTGTCTTTGGATCTCTTACTGTTGGATTGTGTTTTGCTATATGCTACAACCTGGCCAAGGGGAGGGTGTCACGTAGCTGATAGGGACATTGTCGACATCACTAACTTAGAATGGCTAGTGCCGCCATAATGCTGCTTTTACACACGTTACTACATAACTTTATTTTTGCAAGACTCTGTTTATGCCTTTCCCATGAGATCTGTCTGCTGTGTTCATACTTGGAGTTTAGTCTGAACACTGTGAGCAAGGTCGATAAACAAGGCCCCTTATTATTCTGTTCTGGTAAGGCCCTAGCACCTAGACAAAACACACCACGGCAGCTGCGGCTGTAGACTTGTGTTTTGATACTACGGGGATGCAGGGTTTGGGGAACACACTTGGAGAGGGACCTTTCCAGGGAGAAGAGCAACACCCCGCCTCGATGAAGAAATCCCATCTATGCTCTAAGGAATGGGGTCTCCTAACAAAACCAAGAGATCTTCTATTATATAATAATGATCCCCTCGTCAAGGGAAGGGAGTTTAGGCACTATAGTTCTTTTCTCCATGGTCTTTCTACAATTACATCTCCCTTCATAATGTATGGACTGGCTGTGATGCTAACTGTATTACAGTTATGCATTTTTCTGCTTGTTGTGGCATGTATACTGCATGTTAGAGCACATTAGTTAAAATGAACATTTTAAACTAAACTTGTGTCTCAGTCAGATCTTATTGTGGGCAGGTGCGAGAGTGTGAGCGAAAAGGTGTGTCTTGTCACCACGATTCCTGAGAGATCAGGGAGTGTTGTGTTCTGGATTGTCTAATCATTTGCTTCTCTGTATTTGTATAGGAGAGCAAGTGAGACACTATAGCTAGTCGGTCCTGGGCTCGTGGGTACTAAGGCGGTAGGAAGGTATAGCCCCTATACACGGAGGTTCCATATTCCTGCGCATAGTTCTGTGTATTTGCAGAATCCCTACAACAATGACGCTGTGCTTCTTGCCTGAACTCCAAACGCTTTAGGCTGCTTGGTACATGCTTTTTCTGAGTTTATGATGGACCTAGACAATTTCAACTAATTTTACTAAATCTCACACCATGGCATGTGGCCCCAAGCATTATCTGCTACATACTCTTTGTGTTAACTGGAATAGTCTAGACAGTGTTCCAAGTTTTCTTTATTCAGGTCTTGTCCTTGAATTCTAATGGATATCGGGCAGAAATATAAGCTATAGGAACACCAAGTTTAAGCAAGCAATATGTTCACTTTTTAATGTTTGGAAATCAGTGGGGGGCAAGCCGATCTCTTCTCTTCTAGAAATATATATTAAACAATGTTTACCTACAGATACTTACACTAGTGGAGTATGGGGCTTTGCAGATTGCTGGGCATTGCAATTGGAAGAGAATCTCTCTTGAAGCTGTCTCTTCTCATTTCCCCAATCAACTGCCCTATCTTGAGGATCTTATTGTGATAGGGTTTCTTTTGCTTTCAGTATTGAACAACCCTCAGGCCTCTTTTAGTCAAAACACAATAAATGACTATGTTCAGTGCGATCAGTGCAATCGGGGCTTGAATATTCCACGTCTTGAAAATGTTAGGCAGAACTTTGCTGGTCTGGGAAAATCACCCTTATTTGAAAACCCTGGGGCAGATTTACAAGCCCCTTGCGCTTTCTTGCCCCGCCCTTGCTTCACTTTTTTTGATGCAACGGCGGTGCAAAAAATGCGGCCTATTTACAACGTGAGGCATCTAGGGAGATGCGTCACGTTGTAAAGCCCTGCGTCACATTATACCTGCGTCAGGTATAATGTATGCAGGGTGGGCGTTCCCAAGCAAGAAGGCCTAGTAAAAGTGACGCAGTGAAATCTATAAGATTTCACTGAGCCACTTTTAGGACGCCACTGCGTCAAAACCTTACGCCTGCTTGAAACAGGCGTAAGTAGTGACGCAGTGTAGTGGGAATAGGCCTCAAAATGCATTGCTGGAGTTGCGCCGTGCTTGCGACACGACTCCAGCAATGCGTGACTTTTGCCCCAACAGATGCGTCAGAATTTCTGACGCATCTGTCTATCCTTGCGCCATGTTGTGCCGTATTGTAAATACGGCGCATCCATGGTGGCGCAAGGGTTTCTCAGAGTGGCGCAGGGAAAGTGACGCATCTCTACAGATGCATCACTTTCTTGTAAATCTGCCCCCCTATGTCTATTTGTAACAAGCATTTGCAATGCAAAAGGTCTCCCATTTCTGAAAGCTAGAGCTTTTTGTGTTGAAAATGACAATTTTATTTTACTTTAGTTTGTTTGTATGCAGTGGAGTGATGATATTTGCATAGCACTATTGCCATTAGTCTGACCTGTAAGTGGGGGGAGAGGGGGGGGTTGTAAATATAAGGTTTAATACATAACCTTGGATCAGACCAAAACTGCTAAAATGAGTTAGAAAGTGTGCATAAAGGAAGGTAATTCCGGGGATACAGTTTAGGTTTATTTTGTTTGAGGAAGAAGTTTAAGTGTGTCTGCTACATCATGTACAGCTATTTTACCCAAGCTATATTAAAAGGATACCAGGGTTATCAATACAGCAACAAATGATTGGATATGAATGGATTTACACATCTAACAACACAAAACAAGATTTTACTTATGAGTTCAAAGAAAAAAGAGCAGCTGTGTCACGTGTGAGGGGCACTAACTGACAGCAGCCCAAGCCACATTGCAATGAATAATAACAAAAGCTGATAACAGTAAACCAGTGAATGTTACAGACAATCCACCTAAGCGCGACCTAAAAACCCTAGTGCCTCGAGCATCTGTTATCAGTAGCGGTCCCCGGTCCCCGGTCCCACAGATTTGCATTTGTTGAACTTGACACTGGTTCCTGCCAACAGCCGTGGCTTCGTAGCGCCACAAGTGCAGATCGCGGGGTTTTTGACAGCTGTTGGTCAGGCAGCTTTTTTTTCTGGTTTCGCTAGCCTTATCAGGGGATTTTTGTAAATTTGCTAGAAGTCGAAGAATGCGTCCCAGGTTGGGGGCAGGGGGGTGAATATAAGAAATAGAACTCCACATAAAGTGAATTAGAGGTCTGTCTGTCATCGTAATTACATTTCTCAGTTTCCATTGTTACTCATTTTTACCCATATATACGGATGTAGGATCATCAGTGTCTTCCCTGTATTTGTTTATAAAAATGGAAAAAAACAGAAAGTAGATCTAATGTTTGTACTGTCATTGCTGCCAATCACGACTCGTCTGTGCAGGTGACACAGCGGAGAGTTTAAAAAAAAAAAAAGTATTTTTCTGATGCTGCTGTAGCTGCATGTGTGCGATGCATTTATACTTCAAAGCGGAGGGTTTTATGTGAGTATTGTTTCTTTTATGTATGCATATAGCATTGCTGCTGTTAGACACTCAAGGGCGAGTTCCAGCTTATTGGTGACATAAATGTGGAATATAACAGTTTCTTTCAACTCAAGGGAGCAGATTTTCAAGCCCCTTGCAACACTTTTACGCTGCCGTTGCGTCACTTTTGTGACGCAGCGGCGGCGTAAACAATGCGCCACTATGCGACGTATTTACAATGTCACGCATCTACTGAGATGCGTCACGTTGTAAAGCCCTGCGCCACATGAAACCTGCGTCAGGTTTCATGTGGGCGTTCCGTTGCAGGGTGGGCATTCCGTCGCAGGAAAGCCTCGTAAAAGTGACGCTGTGAAATCTACAAGATTTCACTGCGTCACCTTTACGACGCTGCTGCGTCAAACCCTTACGCCTGCTTGAAGCAGGCATAAGGAGTGATGCACCACGTTAGGTATGGGCGGCCCCTGTGCCTTGCTGGAGCCGCGTCGCGCTTGCGACACGACTCCGGCAATGCGCCGCCCTTACGCCACAGGATGCGACACGCATCGGCCTGTCCTTGCGCCACGGTGCGCTGCATTGTAAATGCGACGCATCCGTGGTGGCGCAAGGAGGGGAATTGCGTGTCACATCTATTCTGGCGCATCCCTGCTGATTTGCAGGGATGCGCCAGAATTTGTAAATCTGCCCCCATGTTTTTAAAGCGTAATATACAGTAAATATCGGTGAATACAGATACACTGGGCAAAACTAAATATGTAAACATTTCAGATGGAAATGTGCAACAAAAAACATAAAACCTTGAAACTTAATTAAAATAATGTGGCAAGAAAGAATTTAGGGGCAAATTTACAAGCCCCTTGCGCCTTCTTGCACCGCCATTGCGTCACTTTTTGACGCAACGGCGGCACAAAAATGCGGCCTATTTACAACGTGACGCATCTAGGGAGATGCGTCACGTTGTAAAGCCCCTGCATCACATTATACCTGCGTCAGGTATAATGTATGCAGGGTGGGCGTTCCCACGCAGGAAGGCCTCGTAGAGGTGACGCAGTGAAATCTACAAGATTTCACTGCACCACCTTTAAGACGCCACTGCGTCAAAACCTTACGCCTGCTTGAAGCAGGCGTAAGTAGTGACGCAGTGTAGTGGTAATAGGCCTCAACACGCATTGCTGGAGTTGCGTCGTGCTTGCGACACGACTCCAGCAATGCGTGACTCTTCCGCCAACAGATGCGTCAGAATTTCTGACGCATCTGTCAATCCTTGCGCCATAGTGCGCCGTATTGTAAATACGGTGCATCTATGGTGGCGCAAGGGTTTCTAAGGGTGGCGCAGGGAAAGTGACGCATCTATACAGATGCGTCACTTTCTTGTAAATCTGCCCCCATGTTTTTAAAGCATAATATACAGTAAATATCGGAGAATACAGATACACTGGGCAAAACTCAGGGGCAGATTTACAAGCCCCTTGCGCCTTCTTGCGCCGCCATTGCGTCACTTTTTTTGACGCAATGGCGGTGCAAAAAATGCGGCCTATTTACAACTTGACGCATCTAGGGAGATGCGTCACGTTGTAAAGCCCTGCGTCACATTATACCGGCGTCAGGTATAATGTATGCAGGGTGGGCGCTCCCACGCAGGAAGGCCTCGTAAAAGTGACGCAGTGAAATCTACAAAATTTCACTGAGCCACTTTTAGGATGCCACTGCGTCAAAACCTTACGCCTGCTTGAAGCAGGCATAAGTAGTGACGCAGCGTAGTGGGAATAGGCCTCAACACGCATTGCTGGAGTTGCGTCGTGCTTGCGACACGACTCCAGCAATGCGTGACTTTTCCGCCAACAGATGCGTCAGAATTTCTGACGCATCTCTCAATCCTTGCGCCATAGTGCGTCGTATTGTAAATACGGCACATCTATGGTGGCGCAAGGGTTTCTGAGGGTGGCGCAGGGAAAGTGACGCATCTATACAGATGCGTCACTTTCTTGTAAATCTGCCCCTAAATATGTAAACATTTCAGATGGAAATGTGCAACAAAAACAATAAAACCTTGAAACTTAATTAAAATAATGCGGCAAGAAAGAATTTAGGGGCATATTTACAAGCCCCTTGCGCCGTCTTGCGCCGCCATTGCGTCACTTTTTTTGATGCAACGGCGGCGCAAAAAATGCGGCCAATTTACAACGTGACGCATCTAGGGAGATGCGTCACGTTGTAAAGCCCTGCGTCACATTATACCTGCGTCAGGTAAAATGTATGCAGGGTGGGCGTTCCCACGCAGGAAGGCCTCGTAAAAGTGACGCAGTGAAATCTACAAGATTTCACTGCGCCACCTTTAGGACGCCACTGCGTCAAAACCTTACGCCTGCTTGAAGCAGGCGTAAGTAGTGACGCAGTGTAGTGGGAATAGGCCTCAACACGCATTGCTGGAGTTGGGTCGTGCTTGCGACACGACTCCAGCAATGCGTGACTTTTCCGCCAACAGATGCGTCAGAATTTCTGACGCATCTGTCACTCCTTGCCCCATAGTGCGCCGTATTGTAAATACGGCGCATCTATGGTGGCGCAAGGGTTTCTAAGGGTGGCGCAGGGAAAGTGACGCATCTATACAGATGTGTCACTTTCTTGTAAATCTGCCCCCTTGTGTGCGTATCTAGAAAGACTGGAAATGCGGGCACCAAACACCCCGGTCCAAATAACGGGGCAGATTTACAAGCCCCTTGCGCCTTCTTGCGCCGCCATTGCGTCACTTTTTTTGACGCAATGGCGGCGCAAAAAGTGCGGCCTATTTACAACGTGATGCATCTAGGGAGATGCGTCACGTTGTAAAGCCCTGCGTCACATTATACCTTCGTCAGGTATAATGTATGCAGGGTGGGCGTTCCCACGCAGGAAGGCCTCGTAACAGTGACGCAGTGAAATCTACAAGATTTCACTGCGCTACTTTTAGGACGCCACTGCGTCAAAACCTTACGCCTACTTGAAGCAGGCATAAGCAGTGACACAGTGTAGTGGGAATAGGCCTCAACACGCATTGCTGGAGTTGCATCGTGCTTGCAACACGACTCCAGCAATGCGTGACTTTTCCGCCAACAGATGTGTCAGAATTTCTGACGCATCTGTTAATCCTTGCGCCACGGTACGCCGTATTGTAAATACTGCGCATCCATGATGGTGCAAGGGTATCGCAGGCTGGCGCAGGGAAAGTGACGCATCTCTACAGATGCGTCACTTTCTTGTAAATCTCCCCCTCAGTTTGGAAGTTTTATGCTCGTTATTACTGATGAACATCACAGTTTGCGCTGAGCCGTACATTTGTGCTAGAGTCAGAACAGGCGCAGGCACCGCATTCGTCAGGGTGGAAAATGCCCATGGGTAGAGAGTTGCCAACATCCCAGAGAGTGCCAGGGGCTTCTGGCATTGGGAGACAGCGAGACCGTGTCCTCAGAAGAACTCTTTGCAGAAGAGACAGGCACAGTCCTTTTCCTGTTCCGCCCTCTGACGTCTTCCTTTAAAGATGTAGGCACTGGATTTTATCTGCACCACATGGCACTTATCGTTCTGTCCCTGGCAGAACCACCCACTGGGGCTGGTGGCTTCACAAGGTGAGGGGAGGCAGCAGCTTCACAGCGATTAGGACGGGTCTAATCTTTGAATTTATTGGTGCACCTGAAAAATATTTTCCTCTCAATAGCATCCCTCAGAATGTTCTTACTCAGCTAATAAAATATGGCACTGCCCGTGGTAGATGCCCGCTCTGTGGTGGGGGCATTGAAAAAAGGAAAGGTACTCAGAGCGGCCATAACATGCATGCAAAGTAAAACATGCAAAGTAAAACAACGATTTGGGGATCTGCATAGCCCATCCAGCGAGTGGTGCGCGTGGCCCCATGAAGAGAGTGAAAGCGTGCTGCACATGGAAACAAGCCATGCCCGGCCACCATGGGGTGCGGGTGCACTTTGAGTGTGAGACATGTATATGCTATAGTGAATGCGGAGGAGGGGAGGGAGCACTGGCATGCTGAAGATAATGGGATGGGGTGTGTGCTCGCCCTGGGAGGCACTCTGCACTCCATACTCAGCCACTTCCTGTGTTGCCCAGCTCCAGTGAGTGGCTGCCCGGCCTCGAAGCACACGGAAAGGAAGTGGGTGGCTGGGACAGCTGGGACAGCTGAAGCAGCGCATGTCATGCCTGCAGTAAGAGAAACTCATTAAAGAAAAGAGTGCTTACAGACTAGGGGCCAAAAAAAGGTTTTTTGCGTGCGCAAATGGGTTTTAGACCCTTTTGCGCCCGCAAAAAACCTGTGGCCCATGTACTAATCCTATTTTGCGAGTCACAAATCAATTTGCGTCTCACAAAATAGGATTAGCGGCTCGCTATTAGGAAGGGGCGTTCCAAGGGCGTCCCTTCCTAATAGCGACTCCTTAAGCTATGTAAGAATGTTTTGCGATCGCAATTGCGGTTGCAAAACCCTCGCAGTTTACCACCCTTCTCAGAAGGGTGGTAAAGCATTCGCAAACGGGAAGGGGTCCCCAGGGAACCCCTTCCCATTTGTGAATGCATGCGCAAATATTTTTTTTAAGGGCAGGCAGTGGTCCCAGGGACCACTGCCTGCCCTTAAGCAATGAAACTGAAAAGTTTAATTTTTATTTTTGAAATGCATCCCGTTTTCCTTTAAGGAAAACGGGCTGCATTAAAAAACAAAAACAGCTTTATTCAAAAGCAGTCCCAGACATGGAGGTCTGCTGACCCCAGCAGGCCACTATCCCTGGGAGTGCCAGCCATTCCCAATGGGGTCGCAAATTGCGACAGCCTCATTAATATGCATGAGGCATGCAATTTGCGACCCCATTGGGAATCGCAAACAGTGTCTCAGACACTGTTGTGCATCCTAAATAGCGAGTCGCAAATGCAACGCAATTTGCGACTCGCTAATTGGCGGGTCGTACATCTGGCCCTAAATAAGACATACCTGTAACAACCAAGTAAAAGGGCCAGTCCTTATGGGAGGTTGCAAATAAAGACAAGGCAGTACTTACGAAGGACAATGACATAAGCCAATGACAAATATGGGTGGAGAGTGGGTGGCGATTCAAGTGGCTACTCTAATACAGCATGAATCGCAGAGCAGCGCATGCGCTGCCCAGGCTCGACCGAAAAAAGACAAGCATTCCGTGAAATGTTTATTTATGGTTAGAAGTTGTGCATTAAGAGAAAGCCTTGAACTAAGTAAACCTTCAGTTATGAATTATATTGCTTTAAAATCTAACCCAGGGCCAGAAGCGTATTTGTTTTACGTATGTAATGATTGGAAGAGAACTCTATTGTTGAGATTCAGAGCTGGTACTATTTTCTATTTGTTATTTTTTTCACAGGGATATTTTGGCACTTTGGAAGGGAAAAATGTACCTGTGATAACATGTCTTCACAATGTTTACTGCACTTTATGCTTTTCTGTGAGTATTATCAAATTTTTAGAAACAAACATTTATATTACCTCTTTTTAGGATGTATAATTTTAAGCAATGCAGAGTTTCCTTCTGTTTTCTACAATTGTTAACCAGTGCTGATGTATGTTTCAGATTAGGGAGTTTTATTATTCATTGCTATTTTTATGTATTTTACAGGATTTTTAATTGTATGCATGTTCGGTATGTTATCTTTTATGATTGATTTTTGACATTCGAATAAAGAATTGACCTCACTTGACTTGACTCGACCCAGTATTCTGAAGTGCACAGAATATTTTAATTGCTTTTTGCATTTGCCCTTTTTTTATCCAAATGTTGTTCCCCATTTTCTTTGGTAGAAGCTCCCATTGTATTCCTTCAGTTCATCTTTTTTTCATGTTGTGCAGATTATACTGCAGGCAAAGTATAAATGGGGAGTGCCATAATTTCAGCAGTGACTTGTGGCTCATCACTCACAAAATATTGATGTCACCATAGAGAGTGTTTCTTCGATTGGTTCTATGAAATCCAAAATGTCTCTATCCATGCAGTCCACCTATTGCCAATATTGTGTTTTTTTGGCAGTATCAAATGATGATGGCAGTTTTAAGAAAGCAGCAGCAGTATAACCATTGGTGGACAACAGTGGTCTCTCTAACACTTCTTGGTAAACTTGCTCATGCGACCCATCCCTAGAATCTTGTGACGTGCTGGCTTCAAGGTCAACCCTGACAGTTCCCAGAGGTTTGGACTCTCCCTTGCTCTCCATTGGAGCACCTTATTTTTATGGAGATGTGTGGAGTTGTTCTAAGCCCCCACTTGTCAGCTTTTGGTGGTGGGCCACTACTTTTATGGACAGCTCCACACGCACAACCCAGACCGTCCCTCTGGGGCCACTCCACAGCAGGTGGTGGTCTGATGGCTTTCTTTAGCTGTTTCAGTAAGTAGGCAAGTCTTTTCGTATTCAAATGATTTGATATGTGTTAGACTTGGCATCTTTTGGCGTGTTTCCCCTGACTTTTTGCTTTCTGACCTCCCGGTTTTGACTCTGTTTTTGCTGTTGTAATGATTCTGCGCACTTTCCTCACTGCTGTCCAGTGGGAAAGTGCAAGTGCTCCTGTATAAAATGCGTTATGGATTGGTGTTTCCATGATTGGCCTATTTGGTTTATCTGTCAGTCCCTTGTAAAGTGCACTGCGAGTGCCAGGGCCTATAGACCAAATGCTGTTGGTGGGCTGCAGCACTGGATGGTGCCACCCACGCAAACAGCCCGTAAAATGTAACTCGGGCCTGCCACCGCAGAGCCCGTGCGCAGCCTGGGGCTGCCATGTCGACTTGGCAAGTGCACACACTTGCAAGTCCCTAAACCTTCCCTTTGCTACATGTTAGTCACCCCTAAGGTAGGCCCAAGGTAACCCTGTGGGCAGGGTGCGGTGTATGCGAAAGGTAGGACATGCCCGGGTGTGTGCGGCATGTCCTGATAGTGAATTACAGCCTAGTTCGTTTTTCACTATTGCAAGGCTACCTGTTCCCCTAGGCCAGAACGGGCAGTTTTGATTATTACAGCTTATAATCCTAACTGACCCCGGGAACATGGTAGAAATTCGAGTTTAGTATGCCTGGACTCAGAATGATAAAATGCATCTTTTAATGAAGTTGGTTTTACCATTCTGTGTTTGAAAATACCACTTTTAGAAAGTGGGTATTTTCTTGTCTGACCATCCAAGCCTGCCTCTGCGAGGTTGTGTATTCCTTGTCTGGAATGTGAGTGACAGGGGCTGGGGGATGCCAGGAGACAGGGTGAGTCAGCGCAGGGCTGAATAGCAAGATCTACATGTAGATGGGTGGGAGGGGTCGCACCTGGGCCCTGAATAGGACAGTGCCTTCCCTCCACAATGCTGGCTCCACCTCCTGTGGTGCGTCTGATGCCCCTGGCCTACTCACTGAAAGAAGGGACGGAGACTTGTCAACAAAGTGCTCCAGAACTGGTTTGGACTAGGCAAAGGCCTCTCTGCCTTCAGAGAACAAAGGAATTTGGGATATAAATATTGGGGCCCTGACCCCATGAAATTAGATCTCGCTGGCATCAAGGAACCTGCCAAGACGAAGAGCTGGAAGAGCTGCCAGGAGGAGTACTGCCCCATTGCTGTGTTGTTGCTTTGTTGGGTTGGCCTGCAGCTGCTGCTTCTGCCTTGGGCAGTGAAAGGAAGGAACTTTCTACAAACTTGTGCTGAGTATCTCCAAGGGCCTGAAACCGAGCTGGCCTCCTGTTAAGAAGTCTCAGGGACTACAAAGACTTCACAAGCCTCTGGGTACCGCTTCTGGAACGCTGTTTCAGTTGCCACAGAGGAAGGGAACCGCAACCGACTCCGTCAACCGAATCCATCCCTGGCCGGTGACCTGTTTGCACCGCAGACCGCATCGCCCCGCTTCGCATCGCAACCCTGGTCTCACCGTGGGCGACGTCCGACGCCGCCAACATCGAGCCGCTGCTTGCACCGTGACCTGTGGGCACCGCAGTTCGCATCGCATCGCTTCACTGAACCAACCGGACCCGACCGACGCGGTCGCTGCAACTGGCTCAAGAGTCGTGACCGCACCGCATTTGGGGCACCGCTCGCACGTCTGCGACGCACCGCTCCGACTCGCACCGCTGTCCGACGCCAGCTCCCGCACTCCGGCTAGGTCGCCTGCATCGCAACCTGTCAGCACCGCATCGAGCATCGTCTCACCCTGCATCGCACGCCTTGGACTCACCGACTCCGTCTGCACGACGCTCATCGAGCCGCTGCCTGCACCGCATCGAGGGACACCGCACCTTGCATCGCTCCGTCTTGCACCGCAACCGCGACGAACGCCGACCGGCTCGTACACTCCGTACCAGCCACAACGAGAAAGGTACTGTAACCGAGTCTGTTCACGACTCTGCTGGCCCGTATCGACGCGGTCGGCTGGAACTGTTAGACTCTGTGGTTTTCAGCATCACGGTAGGCTCGGACGGAGCTACCGACTCGTACGAACTTTGCTTTTGTGCTATTCCTGCAAAGAAGAAGTTAACGTATCAAGTATTCATTCGTAAAGTATAGTATTGTGGATTTTTGTCGTAATTGGTCTTGTCTTGAGTATATAAAATATTGGTTATTTTTCTAAACTGGTGTGGTGTCCGTTTGTAGTGCTTACACTGTATTACTGTTGGTTATGTGCAAATGCTTTACACACTGCCTCTGAATTAAGCCCGACTGCTCGTGCCAAGCTACCACGAGGGTGAGCAGGGGTTACTTCACGAGTGTAACACCCTTACCCTGACTAGGAAGAAGGGTCCCTACTTGGACAAAGGTGCAAGCCCTTGCCAACTAGAGATCCCATTTCTAACATTGGTTGTCAGCGGTGAGGATAGGACTTGTGTTTGCACTTGACTTACAGTGATTGGTGTGCACTACTACCATATCGCAGACCATTACATACCACATACTGGTTCTTTTTCTTTTGGCCTATTTTTGATCTTGCCAGTTTTCAACTCACTACTTTTGTCATGCCTGAATCAATTGCATCATCCGTTGCATCTCTGGAAGTTATCTTTGAGGAGGACAGGTTGGAATCCTACGCCGTAAAGGAGTTACTAGCGATTTGTAAAAACCTGAAAGTCCAAATTAAAGGCCTCACAAGGAAGGAGGAGCTACAGAAGGCGCTGAGGGCCTGGGTAGCAGCCAGACATGCCAATGGGCAGCCTGGTGATCTCAGTGAGGAGGTGGAGGAGCCTATTTCCAGGGTGGATGTGCTTTTGGGTAGGGGGAACCCGCCAGGTCAGGCAGCAGCAGTCTGTCCCCAGAGGAGCTGGAGGACAGGCGGGAGGCAAGGCAGTTTGAGCTGCAGAAGCTCAGGCTGGAGAGTGAGCGGGAGGAGAAGAGATTGGCCATAGAGGAGAGGAAGATGCTCTTAGAGCATGAGAGAGAACTGAAGGAGCTAGAACTTAGGAGTAAGTCAGGCTCAGATGGTGGCAGCAATTCGTCCAGAAAGGCAGACAGGATTGTGCACATTCCCAAGAACGTAGGCAAGGAGTTCAAGAAGGGGGATGACATACAAAGGTGGTTTCAGGGTTATGAGGCAGCCATACACATGAATGGGGTCCCTGAGGAGAATTGGGGAGCAGGATTGTGGCCACTTTTCCCTGAAGAAGCAAGGGATGCTCTGATAGCTTTGGGTAAGGGGTATCACCTCACCCAGGCTGATATGAAGGATGCCCTTCTCACGAAGTATGGTCTTACTCCTGAAAAGTACAGGGATCAGTTCAGGTCCAGTAAGAAGTCTGATGCCAACACTTGGTTGGAATGTGTGGATGTGTTCTGCAGGTCTCTGGATGGTTGGGTGAAGGGCAGTAGTGTAACAGATTTTCAGGGGCTCTACAACTTGATTGCATGGGAGCACTTGTCTAGTCTATGTTTTGCAGATCTGCGCCAGCACCTAGTTGATAGTAAGCTAACTGACCCCAGGAAGCTTGCTATGGAAGCGGACCGCTGGGTGAGTACCAGGGTCCACAAGAAAGCGTTTGGGGGAGACTCAGCCAAAGGTGGGCAGGGTCCCCAGCAGAAAGGTGGGGGGACAAGGGTAAAGCACAGGAGTTCTCTAAAGGGCCCCAAACTAGTACCCAGGGTAAAGGTTCCCAGCCCCCAGTGATAAGAAGAAAGGGGTCTCTACAGGGAAGCCTGTTGAGACCGGCCCCCGCAAGTGTTATGCATGTGACCAGGTAGGTCACTTTAAGGGGGACCCCAAGTGCCCGAAGGGGACACAGCCACCCACCGGTGGACAGTCCAAAGTGTTGGCTAGTGTAGCGCTTGGGGAGGAGGGGTGCCCACAGGAGGGTGGGGATCCCGCAGAAATGACCCTTGTCTCACTAGGGGACAGTGAGATGGTCCCAGGAAACCAGGTGCCCCCTAACACAAAGAAATATAGCACCTGGGTGACCATTAATGGGAACAGGGTAGAGGCTCTCAGAGATACTGGAGCCAGTGTGACCTCAGTCCGGTGTCACCTGGTGTCTGAGAAGCAAGTAGTCCCCGGGGCATTCCACCAAGTAGTTGCTGTAGACAACTCAGAGCGCCAATGTATGGTGGCTCAGGTTCCCTTTGAATGGGGGGTCTCAGGTCCCTTGAGGGTGGTTGTGAGCCCTACCATGCCTGTAGATTGTCTGCTAGGAAACGACCTGGAGCAGTCCTTATGGAAGGAGGTTGAGCTCAGGTCTCACTTGGAGATGCTTGGGTTGCCAGAGTGGGCATGCGTGTCTACTCGGTCAATGGCAGCCAGAAAGGGTGATCAAGAGGACTTGGAGCCTGAAACAGTGGCCCAAGTCCCTGCCAAGAGAAAGGGCAGGGGCGCGGGAAACCGGCCCCCGAAGTTCCCACGGACCGGGAGGAGGCGGACCTCGAGGGGGACGCCCGGTGCCTACAGGGGAGCAGGTAGCCGAACTGGGAGACATCTCTGAGCTGACCCATTGGCAGCAAGAGGGGGTCCCACCAGGAGGAGTTCTGCAGGGAGCAGAACGAGTGCCCTACTCTGGAGGGTCTGCGGCGGCAGGCTGCAGACCAGGCAGCTGGTAATCAGTCCGGGTCACATCTGATCTACTGGGAGAGTGGTCTCCTATACAGTGAGCCTAAGGTTGCTGAGCCTGGGTCAGCCCGTGTGCTGGTGGTACCCCAGCGCTTCAGAACCTTCCTACTGGGTCTGGCTCATGACGTGCCTTTGGCAGGACATTTGGGGCAGGACAAGACCTTTGACAGGCTTGTCACCCACTTCTTTGGCCCCAAATGCGAAGGCAGTCAGATGCACACTGTAGGTCTTGCCAAACTTGCCAGGCAAGTGGTAAGAGTGGGAGGAAGGTCAAAGCTCCTCTCCAACCTTTTCCGGTTGTTGGAACACCCTTTGAAAGGGTAGGGATGGATATTGTGGGGCCACTGGATCCCAAGACAGCCATGGGCAACAGGTACATCCTGGTCTTGGTGGACCATGCCACCCGGTACCCGGAGGCAATCCCTCTCAGGACAACGACGGCGCCAGTGGTGGGCCGGGCGTTAATGGGGATCTTTTCCCGTGTGGGATTCCCCAGAGAGGTGGTTTCCGATAGGGGGACCAATTTCATATCGAAGTATATGACATCCCTGTGGAAGGAGTGTGGTGTAACCTACAAGTTCACCACTCCTTACCACCCACAAGGAAACGGTCTGGTGGAGAGATTCAACCAGACCTTGAAAGGCATGATCAAGGGTCTAACAGAACCCATGAGGCGTAAGTGGGACGTCCTCTTGCCATGCCTACTCTTTGCATACAGGGAGGTGCCTCAGAAGTCTCTTGGGTACAGCCCCTTTGAGCTCCTGTATGGCCACCCTGTCAGAGGACCTCTGAGTTTGGTAAAGGAAGGCTGGGAGGCGGCTCCCAGGAAAACTCCCCAGGATGTATTTAGCTACATGCTGGCCTTTAGAAACCAAACTGCCCGCTTCAGGAAACTCGCTCAGGCGAACCTAGAAGCAAGCCAGGAAGAAATGAAGAGATGGTATGACCAGAATGCCACTCTGGTCGAATTTCAACCTGGGCAAAAGTGTGGGTCATGGCCCCAGTGGCACCTTGTGCCTTGCAGGACAAGTGGACTGGGCCATATGAGGTAAAGGAGCGCAAAAGTGACGTCACCTACCTGGTGGATTTGCAGGCTCCAAGGCACCCTTTGAGGGTCCTTCACGTGAACCGCCTCAAGCCCCACTTCGAGAGGTCCGAAGTGAGTATGCTCTTGGCGACAGATGATGGGGTGGAAGAGGAGAGTGAGCCTCTCCCTGACCTCCTGTCTACCAAGGAGCATGATGGGTCAGTAGAGGGTGTGATCCTCTCCCTACTCTGACTCAGGAGCAGCAGGGGGACTGTCGCCAGTTGTTGGGACAGTTTGCCCCACTGTTCTCTCTGACCCCCGGTGTTACTCACTGGTGTAACCATGACGTGGACACCGGTGACAGCCCTCCTGTGAAGCACAAGATTTACAGGTTGACTGACCGGGTCAGAGCCAGCATCAAGGAGGAGGTCTCTAAGATGTTGGCGTTAGGGGTGATTGAGCCCTCCCACAGTCCTTGGGCCAGCCCAGTGGTCTTGGTCCCAAAGGCTGCGGCGCCCGGTGCCACTCCAGAACTCCGGTTTGTGTGGACTACCGTGGGCTCAATGCCGTCACCAGGACTGACGCGCACCTCCCCAGAGCTGATGAGCTCATTGATCGGTTGGGAGCTGCCCGGTTCCTCAGCACGTTTGATTTGACGTCTGGGTACTGGCAGATTGCCTTAACCGATGGGGCCAAGGAGAGATCAGCATTCTCAACCCCAGAAGGTCATTACCAATTCCGGGTGATGCCCTTTGGGTTGAAGAATGCCCCTGCCACCTTTCAGAGGTTGGTCAATCAGGTGTTGGCTGGGCTGGAGGATTTCAGTGCCGCCTACCTGGATGACATTGCTGTGTTCAGTTCCAGCTGGGAAGAACATTTACAGCACCTTGAGAAAGTGTTGAGGGCTCTGCAAGGTGCAGGCCTCACGATCAAGGCCAGTAAGTGCCAGATCGGGCAGGGTTCTGTGGTGTACTTGGGACACCAGGTAGGAGCGGCCAGGTGGCGCCCCTACAACCCAAGATTGACACTATTCTGGCTTGGGAGCCCCCAAGACCCAGACAGAGGTGAGAGCCTTCTTAGGTCTCACCGGTTATTATAGGAGATTTGTTAAGGGCTATGGCACCATCGTTGCCCCCTTAACAGAGCTGACCTCTAAGAGGCAGCCCAGGAAAGTGATCTGGACTGAGTCCTGCCAGAAAGCTTTTGATGCCCTGAAGGCAGCCATGTGCACGGCGCCCGTGCTCAAGGCACCTGACTTCTCCAAAGAATTTGTCGTGCAGACTGACGCTTCAGAGCATGGTGTGGGAGCGGTGCTCTCACAACTGAACGAAGAGGGCCTGGATCAGCCTGTAGTCTTCCTTAGCAGGAGACTACTTCCCAGGGAACAGAGGTGGAGTGCCATAGAAAGGGAAGCTTTTGCTGTGGTCTGGGCACTGAAGAAGTGGAGACCATACCTGTTTGGGACTCACTTCCGGGTTCAGACAGAACACAGGCCCCTCAGATGGTTGATGCAAATGAGGGGTGAGAATCCAAAACTGCTGAGGTGGTCCATCTCCCTACAGGGAATGGACTTTACGGTGGAACACCGTCCTGGTACAGAACACGCCAACGCAGATGGTCTGTCCAGGTTCTTCCGCCTTAGTGAAGAGAACTCCCATGGGGTTGGGTAGTTCTCCCTACTTTCAGCTGGAGGGGACATGTGTTAGACTTGGCATCTTTTGGCGTGTTTCCCCTGACTTTTTGCTTTCTGACCTCCCGGTTTTGACTCTGTTTTTGCTGGTGTAATGATTCTGCGCACTTTCCTCACTGCTGTCCAGTGGGAAAGTGCAAGTGCTCCTGTATAAAATGCGTTATGGATTGGTGTTTCCATGATTGGCCTATTTGGTTTATCTGTCAGTCCCTTGTAAAGTGCACTGCGAGTGCCAGGGCCTATAGACCAAATGCTGTTGGTGGGCTGCAGCACTGGATGTGCCACCCACGCAAACAGCCCGTAAAATGTAACTCGGGCCTGCCACCGCAGAGCCCGTGCGCAGCCTGGGGCTGCCATGTCGACTTGGCAAGTGCACACACTTGCAAGTCCCTAAACCTTCCCTTTGCTACATGTTAGTCACCCCTAAGGTAGACCCAAGGTAACCCTGTGGGCAGGGTGCGGTGTATGCGAAAGGTAGGACATGCCCGGGTGTGTGCGGCATGTCCTGATAGTGAATTACAGCCTAGTTCGTTTTTCACTATTGCAAGGCTACCTGTTCCCCCTAGGCCAGAACGGGCAGTTTTGATTATTACAGCTTATAATCCTAACTGACCCCGGGAACATGGTAGAAATTCGAGTTTAGTATGCCTGGACTCAGAATGATAAAATGCATCTTTTAGTGAAGTTGGTTTTACCATTCTGTGTTTGAAAATACCACTTTTAGAAAGTGGGTATTTTCTTGTCTAACCATCCAAGCCTGCCTCTGCGAGGTTGTGTATTCCTTGTCTGGAATGTGAGTGACAGGGGCTGGGGGATGCCAGGAGACAGGGTGAGTCAGCGCAGGGCTGAATAGCAAGATCTACATGTAGATGGGTGGGAGGGGTCGCACCTGGGCCCTGAATAGGACAGTGCCTTCCCTCCACAATGCTGGCTCCACCTCCTGTGGTGCGTCTGATGCCCCTGGCCTACTCACTGAAAGAAGGGACGGAGACTTGTCAACAAAGTGCTCCAGAACTGGTTTGGACTAGGCAAAGGCCTCTCTGCCTTCAGAGAACAAAGGAATTTGGGATATAAATATTGGGGCCCTGACCCCATGAAATTAGATCTCACTGGAATCAAGGAACCTGCCAAGACGAAGAGCTGGAAGAGCTGCCAGGAGGAGTACTGCCCCGTTGCTGTGTTGTTGCTTTGTTGGGTTGGCCTGCAGCTGCTGCTTCTGCCTTGGGCAGTGAAAGGAAGGAACTTTCTACAAACTTGTGCTGAGTATCTCCAAGGGCCTGAAACCGAGCTGGCCTCCTGTTAAGAAGTCTCAGGGACTACAAAGACTTCACAAGCCTCTGGGTACCGCTTCTGGAACGCTGTTTCAGTTGCCACAGAGGAAGGGAACCGCAACCGACTCCGTCAACCGAATCCATCCCTGGCCGGTGACCTGTTTGCACCGCAGACCGCATCGCCCCGCTTCGCATCGCAACCCTGGTCTCACCGTGGGCGACGTCCGACGCCGCCAACATCGAGCCGCTGCTTGCACCGTGACCTGTGGGCACCGCAGTTCGCATCGCATCGCTTCACTGAACCAACCGGAGCCGACCGACGCGGTCGCTGCAACTGGCTCAAGAGTCGTGACCGCACCGCATTTGGGGCACCGCTCGCACGTCTGCGACGCACCGCTCCGACTCGCACCGCTGTCCGACGCCAGCTCCCGCACTCCGGCTAGGTCGCCTGCATCGCAACCTGTCAGCACCGTATCGAGCATCGTCTCACCCTGCATCGCACACCTTGGACTCACCGACTCCGTCTGCACGACGCTCATCGAGCCGCTGCCTGCACCGCATCGAGGACACCGCACCTTGCATCGCTCCGTCTTGCACCGCAACCGCGACGAACGCCAACCGGCTCGTACACTCCGTACCAGCCACAACGAGAAAGGTACTGTAACCGAGTCTGTTCACGACTCTGCTGGCCCGTATCGACGCGGTCGGCTGGAACTGTTAGACTCTGTGGTTTTCAGCATCACGGTAGGCTCGGACGGAGCTACCGACTCGTACGAACTTTGCTTTTGTGCTATTCCTGCAAAGAAGAAGTTAACGTATCAAGTATTCATTCGTAAAGTATAGTATTGTGGATTTTTGTCGTAATTGGTCTTGTCTTGAGTATATAAAATATTGGTTATTTTTCTAAACTGGTGTGGTGTCCGTTTGTAGTGCTTACACTGTATTACTGTTGGTTATGTGCAAATGCTTTACACACTGCCTCTGAATTAAGCCTGACTGCTCGTGCCAAGCTACCACGAGGGTGAGCAGGGGTTACTTCACGAGTGTAACACCCTTACCCTGACTAGGAAGAAGGGTCCCTACTTGGACAAAGGTGCAAGCCCTTGCCAACTAGAGATCCCATTTTTAACAATATGCAGATAACGCTATGATAGTCAATTGGCTTTGCGCTTAAATGTCTCTCCGTAACCACCTGGTTGATCTCTGCTTCATAACACATCAGATTACAGTTGAACTTGCACTGGATTGTCACAATACGCTGTTTTTCAAGACCTGGTTGAATCCACCTTCAGCATTATCATTCCGTATGACATATAGCATTAATTTGCATAGTAGTGTGGTACCTCGATTTGCGGCCCTTCTGATTTGATTCTCTGCCACCGATGTGTAGATTTTTAATTATGCTTTCTCTGTTCGTAAAAGCTTTACTCAGGTTGGAGTTGCACTGAGACTCCACAGGTGCCAGCATCAATTCTGCACTTTGACTGCGGCACATGTGGCACACACAAGCAGTTTTCTGGAACACGGCAAACTCTCTGGGAGAGCATTGTCGATCTACCGGTTCTTATCCCCCTCCTCGTTGCAAGTGGTAGCGTCCTACCCAGCCTGGGTACTCACTAATGACTCCGCAACACACGGAAAATAGTTATACATGTCTTTATTTTTCAGCGTATAAGTAAGAACTCAACGTTCTAAACCTGTATTCACTTTATTACCCTGTAACGCGTACGTCACAGGTCTACGGAGTCAATCAGGCACCAAAAGAATTCACTCATTCTTTATTTACATGACACTACAGTGGAATAGCATTTTTATTGGGACAAGTGGGGAAACACTGATTGGCAGGAATTTTGTGGATCCTTTCACATTCCTGTAGTGTATGTCACAGAAATGGATGGAAAAATTGTGTTTTTATTCAACGTTATATCTTTGCAGGATATTCTGGGTAAAAAAACATTGGGAGATCTACTCAAGCCACACCTCCCTGAACTCCCTCCGGTGTTTAGTTTTCAGAAATGTCTGGGTTTGGTAGGTTTTCCTAGATGGCCACCGAGTTCAGGACAAAAACACAGATGCCCCTCTTGCAAAAACAGGTTGTTTTGTAATAGATAACTTTGATTTCTCCACAATACAATTTGGGCCCTTACCTGTTGCGGGCACTTGGCCCACCCACACAAATGAGGTAGGATTTATCATGAGACCTGGAGGAACACTGGGTGGTAGGAAATTTGTAGCAACCCAGTGTTCCCACCACTTTCCTACTCAGAAATGTGAGGAAAATTTAATTTTCTAGCTACATTTGTGGTTTGCAGGGGATTCTGGGTAAGAAAACATCAGAGAATCCACAAAAACCCACAACTACCTGGACTCCCCTGGGTGTCTAGTTTTCAGAAATGTTTGGGTTTGCTAGGTTTCCCTCGATGGCCGCAGAGCCCGGGACCAAAAACGCAGGTGCCCCCCTTGCAAAACCAGGTCCCTTTGTGAGAGATAATTTTGATGTATCTACAATACGTTTTGGGCCCTTCCCTGTCATGGGCACTTGGCTCACCCACAGAAGTGAAGTAGCATTTTTATCAGGAGACCTGGGGAAACGTTGGGGGGTATGAAATTTGTACAGGCCCAGTGATCCTACAACTTTCCCACACAGAACGTGTGGGACATTTTAGTTTTTACCTAAATTTGAGATTTGTAGGGGATTTGGGGTAAGAATACATTTGGAGATCCATGCTAGCCACACCTCCCTGGACCCCCCAGGTGTCTAGTTTTCAGTAATGTCTGGGTTTTGTAGGTTTCCCTAGATGGCCGCTGAGCTCAGAACAAAAACGCAGGTGCCATCCTTACAAAACCAGGTAATTGTTCTAATAGATCATTTTGATGTCTCCACACTACGTTTTGTGCCCTTTCCTGTCACAGGCACTTGGCCCACTCACATAAGCGAGGTAGTATTTTTATCAGGAGACCGGGGGTAATGCTGCGTGGGAGGAACTTTGGGGCATATTTACAAGCCCCTATTGCCACAGAAACGTCACTTTTTGCGACATTCCTGTGGCGATAATCCCTTCACCTTATTTACAAGGGGGCATTAAGCCACTTATCAAGGCTTAATGCCGACTTGTAAATAAGGACCCCTTTCACGCTACACTTAGCATGAAAGGAGTGGGCAATGGGTGTTGCGGTGGGCGTTCCGTCGCAACACTCATTGATTTTGACTCTGACCCCAATTTACAAGGGTTGCGTAAATAGGAGGCAATGCAAAATTAAGACCAGGGAAAACATGGTCTTAACATGGGGAAACAAGGAGAAATGGTTAATTTCTCCTCGTATTTGCTGTTTCAATGTGTGCTGCATTGTACAGCACACATAGAAACAACAAATCACTATGAATGATTGTGTATGTGCAGGAAGGGACACCTTCCTGCACATACACAATCATTCATGGCGATTTGCAATCATTAAAAAAATGACGATTTGCAACTTCTATGTGTTCTGCACAATGTAGCACATAGGAGTTTCAAATCAGCATTCTGGATTGTTTAGGTGCAGGAAGGCACACCTTCCTGCACATACACAATAATTCCCACAACGCAGGCACCCTTGCACTATTGTGCAAAGGTGCCTGCGTTGGCGCTAGGCAGCTAGATTTAGTGCAAGGGGAAATGCAGGGTTGGGCTGCATTCTTGTGAATATGGCACACCCCTGTGTTTTCAGAATGGCAAAGCGTGGCGTCAGCAATTTTTACTTAACGCCACCCTTCGCCATTCTTTTGTAAATATGCCCCTTTGTGCCGGCCTGGTCATTCCACAACTTTACCACACAGAAATGTGAGGAAAATATGTTTTTGTCAATAAATCAAATTTATAAGGACTTCTGGGCAAGAAAACCTTGTGGGATCCACACAAAACATACCACATATTTTTCCCTTATTGACCATTTTCCCAAAAGATGTGAGGGCAGAAGGTGTTCACTACAGAGAGAGTATGTATTAACAGTAAAAAGCTAAATAACACCAAAACATTATTGCACACTCATCCACTAGTCAATCACAGGCATACTGGTTGGATGTGGCACGAGGCTAAGTAAACAGTTCCTAAAAAAATGTTATTCACTAATTACTTTACAAAATGAAATCCGCAAAAGTAATTGTTAATAATTTCAACATCAGAACAGTGAACTACTGACTTACAGCTCATAAGCTGTGAAGCCACATAAAGGCACCAACTGCTTTTCAGTCCATTCACATGCCTTTTATGCGTCAGACCCAGAAAACCATTCACACTGCCAGATGCGGGCCCAACAAAATACAGCATTTACATTTACAAACAGCCCCATTCAGGGGCCCATCACTCTCATGCACCAACAGGGCTAGCACACCAATCCAGCCAGTCCACACATACCACCAGCCATACACACCACCATCCAAGTGCCATTCCACACATACCACCAGCCAAGCACCAGTCCACATACACCACCAGCCAGGCACCAGTCCAGACACACCGCCAGCCAAGCACCAGTATACACACACACCGCTAGACAAACGGTAGTCCACACACACCATTAGCCAAGCATCAGTCCACACACACTGCCAGCCAAGCACCAATGGACACACACTGCCATCACATTTTTTTTAGCAAATTAGAAAACACAAAACAAGGAGATGAAAAACCAACTATGATTACAAAGACAACAGGTCTAACTAAATACATCAAACAACCACCTCCCATGAAACTGAACAAAAAATATAAAACAAGACAGACCAGTCAGTTCACTTTTACTCTCACAGTTGCTCCCAATATTTGAGTTGCGTGTGGTATGATTTAAAACATGTGGGCACAAATAGCCCGGGATTAGAAGGACACTCTGGGCAGTACATATGACTATCCTTTTGCCTGCCTCTTTGGACACAGACTCTACATATTCTACAGGGAAAATTATTTTTTGGGTGTGGGAGCAATACAATCAGGAAAGTGGCGAACTTGCAATCTAGCCACATCCTCCACCACTCCAACTCTAGGAACATTTGTCTGCTCTACTACAACAAGGCTGCCTATCACAAACCGCTGAAATGGAACAAAAGTCATCTTTGAATCTGGAGAACAATTGTTGAATACAACAAAAGAGTTGAAGGTTGCCAAATGAAATAAATGGACAGCCAACTTCTTACACCAAATGTATGACTTATGAACAGCACTGTAAGGCTCCAACCACTGATCTACTCTATCTACACCACCCATGTGCTTATTGTAGTCTAAAATGCACACAGGTTTGCGCACTTCCACAACCTGACCCCAAACAGTCACAGGTGAAGTACTTTCATCATAAATGGTTGCCAGCATGTGGACATCTCTCTTGTCTGAAAATATCTCTGCTAGAAGTTCATCACTACGCCAGGGACTGCGCTGTCTCCATTGAAGTTTTTTACATACAAGATGTTTAGGGTAACCTTTACGGTTGGAGCGGATTGTGCCACATGCAATAGCGTCCACTTTGAACAATTCCTTGAACAACTGCACACCAGTTTAGAAGTTATCTACGGATAAATGGTGACCTATGTTAAAAAGTCCTCTACCAAGTCCCCACACAATTTTCTCACTGATTCCAAAAGTGAATGGACAACCAGGGGGTCAATAGAAGAATCCCTACCAGTGTACACCTTGAAATTATAGACATATCTAGTACTACTCTCAGACAGAAAATACATCTTAATTCCATAACTTTTCCTCTTGCTAGGAATGTACTGCCTAAAAACCAAATGGCCCTTGAACAGGACCATAGACTCATCCATAGATATTTCCTTCCCTGCAACATAGATCTCTGAAAGGCGATCTACAAAATGATCAAGAACAGGCCGCATCTTGACGATAGAGTCACAATCAGGGTGATCCCGGGTCAGTGCTGAAGGATTATCGACAAAATGCAGCATCTTGAAGCAGAAGCAAATATTGATCACAACTCATGATTTCAGGACATAGAAAATATAGCTGTTGCCATCAAGAGACTAGTAGACCAATATGAAGACAGCGACGGCTCATTTATCAAGCCCATCAAAAAAATGAAACCCAAGAACTTCTTCAACAGATCCACCAGCTAGCTCTAGAGTGGGGCTTAAGTCTTGTACTGTTGTCGCTCAAAAACTGTTCAGCATACAGATTTGTCTGGTCAACAATCTCATCCAAAAGTAGATCGTCCATAAACAACTGAAAGAAATTTATAGGTAAAAAGTTTTCAGTATTGACTCTATGCAGGCAACACCGGCTATACCATGTTTGGGGCAACCCAGAGTTCAGCACTTCCAATGGAATGCCTTTCAGCCCCATCCTGCAATCCAGATGCCTCTTGCTGCACTATTGACACATCAGTGTCCCCCACTAAAATAGCTACTTCCTCCACACTGATAGTGGCTTCATCATCAGATGAATCCTCTCAGACAGAAAATTCACTGCCAGAATCTTGGACTTCCTCCTCTGCCTCAGATGCAGTCAGTCTCAGAATCAGAACCATGCACAGAGGGAGATTCGAAAAGCAAACCTGCAGAGTGGTAATTCTGCGTTAGCCATAATCCTTACTAATAAAAGTGGCACAAAAAATAAGTCAACAATATCCAACACTGTGTAAAATAAGTATTAAACAAAGTGTGGCTTTATCAAACAGAAAGTAAAACTACTGGCATATAGTAAGCTGGAAGGAAAAGTCAATCAATACAAAGCACACAAACATCTATATACTCAGAAACAATACCACTCACTTGCCATAGACAGCAAGACGGAGGATGAACTGCACCTACTCTTCACAGACACATCAAGAACCAAAGAAGTCTCACTGGGGAAAAAAAGAAAAAACGCATTACACATATCACAAGGCTTTATAGAATGTGCACAAATCAATACGTTACTTTGAAAGAAAATCACACAAAAAGCAAAAGATTCAAACATTTGTACAGTAGTCAAAAACATTATACAAACAGGCCAAGGATGCACATTAGATGAACAGATTACAAAATGAATTGCTTACCAACCACAACTCCACAACCTACAGATCTGCCAAGCTGCACCCACAAACAGGATTCACCACCACGACAAAGGAAAGGATTGATTCTGCAATGAATAAAAACGAAAATTAAAACACAAATTAAAATTATATCACACTCTCAATCAAAAGACACTGATATTCCTCTGAAAGGAGGCGTGACAAAGGCAAAAAAGACACCACCAGAAGGAAGCAAACTCACCTCCGCCGAACACCTGCACTTCCAGATCCAGACCACCCCCAAAGCCACACTCCGAGGAACCCTCATCTACAGACCCCCGGCCCCCGACCACCCTTCGCCACCACCATCACAGACTTCATCGCACCCCACGCCATCGCCTCAGCAAACTACATACTCATTGGAGACCTGAACTTCCACCTCGACAACCCCAGCGACCCCAACTCCACTATCCTTTGTGACAACCTTGCCAGCATCGGACTTAAACAACTCATCAACACACCGACCCACAGAGCAGGACACACCCTCGACCCCATCTTCACGGCAGGAAACAGCGTCCAATTCAGCCACACATCGCAGCCGCCATGGACAGACCACCACTGCGTACACTTCGCCATCAACAAACCCAAGGCACCCAAACCAGCCCCACACCCACCTCGAAGGAACTGGAGCAAGGTTACCGACGAGCAACTTAACTCCACCCTCACCCGAGACAACCACACCTGGGCACCCGACGCAAACGACGCAAACAACTCAGCCAGAGAACTCCACACCTGGATCTTCAACTGCGCAGACGAGCTCGCCCCGCTACGCATCCCCGACAGACAACGTGCCAGGAAAGCTGACTGGTTCACCACCGCTCTCCAAGAAGCCAGACGCACCTGCAGACGCCTGGAGAAGAACTGGAGAAACACCAAGACAACCGAAAACCACACCACCTACAAGGACGCCATGACGGATTACCATAACCAGTTCAGAGCCACCAAGAGGAACTTCATCCACAACAAAATCCTGGCCAACTCCAAGGAACTTTTCAGTGTCATTCAGGAATTCACCAACCCACGCAGCGAAGCCACAGATATCTCACCATCCCAAGACCTCTGCGACAAGCTTGGAACCTATTTCCACCTCAAGATCAAAAACCTCTCCGACAACTTCATCGACCATCCACCAGGCACCACAGACGGCCCCCCGCCCCCCAGAAACACCAGCCAGCCCACCATCTCCAACTGGACACCGATCACGGCCGAAGACACCGCCTCGACCATGAAAAGCATCCACTCGGGGGCCCCCACTGACCCCTGCCCCCTCACATCTACCACAGAGCCCCGACCACCATTGCACCCGAACTGCAACGCACCATCAACACAACCTTCAAAACAGGCACCTTCCCAGATGACTGGAAGTGCGCAGAAGTCAGACCACTGCTCAAGAAGCCCACAGCTGACCCCACCGACCTCAAGAACTATCGGCCCATCTCGCTCCTCCCCTTCGCAGCCAAAGTTGCAGAGAAAACAGTCAACAGGAAACTGACACGATTCATTGAAGAGAACGCCGTCCTCGACCCGCCCCAATCCGGATTCCGAAGCAACCACAGCACAGACACCGCCCTACTCGCCGCCACAGACGACATCCGCACCCTCCTGGACCAAGGCCACTCCGCAGCCCTCATCCTACTCGACCTATTAGCGGCCTTCAAAACCGTCTCCCACCGCACACTAGTCGCCAGACTACACGACGCAGGCATACAAGGAACAGCCCTGGACTGGATCCGATCATTCCTCACCGGAAGAAGCCAAAGGATCAGACTCCCACTCTTCCTCTCCGACCCCACGAAAATCACCTGCGGAGTCCCATAGGGTTCATCACTGAGCCCCACCCTCTTCAACTTCTACATGGCCCCCTTCGCAGCCATCGTCCGACAACACGGCCTCAACATCGTATCCTACGCCGACGACACCCAGCTCATCCTCTCCCTCACTAAAGACCCCACCACTGCCAAACTTAACTTCCAGAAAGGAATGCAAGACGTCGCAGTCTGGATGACCAACAGCTGCCTGAGGCTCAATGCCGAGGAGACAGAAGTCCTCGTCCTCGGTACCACCCCTTCTGCATGGGACAGCACCTAGTGGCCGATCGCCCTTGGAAGCCCACCTACCCCCTCAGACCACGCCAAGAACCTCAGCATCGTACTCGACTCATCACTCACCATGAACCGACAGGTCAACGCCGTCACCTCCAGCTGCTTCAACACCCTCCGCATCCTCCGCAAGACCTTCAAGTGGATCCCCCTGAGTCAAGGAAGACAGTCACCCACGCACTCATCACCAGCAGACTGGACTATGGAAACGCACTCTACGCCGGCATCAACAAGTCCCTACTCCGCAAACTCCAAATAATACAGAACACCGCCGCCAGACTCGTCCTCAGCATCCCCCGACACGAACACATCAGCCAACACCTACAAAGTCTCCACTGGCTCCCCGTGGAGAAAAGAGTCACTTTCAAAATCCTCACTCACGCCTACAAATGCCTACACAACAACAGACCCAAATACCTCAACAACAGAATCAACTTCCACGTACCCAAAAGAAACCTCCGATCTTCCAACCTCGCACTGGCCGAAACCCCGCGCATCCACAGAGCCAGAGCAGGCGGAAGATCCTTCTCTCACATTGCAGCCAAGACCTGGAACTAGCTACCGGCAGACATCAGACTCGCCCCCTCCCTGAACACCTTCAGGAAGACCCTCAAGACCTGGCTCTTCGGCTAAACAGATCTGCAGACCCCCCCCCCTCAGCGCCTTGAGACCCTCACGGGTGAGTAACGTGCTTACAATTCCCTGATTGATTGACCCCAGAAGCAGATCCCCAACCACATACATAACCTTATTTCCAGGTGACTCAAGTATTACCACCCACCCAGAGGCCTTAAAATTGGCGATCTGCTCTCGGTGTGGGGGCAGAATACCAAAAAACAAAGGCCCCCAAGGGGAGCAACCCTTCGGCACACTATCCCTGAAGTGTAGTGGGCTTCTGCACCCCTAAAGGGTCAGCCCTCAGACGGGGGCGGTGGAAGGAATACAAAAATAATTATTCCTCAAGATGAGTGACCCTTGCCCAACGGGCTGCTCCCCCAACAACCATACAAGCCCTGGTGGTCTAGTGGGCTTCTCCCCACCCCCTCCCCCACCTCTGTCCAACAGCCAATCTGCCCTCTGGGGGGGAGGGATTCCAAAAATATTTTTCTCCCAAGGGGTCGCTCCCCCAACAACAAAACAAGCCCTAGTGGTCAAGTGGGCTTCCACCCCCGTCCGAGGGAAGACCGGCCTAAAAACAACTGATCTTCTCTCTAGGGGAGGGAAGAGTTCCAAAAATTAATACCCTCCAAGGGGAGCAACCCTTGTCCAAGGGGACGCTCCCCCCCAATTATGGTAAAAAAAAATCCCTGAGTTCTAGTGGGTTTCGACCCCTTCTGGGGCCAGATCGGCCCAAAAAAACGGCTGACTTAGTCCCCCGGGGGGGGCAAAAACATGTTTTACTATAATGCCCCCTAAGGGGAGTGACCCTTGCCCAAGGGACCCCTCTTCCAAATGCAAAAAATGCCTGGTGGTCCAGTGGTGTGGATTCCACTACAGACAGACACAGGAGGAAAGTAAAAACTATTTTCTTTCCCCCTGTGTGTGTTCTGCATCCACCCCCCCCCCCCAGGATAAAGACGTACCCAAAAAGAGTCCTTTCTCCTCGATGTGCTGGAGGCAAATGGACTCCAGCGCGTCTCGGCACCATCTGATCATGTCACGTCATCAGATCGCTGAGGGGTGGCCAGGGGTAGCAGAGAAAGCACTTCTGTTGCCACCCCCAATGGATCTATGTTGCGGGGGCCCATAGGGAGAGCGCCAGCGCTCCCAACATGGGCGGGTGTCAGGACAGCTTGAAGCCATTCTTAGCACACGACCACCGTGGCTGAGAATGGCTCCGGGCAGTCTAGGGCACTGAATGGGTTAAGGATGTACAAACGTCTGTGGTTTTTTGATCCAGGTGTCTTACCTTGGCCCCTGCTGGCCTTCTGGAATCTGATGATTTCACTGATGATTTCACTGGTCAAGGAGGGTTTTATTGGTGTCAGTTAGTGATAGATGTTTGTGGCCGAGATATATTAAGAAGCATTTCACTTGTATTATTTGTGTGCACCTTGGTTCTTCACAGTGGTAACGAGTTGAAACAGATGGTTGTCATCACCTCATCGCGTTTGACTGCAGATAAAGCATTGAGAAAATGGAAAAATTGTATTAACTCGAAGATAAATATAAAAAATATGTCTGCATTAAATATTGATGTAAATTAATTTTATATATTTATTTAAATGTTGAACAAAAAAAAGCTACATATCTATTTACTTAATTATGGAATAAATGTTCAATTAATGGAATAGGTTAAATTAAATAAAAATCATTTTTCTGAAGTTTAAATTAAAAAATATATTCCTGTCTAAAGATTTTTTTTATTTATTAAAATGATTATGAGTGATGTACCAAATTATTTAAAACTAATATAGTTATAGCTTAATAAAAACACGGTCACATTAATTTTTGCATTCAAAAAACTTTATTACATTTTTTTGTAATTAAATCATTAATATGTACTATTTTTCGATATTTTTAACATTAAATTGTGTATTTATATTTGTAACTATGTTAAATATTTTAATCAAAATAACATCATTTTCAATGAGGTTTTGTTTTTAATTCCTGCCACCCATATTTTCTATAGAAGGATGTTGCAGTACCAGTGGTTGACCATCTGTGGTGCTGGACTTGCTACTGCTGTTTTAAGTAGTAACTTACACTTAGATTTTGTGAATAAGTAAAAGTAGTAAGTTTACTCAAAAGTGTAAATTACTCAAAAAGTCTATAGGTCATTACGATGACGGACGGAATTCAGTCCGTCCGCCATCGTATCGTATTTGGGACCACCCGCCTACAGGGCGGCAGTCCCACAGGGCAAATTACGATGTGACTGCCACCATGGTGGTCGCATTGCCCATGTTTTGTATTGCGGCGGGTGCTGCTGGTGGGTGCTGCACTCTGCAGCACCCGCCTAAAGACAAAACAGACACCCCACACATATCCCTGCTCTACGTGGCAGGCACTATGCTGTGCCTACCCCATGGTGCAGGGATATGTAGGGGGGCACCACAGGTGCCCCCCAGTGCCTATGTCCCTGGCCATTTGGGTTAGGGGGGCCCGCTACAGACTCACAAATCCATTTCCACCTGCCGTTTTGCGGCGGGTTAACCGCAGCAGAACGATCGGCAGAAAGGGATATTTTTAATCCCCAAGCACCACCGCCATTCTGGGACTACAGAGAGGTCAGACAGGCGGTCGGATACAGACCGCCTGTCGACGAAAGGGACAACGCGAAGGAGAAAAGCAAACTACCCAGGATTGAATCCGGGATATTACAAATTCTGCGTAAGAAGAGAAACCCACTATTTTACCAAGACGCTTTATACGTCGAGGACCAAGAACCTAGTCCCTGACAAATTGATGACACACTTCATCGCAGAGTCCTACACACAAATACCCAGCCCTGAGGAAGACCTTCTGAAAATCCTCTCGGTCCCCCACGAAGGTCGAAACGCGTCGGCACAACCCCCCCCCACACAGAGGCCAAGGGATCCCTTGTTTTGAAGAATTGAAGACATCAGAACGACAGGCATATAAGCTGGATACTGACAGCTTGTACTTTATAGTCATCTTATAGGCCCTCCCTGACCTCCTCACCTTGGACCTTAAATTAGCCTGTATAGAGGTCTTAGTTTTCCCAGAGACCCTATATCACACGATTGCAGTAGGACTGTACAATAGACCATGAATGGGATGATAGAAACTAATGTTTTATATGCATTGCATTTGTAACATTGTATATAGATTTATTTTTCACATTGTGTTGTGTTGTATATAGAGAAATCACTATTTCGGATTTTGTAATTTGTGCTTAAGTTGATTACTATGAAGAAATAAGTAAAACAATGACATTATCAAATGCACATTGTGAGTTTTGGAGTTTATAAAGAGATGGGCTCAAAATAGTGGTACTGTTTAATCAAATGTTCAAAATGAAACAAGAGAAGTAATTCCTCTTGCAGATAAAAAAAGTGTTCTGCATTTGCAATCAGTTGGTAGAATTCATGGTATAGGAGGCATCTGTTCTTTGCTGAGTATTTACAATACGGCGCACTATGGCGCAAGGTTTGACAGCTGCCTCAGAAATTCTGACGCATCTGTTGGTGGAAAAGTCACGCATTGCTGGAGTCGTGTCGCAAGCATGACGCAACTCCAGCAATGTATGTTGCGGCCTATTCACAATACACTGCTTCACTCCTTACGCCTGCTTCTAGCAGCCGTAAGGTTTTGACGCAGTGGCATCCTAAAAGTCACGCAGTGAAATCTTGTAGATTTCACTGCGTCACTTTTACAAGGCTTCCCTGCTTGGGAACGCCTACCCTGCATACATTATACCTGACGCAGGTATAATGTCACGCAGGGCTTGACAACGTGATGCATCTCCCTAGATGCGTCACGTTGTAAATTTGCTGCATTTTTTACGCCGCCGTTGCATCACAAAAGTGACGCAACGTCAGCGCAAAAGTATTGCAAGGGGCTTGTAAATCTGCCCCTAGGTTTTCCAACAGCACTAATAACTAACACTCAAATATCCTCAGTTATATATTTGGAACACACAATTACTTTCTCATCAAACATCCGCTTGTCTTTTCTGAAAATATGCACATTTTGTCTATCAAACCTACTCTTTTCATTTAGAATAAATAAACGTTATTCGCCGAAGCAAAAGCTTTTCCATGAATTAAATCCAATATGTACAGACCGTGTACTGACACAGTCTCTCAAGCACAGATGCATATTGTTATGTTGTGTGATGCTATGTTAACACTGATTTGTATATCCATTAGTGTGGCCTCACGGCGCTATCGTTTTTGGGTACCGTAAAATGTAACAGTATTAAGACATATGTTTACATGCTCCTTCTTCAGTCGAAACAACGTTGTCTTGGAGGTTTTCTGTTCTTTCACTAGCTAATCACTCCAGTGGTGTGTTACCTATAAATTGTGCCCCATAATTCATGAGTGCAATGCCTCATGGATAGATTATGCCTCTGAAACCACTGCTAAACAAAGAGCTATTCATAAAGGTAACTTACCACTGTTAGTAATTTAAATACACAAGTTTACTCTTATACTTTTGAGCAACTTTTGAATAACTTTACTCCTTATGGCTATTCACAAAATCCAAGTGTAAAATTCCTCAAAAGAATAGACTTAAAAGTATTGACCCCATATAAAAGGGGAGGGATCCAAATGTATGGGTGTAAAATACTACTGCCATGGTTGACATGGCAACTAGAAAATAATGAAAGTTGGACTTAAAATAAAACTCCATAGGAAATAATTAAGTTCAATTAAACAATTTAAAATAGTTAACAATATAAATAAATATAATTTATTGTTTAAAATTCTCTACTTTTTTAAATTTGTTAATTACTGTAACATTATTTGTTATTAAAATACAATTAAAACACTTTTAGTTAATGTTATACTTATTAATTATTTATGCATAATAAAACTTTCTTTTTATTTCAGGCATCAATTACTTTGTATTAAAACTTTAGAAAATAATTGTTATTTAATTTAATACATTTAAATTAAGAACTTCATTTAAAAATAGGTTAAAAGGGCTGTAGCATTTTTTATTTTGTTCTACATTTAAACTAAATATTTAAAATTAAATTACATGAATGAATGAATGAAATGGTTTTAAAGAGTGTGCATTACCTGAGGGTGTCGTAGCGCTGGGCGGATCAAGAGCCGAAAAAAGCAATGCAGGAAGCTGATTTTAAGTCTAAGTGACTCTCTTATTAGAAGTGGGAAACAGCCAGGTCTTTAATTGCTTTCTGAATAACTGCAGGCTGGGTTGTGACCGGAGAGCAAGAGGAAGGGAGTTCCATAACTTTCCCCCCAGGTAAGCAAGCGTTCTACCACCCCAGTTTACTAGTTTGGTTCTAGGGACCATGACCATGTGCGCCGTGCTAGATCTGAGGATTCTACTGGGCGAGTACCAGGAGAATCGTTCTTGAAAATAGGACGGACCGGTACTATGAAGAGCCTTATGCATTAGGCACAGAGCCCTGAATGATATTCTCTTCTCCACCGGCAGCCAGTGAAGGCCACGCAATAGGTGAGATACTGGTTTGAACTTGGGGATTTTTAAAAGAGTTCTTGCTACCACATTCTGTACAGACTGCAATTTTTTTATCATGTATTTCTAGGCACGTAGATAAAGGGCATTGCAGTAGTCCATTTTGGAGCCTATGAGGGCCAGCATTACTGTCTTCTGTAAGTCAGTCGGGATGAATGGGAGGATTTTTTTGAGAACCCAAAGCATAAAAAAGTTCCCTGTGGTCACCGCATTGATTTGAGCAGAGAAAGATAGTTTGGTGTCGAAGATGACTCCCAAGTTTTTTGCCTTCTGCACTGGCTTGGGAAGATTGCCCAGCTCCGGGGGCCACCAGGATGCATTCCAAAAGGAGGTCTCTTTCCCAAAGAGCAACACCTCCGTTTTGTCTGAATTTAGCTTGAGACAGTTATTCTGCATCCAACTTGCGACTGCTGCCATACATCTGCAGAAATTGTTTGCATCATTCTCAACCTGAGATGAGATGGATACCACTATCTGAGTGTCATCCGCGTAGGACATACAGTCAGACCAAAACTAAGAATGAGCTTCACCAAAGGGGTGACATACATGTTAAAAAGAGTGGGACTAAGCGCAGATCCTTGCGGCACCCCGCAGGGGAGGGAGAAAGCGCTGGACTTTGCATCTTCCATCTCGACCGACTGTTTTCTGTTTTCTAGAAATGAGCTCAGCAGAGTTAGTGCAGTGTTCCTAAAGCCTAAGGAGTGCCGACGTTCAATAAGTAGTGCATGGTGGACCGTATCAAAGGCGGCGGAGAGATCCAGTAGGATTAATGCTGCTCTGCCGCCCATGTCCACCCTGACTCTTATTTCCTCCAATGCGGCCACCAGTGCTGACTCCGTGCAATGGTTTGCTCTGAACCCGTATTGAGCAGAGTCCAGCAACTGATGGGTGTCCAGAAAAGTTAGAATTTCCTCATTCATGAGCTTCTCTAGCACCTTAGCAGGGAACCAAAGTCGGGAAATTGGTCTTTGGCTATCCACCAGCTTGTGGTCTAGGGAGGGTTTATTCACGAGGGGAAGAATGGAGGCCTTTTTCCAGATGTTGGGGTAGTGCCCAGAGCTCAGTACCTGGTTTAGTAAATCTTTGAGTGGCCCAGCCACCTGGCTGACCAACTTGTTGATGATCACTGGAGGGCAGGGGACAGAGGGGGTTCCTGATTAGATAGAACTCATGAGACTGATTGTTTTATCCTCCATGAGAGGAGAAAACTTCTCAAATGTGGGAGGTACCCAAGGCCCAGTGGATATACCGAGGTTCGTGGCCACATCCTGATTAAGAGAAAGGTCAGTACTAAGTGCATTCTGAGAGAATACTTGAAAATTAGAGTTGACCTTGAATTGGAAGAAATCTGCTAACTTGTTGCAGAAAGATTCATCCGGAATAAAGGTTTTACTGTTGTTCCAATTGGACACATTTTTTACCTTTTTAAAATGTTCCCTGGTAAAGTTTGCTGCTAGTCTGATTTTTCATGCGAAAAAATTCATTTTTTTGGCTTTAATAAGCTCTTTATACTCCAAAAGAGTTTTTTATATATAGCTCTTTTTTTGGGGAAGAATAGTCTAACCTCCAACTGCGCTCTTGGTGCCTGCACTTAAGCTGTGCTGCTTTCAGTGCCGGTGAGAACCATGGAGCAGATGGGTTTTTCCTATGGCTCTTCTGCGTTTTCTCAGGCACCCCTTTGGTGCATGCCGTGTCCAGCCAGCGAGTCAACGTCCTTGACAGGAGCGGGAACTGACTTGGAAAGAGCATCCTGTAGAGCATCCACCTTGGTATCCTTCCAAGGCCGGTACTTGATGATTCTAGCTGTGCTGTTCAGTTCAGCTCTGTTGCACGGGGTCACGATTGAAAAGAAAATGGCCTTATGATCCGACCATGGGAGTGGAAGGATCTTATCTATATCTAGTTCTGCATTATTTGTGAAGATACCATCCAGCGTATGGTTAGCTGTGTGAGTGGGTACTTCAATTCGTTGGTGTAGGTTGAAGCTATTGAGAGTGTCGACCAGGTGTCCTGTATCTGCATTAGAGGACAACTCTAGATGAAAGTTGAAATCCCCTACAAGCGTAAAGTTTGCATACGTTATGCCGGATTCCATAAAGGACTGGATTTTGTCATTGAAACCCATTCTTGGGCCGGGAGGCCGATAGATAAGCATTCCTTGAAATGTATAGGATTTGTTCAGATTAATACTGAACCTGAGTGCTTCACAATCTAGATGAGGTATCGGTGTGAAACTGGCTTCAAGCGAGTTGCAATAGACAATCGCTAGCCCCCCCCTCTTTTACCTGTTCTATCTAACCTTTCAATGTTGAAGCCGCACGGGATAGCAGTCTTGATGTCTGGGTCAGACATGCTATCTGCCCAGGTCTCTGTACAGAAGGTAATGCCAGGATTATGCTGGATCATGAGATCTGCAAATTTATATTTATTCTTAACAAGAGATCGAGTGTTGAGGAGCATAGAGTAGTGTGCCTTTGCAGCCATTTGCCTGTTAGTTGTTTCTTTGCTGGGGACTCTAGGGGGAACAGGCCCAGTCTGGACGCCTGCGCTAGGGGACAAACAACACACATGACACCTGTATTCGTTTGAGCCACCGCACCAGTCATGAGGGAGACAGTGGCTATTGGTGCCAAAATGTCGTAGAACAAGAAGTTCATTCCTCGTGTAGCTGGTCGGCGGAGCAGGGTTCCTGGCGCCTGGCGCAGTCCAGGTGCAGACTGGCACGGACAGGCTTGCCTTTGGCGTGCCAGCATCACGCCAAAGGCGCGTCCGCTGCGGGCCCGGTCCCTCTCCAGCATTTATGACTGGGGATGTGAAAAAGACTAGAGCGCCAAGCCCCAAGATGGCGGCCGGCTCAGAAGGGGCTCGAGAGTGGAGGGGGTGTGGAGACCTCCTGGCTCTCTCCACGCAAACCAGAAAAGACCGGGCGGTGGACCAGAGAGTCAGGGGAGAAGCCACTGAAGCTCGTAGAGCGGTAAGAAACAGTAACATTTACAATATAGAGCTGTTAAAACCCTAAAAACAATGTCCCCCCACAGCCTTTGTGCTTAAAGTGCAGAAATTGGTATGCAGCGCTAGTTAGCGTCAAGGTTGAAAACAGGCTTGATAAAGGCTTGCCTCAGATCGGAGTTGATCCGCTGCGCGCCCGGTCCCTCTCCAGCATTTATGGCTGGGGTTGTGAAAAAGACTAGAGCGCCAACCCCCAAGATGGCGGCCGGCGCGTAAGTGGGTCTAGAGTGAAGGGGGTGTGGAGACCTCCTCCTGGCTCTCTCCACGCAAACCGGAAAAGACCGGGCGGTGGACCAGAGTGTCAGGGAAGAAGCCACTGAAGCTCGTAGAGCGGTAAGGAACAGTAAAATTTACAATTAAGAGCAGTTAAAACCCCAAAAACAATGTCCCCCCACAGCCTCCGTGCTTAAAGTGCAGAAATTGGTATGCAGCGCTAGTTAGCGTCAAGGTTGAAAACAGGCTTGATAAAGGCTTGCCTCAGATTGGAGTTGACATCAATAATTAACATACACATATATTTACTAATTTAATATAATGCATTTCCAATTTGAAAGTAGAAATCACATTGTTTATTAGGCATTAATATTTACAAGAAGAATGCATAGAATTATATACATAATTCATTTAAAGTAACTTAATTATATTTTAATATAACAACTTGCTACATTAATTTATAGTTTCAAAAAAGGTTGCTAAATATAATATAATATAATAAATATAATATAGTTAAATAATAAATGTGTTTCATTTTTAGATCTTTTAAATATTAATGTATATGTATTAATATTTTTTAACTATTTTAAATAATGTAATTTATTTTAACATTATTTCCTACTTGGGTTTATTTTAAGTCCTTAGATCTTCTCTTTTCTATGGGTAGGTGTTGCAGTACCAGGTGTCCCTTTTTTGCTGCAGTAACTTTAGAAGTGCAGTTTGTGAATAACAATGAGCTCACTCTTTTGTGGGTGGGTGCATGTCCCTTCCTTTACGCCTGCCTACTCCTCCCTAAACCTCTGCTTGAACCCCTCCCATTTAGTAATAATTATGCCCCCTTTTACAGCCACTCCTCCTGGTCACTTCACATTTAGTAATAAGTAGCAAACATACATGTTTGAGGATCTCCCAATAGAAAAGATAGGAGAGGAGAAGGTGGATTTACACTTATAGGTTAATGAATAGCATTTTGTAGTACTTTAGTAGTACTGCTGTAGTACTACTAAACATACTACAAAATGCAGTTTGTCAATAGGACTCTGTAGTTTGTGGGAGCGTCCCAGCTTTCCACTTTACTTTGTACGCATAAATACACATCTAGACACACTCTACAACTAATACAAACACACACAAACACACATGCAGACACACACTCATGCAAACAACCACAACAGCCTAAACACATTTTTCGCACCTTCCCATTGAGCTGCACGGATGAAGTGCCACTGCAACTTCTCCTCTATTGTCTCTACACTTTGTTGTGCAGAATTATTTATCTGAGAAGCTGGCCAGGTAACACTGCCCCCCACCACCCACTCAGTCTAAACTTCTGATCACAGGGTATGAAAAGAAAAAACAATGATTTGCAAGCCAGTTCTTCTGCTTAGTAACTAAAAGTGCCTTCATTCAGTTCTCAGCTTTACTACACTGTCACTGATCATGCATGCACTCTCTCACTCATGCATGTACTCAGGCATCAATTCCTCCGCCATCTGACTGATTCCTGCATTCACTTATCTAGACTACCACCTGATCAAAAAAGAGAATTTTTCAGTTAGTAGACAGACCTATAACAACTAGCTTGAGCAAACCATACTTTAACAGATTTTTTTACAAGCAGAACAAGGAAGTTGTAAAAGCTACAAACCATACCCATATCTTGCAATTCAATGCATTCTTGGCTTGGTAGTTGGGTCTGGGGCTCTGAGCTGGGTCTGCTGTGACTGTGTTGGTTTTTCTCATTGGTAATTTCGCTAAGAGGTTTTAACTTTTACATTTTTTTGGATCAGTAACTGAAATATATGTAGTGACTGGTATACCAAGTAGTAAATCTTCCACTCCTGGAGTACTCCTTCAATGGGTTCAAATTTACAGCCAGATTTACTAACAAGTGACAAAACGCGGCACAGCGAGGAAAGTTGCTGCACTGCATTGTGTCACCTGGAGATAGCACAAATGTACCATAACTTGAAAGAAATGGCCACGTTTTGCTCTCTCTAAGCATTGGCACCCTTTGTGCTGCCTAGCACCATAGCAGGCACCCTTGTGCCATGGTGCAAGGATGTCTGCGTTTTGGTCAGGATTGTTTTAGTGCATGAAGAACTACCTTTCAGCACAAAAACTATCCTTTGAGGCTACTATTTCCTCTTTGCATGTGTGCTGCAGAATGCAAAGTGGAAATAACGAGGAGCAATAAAGATATTTCTCCTCGTACACCAGGATCAGGCAGAACCAGCATTATGGTGCAAATCCATATTCATGTAGATGTGGATTTGCATCAGAATCCTTGTGTAGATGCACTTGAATGCTCATGAGCCACCCGTGGAACGCCTCCATGACTCAAAGTAATGCAAGGCAGTGCAATGCTTTGCCTTACGGTACTTTTCTTTTTTACTAAGCAATGCAAATAGCCATTTGTGTTGGTTTGTAAATACGAAAAAGGATTTTGCATCAGGTCTACGTTAAAAAAGTAATGCACACCAGACACAAATAGTTTGTAAATCTGAGTCTCACTACTTTTTCAAATTCACAAACATTGGCAGTAGTAGGCTTGCAAAACTGCACCCATGGAATGCCTCCCTGACACAAAGTAACAGAAGCAAAAGACACACAATTGATGGACGGAATGCAGAACAAATCAAAACATTCAACCCCAGTCAAGAGATCTGTGTTAAATACATCATTCTTTTGCTCACCATGCCACCCCAATTTAGACCTGGCCATATGCAAATCAGTCTTGACCCTGTGCCTCATGGGAACAGTCCAGCCCAAACTGCCAAGCCAGGTCTTCCCTGGACCGGAAACAAGCATTCTAGGACCAGTTTCGGGGTTTCACCCCTCCTCAGCCAGGATAGCTTGACTCCAGTGGCACAGTGAGCCCGGGACCCACGTCTGGGCATACCCGGCATACTTATGGCGAGGAAGCAAAAGACACACAATTGATGGACGGAATGCAGAACAAATCAAAACATTCACCCCCAGTCAAGAGATCTGGGTTAAATCCATCATTCTTTTGCTCACCATGCCACCCCAGTTTAGACCTGGCTATATGCAAATCAGTCTTGACCCTGTGCTTCATGGGAACAGTCCAGCCCGAACTGTCAAGCCAGGTCCTCCCTGGACCAGAAACAAGCCTCCTAGGACCGGTTTCAGGGTTTCACCCCTCATCAGTGGAGAAGTGTGGCTCAATGGTTAGAGCGGCAGACCCTGATGCAGAGATCTGGCCCGGGACCAGGGTTCAATTCCCGCCTCGGCGGGTCTTGGGCTCAATTTCCTCGGACCTGATAATTCTCGCCTCGGTGCCTATTCTAATCATGGGTCCCACTCTGCAACTCTGGGCAATAGCTTGCTTAATCTCCACAACGGCCCCAACAGCGCTGGGATGCCTGGCTTCACCCTGGGGGTGCCCAGGAGTGGACATTTCACAGGGAAAAGCCAGGAAGGGTTCCACAGCGGTATGCGTACAGCGCCTGGACACCCCTTTGGGGGTATGGGTGCGCTTTACAAGTACAAATTTCATTTCATTTCATCAGCCAGGATAACTTGATTCCAGTGGCACAGTGAGCCCGGGACCCACGTCGGGGCATACCCAGGGCACTTATGGCGAGGAAGCAAAAGACACACAATTGATGGACTGCCTTGGCAGTTTGGGCTGGACTGTTCCCACAAGGAACAGAGTCAAGACTGATTTGCATATCGCTGGGTCCAAACTGGGGTGGTGTGGTGAGCAAAAGAATGATGGATTAACCCAGATCCTTATGACTGGGGGTGAATGTTTGCATTGTCCAGCATTCCGTCCATCAATTGTTTCTTTTGCATATGTCGCCCTAAGTGGGAAGGGTATGCCCAGACGTGGGTTCCGTGCTCACTACACCACTGGATTCAAGCTAGCTTGGCTGATGAAGGGTGATGCCCTGAAACTGGTCCCAGGATGCTTGTTTCCGGTCCAGGGAGGACCTGGCTTGGTAGGTTGGGCTGGACTGGTCCCACAAAGAACAGGGTCAAGACTGATTTGCATATGGCTAGGTCCAAACTGGGTTGGTGCGATGAGCAAAAGAATGATGGATTTAATCCAGATTCTTGTGACTGGGGGTGAATGTTTGCATTGTCCAGCATTCTATCCATCAATTGTTTCTTTTGCATATGTCGCCCTAAGTGGGAAGGGTATGCCCAGACGTGGGTCCCGTGCTCACTACACCTCTGGATTCAAGCTAGCCTGGCTGATTAAGGGTGATGCCCGGAAACTGGTCCCAGGATGCTTGTTTCCGTTCCAGGGAGGACCTGGCTTGGCAGTTCGGGCTGGACTGTTCCCACAAGGAACAGGGTCAAGACTGATTTGCATATGGCTGGGTCCAAACTGGGGTGGTGTGGTGAGCAAAAGAATGATGGATTTAATCCAGATCCTTGTGACTGGGGGTAAATGTTTGCATTGTCCAGCATTCCGTCCATCAATTGTTTCTTTTGCATATGTCGCCCTAAGTAGGAAGGGTATGCCCAGACGTGGGTCCCGTGCTCACTACACCACTGGATTCAAGCTAGCCTGGCTGGTGAAGGGTGATGCCCTGAAACCGGTTCCAAGATGCTTGTTTCTGGTCCAGGGAGGACTTGGCTTGGCAGTTCGGGCTGGACTGTTCTCACAAGGAATAGGGTCAAGACTGATTTGCATATGGCTGGGTCCAAACTGGGGTGGTGTGGTGAGCAAAAGAATGATGGATTTAACCCAGATCCTTGTGAGTGGGGGTGACTGTTTGCATTGTCCAGCATTTCGTCCATCAATTGTTTCTTTTGCATGCAAAGTAACAGAAGGCAGCACAATGCTCTGTCTTACCATCATTTTATATTTTTAGGAAGCAATGCAAATAGCCATTTCCATTGCTTTGTAAATACCAAAACGGATTTTGCCTCAGATCTGCGTTAAAAAATTAATGCTCACCCGACACAAACCCTTTGTAAATTTGGGCCTCACTACTTTCTGGAATACATAAACATTGGCAGTAGTAGGATTGGAAAGCAGCACCATTGTCAGGCTTCCACGCATACTACTGGCAATCAAGCACTCAAAAGATGATGGGGCGAAAGCTTTCAAATAGTCTAACCACTGGCAATTTCTTGGGGAAGCATTCCAACCCATCGTTTTCACCCACTGTACCACAATAGACAAAGTGCCTGATTTTAGGGTTTGGTGGACTGAGTAAAAGCAGGCAATGTGGTGGAGGACTTTATGTCTGACATTCTGCCTTTACTCTTCCTGCCAAATGTACATCTCTGTAAATGGCAAGAACCACCATCATGGATGGTCCTGTCAATGCAAGAAACGTTTGATGGATGGTTCCGCAAAACATGACAGCCACCCATCAAATATTTCCAAAGTTTTTTTATTTTTCAGAAACAAGTCCAAAGTGGGATTTAAAAAAATTAAATAAAACACTAATGACCCCCACACCAAGGGACATTTCTCCCATGATGTGGGGTTAATTTTTCTTTTTTACTGCCCCTCACTACCAGTATAACTGGTGGCAATGGACAAGAAAAAGCCAACTGACTATCCACTCTTTGCATCAAGGACTGGCGGATGGCTTACCACTGATGGACTCTACTCTTGTGGGGGGTCAAAGGAAGTTTTACAACATCAGCGTAAAATTTGCTGTCCTCTCCACTCAGAATCAGGCAGGCAGACCTTGAGTTTGGCAGATAGGGTACTTGGGGCCAGATGCATCAAAGGGATTTGCCCATTCTGTGTCTATGGGAATATGTGTTCATGCATATGGCCCTTGGAGTACCCAGCCTGCCAAAATCTAAATCAGCCCGGAGGCCCAGCTAGTACAAATCAGTATTGCCTCTGCTCATCATGGGAACAGTCCATCCCAAACCTTTTCATCTCACTCATTCTCCCTGTGTCCCAGTGTTTTTTTAGTTTGGAAATTTTTGATTCATAGCCCCCAAAACTCACTGACTAACTATGCCCCTGAGTAGAGAGTTGCACACCCATCATACTGGAGGATGAAATGTGAGGGAGATGGCTGCGTTTACACTCCACAGCTATTCCAAGAGGTGCTGCTTACTGTGGACACCAGAACTAGTGGAAGCTGGACTAAATCCTACCATAAAGATTACCGTCATCATCTTGATGAGGCAAACATTTTGCATCTGGTGATTCCATTCAAAGCCAGCTGCTGGAGTATAGCCATTGGTGCCAGGGAAGTGTGAGGAGTGGGGAGGAGCAGGCGTTAGCAAGGGTAGCAGCACTAAGAGACTGCAGAGAGCAGGAGTGGGCTGCAACTTGGTCAGAAGCACCAAGTCAGTCTTTCTACAGTTAAAAAAGTTAATGAGAAGTGAATTTGAAAACTCTTAATGCCTCATCATGAAAGTTACAAAGGAAACTGCAATAGGACATTCCATTCTACGCAAATCATTAAAAGCACATCAAAGTGAAGGGCAAAAGGAGACTGACCTCGCTATATTTGCTATACTTCTTATTGTACTAGTTTAAGATCTAGCTCCAGATGTATGAAAGAATAGCGACTCACAAATCGGTCACAAAGTGGTTTGCGAATGGAAAAATTGACTTTTGCCATGTACGGAAGCCATTCACAAACCAAAAGCATTGATGCAACCGGTTTGCGAGTTGGTATTTTTTGCGACTGAAAAAAGCTAGTTGCTAGGACATTAAGGGCTTGTCGCAAATAGTCGCTAAATGACCAATGTGCACATGCAATTTACCACCAAATCAAACCGGCGTGTAACTGGGTGCCACCTCTAAAAGCAGGCCTAGAATGCATCAGGGCTGTCCATAATAGCTGCCCTTTACATGATAGCAAGGAGGATGCACATACTGGCTGTTCAACAGAGGAGGAGGTGGAGACAAGAGAGGATTTTAAGGGCCATGCTGATCATTTTTGACCAAACAGTGAAAGAAATTAATGACAAATACAAGCTAAGTAGCACTGCCATTTTGGAATTAATAGCCGTTTTAAAGAAACGCCTAGAAAGCAGTACTCTGCTCAGCAATTCCATCCCCAGCCATGTCCAGGTGCTATGCTCAGTACACCGGTACCAGGATGTGGTAGCTTTTGCAGGTGGGGAGTCGCAAAATGCACTTTTGTGTTTCTTCCACTCATTCCTCAATTCCATGCTTCTCTACATCCCCCACCACATATACATGCCCAAGAATGATGAGGAAATGCACAGTTCCAAATTAAAATTTTGCTGGATTGCCAAATTTCCCCAGGACATAGGGTGTATAGGTGGGACACATGTGCCCATATGTCCTCCATCCCATCTTGAATACCTTTTTAGGAACAGGAAAAATACTAATTCCCTTAATATACAAGTGGTTTGCAATGCCCTCAATATAATAACTGACATTGTGTCACAATAGCCAGGAAGCACCCATGACTCCTTCATGTTCAGTCATAGCGTAGTACACAGACAACTGGAAAGTGGGGAGTTCTATGATGGATACTTATTAGGCACTGACAATGAATGTACATTTTTGTGACTGTGTCCAGAATGGGATCTGCCACCGTTTTGAGGGGAAGGAGTGTGGCTGCTACTGCATCGCAGCACACGTGCATCTGTGGCAGAGATGCTGCTGACGCGGGCCAACTCCTTACTATTAAGATGCTCTGCACCAACACCCTTGCAATTTTTGCTGTTTGGATTGCTTCCACTGCAGTGTTTATCTGACCAAGGCCCGTTCGATACATCCCCACTGAAGAGGTCAACTTCAACCTGTAGCATCACAGTACGCTTTGATAGGGTAGTGGTGGCTTCTGCAAGCATTCCAATGGACCTCATCAACGACACACTGCTGGAGTGGCCATAAGGTGTTGTGGGTTGACTATCCAACACTACTGCCTCTTCATCCACCAATTGTACCTGTTTTTCTCCCTCACCAATTGGGAATTCCATGTCTTCCTCAGGTGCATCTATTTGGATAATGGAAATACTATTAATTTTGTTAATTGAGGAACATCCTTCTCTTTAGTTGAACAAATTAGTTTAATAAATGTCTGACACTGACCACATTGTTTTTGTCTTTGACTTCATGTCCCATACTGTACCAGGAGGGATATTTTTGCTATGGAATAATTCCATACTGATATGTCTCATTTAGTTTCTTTTACATGAATGTGGAGACCAGTTTTATGTTCAGAAATGTTACAATCACTAAAGTTTTACACTTACTTTGCGGTGGTACAGATGCAGACATGTCCAGGTTGGCAAAACCTATGACTGCCTCTGGCTCCAGGGTGGTCTCCACCATTGCCTCCAGTGTAGTGGGTGGGGGTGCAGTTGAGGGTCCACCTCTTTTGGCATGGGACTCGCTCAAGCGTGTTGCAACCTTTTCTTCAGTGCAAGAACAGAGGTCGTACTACCTCTTCCGTATCTCTTCTATGGAGCACTGTGCCCCACCTATAGCATTTATTTTCTGCTGCATCTCCTTCCATGTCTTGCACTTCTGTGTCTCAGGCATAGTCATAGATGACCAGCAAAACAGGAGGTTGTGGTTGTTGCAGCACTCCTCGTCAGCATCTCAAGTTCCTTTTTCTGAGAATTTAAATATTCACTTTCGCCCCACTGCCTCCTACTCTGGCTCTTGGCTGGCCATTCCTGGTGTTTCAAAAATAGCTGTTTGGGGTCCTCAGCTCACTGTCTGAGCACTGAAGCTCTCCAGGGATCCTGCATTTCCTGTTTCAGTGGTCAATGCCCTGAACCAGAAAGCAGATTCTCACATTTGCGAATGTGTTCACTATTTGCAACAGCATTTGCAGTTTTGGAAATTGATAAATGCGATTTCCAAAATAAGGAAGCAACTCATTTGTGAGTCGCAATTTTTTTACCCCCAGCGTCCGTACATCTTAATTTGGTAATCGCAAATCAGATGTTTCGTACATCTGGCCCCTAATGTCATGAAGTCTTCCAGAATATTAAAGCTGCCGGTAACTGGGCCTATAAACCAACCAACATGGCTCAGTGCCACAGAGGACAGTGTGTGCTTTTAGGGTAACAGGCCTCCTGGACTTTTGTCGGTGGGTCACCTGTACCTCAGCCCCCACTTTTTTTTCCAACCCTGATGTTCATCCTATTGAAGATTCCAAAAGTTCTTGAAGATTATGGGGCATATTCTCAAGGAGCTACCGCCGAGTTATCGGCACTTTAACGCAGCCAAAGTCGCGCTAAATTTATCGCCCCATTCACAAGCTGGTGCTAACAGCCCATAACACCAGTTTCCCTGCAAAAGCAGTCGCAAAAAACATCGCCACAGATGACCCCAGCAACTAACGCTAATAAGATGCAGAGTAGGCGTTCCCGAGCAATAAGCTGCGACAACACCACAACGCAACATTCTCAACGACCAGCCACATCTGTGATAGGAACACAAAACAGGTGATACAGCGCGTTACGAGCAGGAAATTAACACCTGCTCTGACCTGGTGCAAAGTCGTATGTCAACCTGCACAAGAAAAGGGAGCCCAGCCCACAGCCACACCTGAAGAACAACAGATGCCATGGAGCCACTCACCATGCCCCCCGGAGCCCCCAGAGGGCAACAACACCCACCGCCACCACCCCCAGGAACGCCACCCCCCAACGGACCCCCTGCCCACCCCCCGGACCACCACAGAGGCAGCGCAGACAAAGACAGCGGACCTTCAGGAAATGCACCAGCCCCACAGACCCAACACCAGACAATGCCAATGCCCACTACAGGCCCAAAAGGACAACCATCCTCCGCATCCTGAACATCATTGCTCACAGGCTGACGGTACCAACACAGCGGACAACCAACATCCCTCCACAGTCAAAGCTGCTGGCTGTGCTGCACCTGTTGGCCTCTGGTACCCTCCCAAACAACAACCGCCCGAGTCGGAGGAGTCACACAGCCAGCCCCATCCAAGTTCCTCACACCTGTCCCGGATGCCCTCACCAGCTACGGACCCCAGCACCCATACGTCCCCCACAATGCTCAGGAACAGCTGGAGACCAAGCAAGGACTATACGCCATAGCTGGAGCCCCGCACGTGTCGGGGGCAATCGACTGCACACTTGTCCCACTTGTGCCCCCTGCCAACACCACACACAATACCCCAACAGAAAGCACATGCATCCCATCAATGTGCAGGCAATAGTGGTCCACAGGGGACTCCTCACCAATGTCATGGCCAACTACCCAGGCAGTGTGCATGTTCCCTTCATCTTCCAACAGTCCAACATCAACCAGCGCTTCCAGGATGGCACCCATGGGAATGCACTGCCCGCTGGCAAGTACCAAATGAACACAACACACACCTCAACCCCACAATCATGCAACTCACAACTCTGGCACTGCACACGTCACAAAAACACATACAACATGCCAAACAACATGCCCCCCCACCAGACACGACAGCACAACTTACTGTGGCAACCTTGGTCAGCCATGTACATGAGCCATCGACGGCATGGCACCTCAGCCACACAATACCGGAATGTGGGGAGAGTTGGGAACCAGGCATGTGCGAAGGAGGCAAGTGATCCATGAATGAGTATGTACACAATGCCAAGTGTGGCGGAGATGTGCTGGACAGACTGCAGTATGCAGACCACAGACATAGCCATGTCTACATGCACTGCTGGTGTTTGGAGTGTCGTGGACAGTGGACGCAACCATGTCACCCCAGCCAGTGGGGAAGATCACTGAAATGTAGCTTGTGACGTCCCCCCCGTAAGCGTGTGCGGAGTGGGCTGGCCCGGCGTATGCCAGACAAGCGCAGGGGTGTGAATAAAAAGCACGTAGCACTGGGTGTGGTTCTCTTCCGGAATGCCCAACCCGTCTGCCAGGGCGGCGCCTCCCACCCCGCCATGAGGCCAACAACGTCGCCGTGAGCGGTGTGGCCTGCGATCCTGTGCACCTGCTGCACCCTGGGCCGCTGGTCCCCCAACCCGTCATGCCCGCCCCTGCGCAGCCAGGTCTCACTGCTCACCTGCCGACACCGGCGTGTGTCAAAGAGGGCCCACCACATGCCGGCGCAAGCTCCAAACCCGAGGCCCGCGACCTTCACAGCCTCCTCAGACCATCACGGCCTCCGCGACACAGACCCGCTTTATTCTTTTTTCGTTGATGTACTCCACCGCTGCCTCCGGCCTACACTACGCTCAAGTAGGTCACATATTTGGAACTGAGTCTTGATTATGCTATGGCAGAGTACACACTTTATGGCTGAGTTTATATCACTATACTCTCTTCGATGTGGTGACACAAAGTATGTGCATGGCATCCCAACCACACATGTCTGTAGGCCCTTGATTACTATGCCTTCGGACTACACTGCGGTCCTGCAGGCCCCACACAAATCCATGCCAGTCCGTACCAGGCAGGACACGGCATCGTCACTGGCCAAACACCCGCTCAGCTCTGTCCCCACATGCCATTTCAACGCCGTGTGTCAGTGTTCCAGGAGGAGCTTGCTGAACAGCGGTTGGCCCGTGCTGGCCGCTGCCTCCGGACTACACATCGGTCGAGTAGGGCACACATTGGGAACTCAGTCATGACTCATTTATGGCAGACCTGATATCATTGTACTGGCCTCGTCGCAGACTGCATCCCCTGTCAGCTCCGGTGCCACTAAGTCTGTTCCCCGACAACCATGGACCCTTTCTTCTTGAGATTTGTTGGTGACTGAGTCCATGGACTGGGGGTTGTCTTCATCATCATGTCGGTGATACTGACTATGTGGCCAAAACGAGGCTTTAGCATTCCACTCCTCCATTTTCCGCTTCCGGCCGGCTCCTGCCCTCTGCATCATGCCCTGGAGGACACCTTCCACTGTTCCCCGCAAACCTCCGCTACATTCACCTTCGACATCGACGAGGACCCGCTCACCTCGCGTGACCCTATCTCACTGCACCGAAAGTCACCGTCCCGTGGCGGTGTGCCTGTGCCGGCCGCAGTGCATCCGGGGCCACTAACTCTGTGCAGCTCAAACCATGGCCCCAGTCTGATGGCATGTTGGATGGCCTCTGGGTCAATGGTCTGGGGGTCATCAACGCCATGTGTCTGTGACCCTGCGCTGTCCGCTGCCTCCGGCCTCAACTGCTGTCCACCTTGGCTCACACATCACATTGAGTCCTGACCTGCCCGGACGTCGCATCACCGCAGGATGCACACGCCACCACTGCCAGGACCGACTCCAAACGACAGGTGCCAGAGTCGGAGGTGTCTTACTGCCAGACTGTCAGAGTTGCTCACACCTGTTGTGGGGGCCATCATCAGCTTGATACTCTGCTCAGCTCTTCAGGTGCCACTAACTCAGTGCACCACAAATCAAGGAACATCCTGCTTGCATGTTGGGTGAACACTGTACACTGTACTCCCTCCGGCTACCACCATGATGCTTCACAGTTGTTTCTGTTGTGCTAGTGTTTTATGTTTCTGCTTCAATTGTGATCACTGTTCAAGTTGTTGCCAGCACCAACGACTCCATGAGGCTGGCTTACACTCACCCCACACACATCCAGCACATGAGTCACTGTACATGTTGTTGTATTCCTCTTAGGGTATCCATAAACGGGCTTTCCGGTATCATGTCCTTATATAGGCACAATTCGCCCTGCCCTTATATAGGCATAACATCTCAGCCCTTATTTAGGCATTAAACCATGCACTCCAAATACAGGCATGGTCTCTGACATCCGTCCACCCTAACGTCACAACGAGTTCATGAAGAACAGACCCTTAGGCTGCGGGAGTTTCCCTAGTCCAGGACTATTGATTTCTTCAAGGACTCATATATTATGCATGAACCATTATTCCTTAGGGGGTTCATTCATGACGTCTTTCGCTGTCCAACTCACGTCAATACTAACATTCTTAGGTGCTCTCAGGTATAAATATACCTTCCCTAGCCCCTGTAAACCAGAGGAGACCTCGACTTCAGAGGAGCCCGTTTCCCGGCCTGACACACTGAGAGGACGCTGCCTTCCCTGCACGCAGAGAGCCCAGCTTCCAGCTTCCAGTGATCTGACTTCCCTTGCGGGGTGTTGGAGTTCGAGTCTGACAAAGAGATTCCTACCTCTCTCATTCTTCAGGTATGGAGCTGACTAGAACCTAGAGGGACTCTTGGCATACTAGGCATACTAGACTTAACATACTCTTAGTATACCATAGTAAGGAATACTTCACCTACTTCTTCCCTCTTCCTACACCTAGGTCAGGTTAGGTACATTGGGGTAGAATTAGCTTAGCAACGCATCGTATGAGTACTCGCATTTTTAGTCTGTGTTATTTATGTAAATGCATATGTACTAAAAGATAATGCTATCGCAGTATTATTTATTTCTACTGCTCACCCTGTACATTATTTATCTCGCATACTGTCTTGTGATCGTAACAGCACATTTTACTTACACCAGAAACAAGACTGTTCAATAAATCCTTTATTGAAACGCCCGTCTATTTCTTTCTGTGTAACTTGGAGAAAACTAAGCATGCACGACTGAGCTGAGTGAAATAGTTATCTATTGTTTCCACGACTCTGGGACACGTTCTGATTCTAAAGGGAAATACAGTGGTCATGTTTTGCGGCTGCCAGAAACTACTCCCTTCTTGTTGTCAAGGAGTTTCTAGTGGCCTCTGAGCTAGCTGGCACAAGTAATTAAGTTTAATATACTCGATAGGGACATACTGACCTTAGTCCTATGTCAAACCTATAGGATATATTATTCCAATGCGCAGAGCCTATTAGGGAAATAGGAGCTACACTACATGGCGCCCAACGGTTTGGTAAGGCGGTAATTCAACGTTAGATACTGAGTAACTCAGCCGTGCTTTTTCTCTCAAGAGACCCCTACCCATATACTCCAAAAGACGTCTGGAGTGGGCAGGGTTAAGTATCCACCATGGCTACATAGGGCAGTACCCTTTATATTAGCTGTTTGGTTTGCTCAACGTTGAAGGATACAGTGTTCCACAATATTGTGCACCTTATCTTTCTTTCCTTGAAACTTGTTTTTCATTTTGCAAAAAAAAAAAAAAATGACTGAAGACGCCAAAGACGGTGTAGCTGTGGCTGATCCAGCCCTACCAGCAGAAACCAGATGTTTCACTTCTACAAAGAAGATGAACCACCAGAGGAATACAGTCCTTTCGAGGATATAGAAATTCCATTAACATACCAGGAGCATCAGCTCTGGTTTAAAGGCGCCCTAAAACATCACAAAAACATCACTAGGCTCGGTCCACTAGGTAGACCAGGAGCAACATGGCCGATTTTAGCCGGCTACACACCTCATCCTGACATTGAAGACATGTCAGACGAGGAGTTACTTACTCAACTCACAGAGTTAATAAAAATTTACAGACAATTGGTCCAATATGTCATGCAGACTTTTACAGTCCGACCACCATTGACATATCCAAATCCAACTCCCCAACAGGGGTGTCATAAGGTTTCTGCACATACAGAGCTATGCACAGGATAATAGGACCTCGGAATATAGTGGTGAGCCAACCATAGACCTTAGCACCCAAAACCCCAACCCAACTAGCCTTAGCGTCCCATTAGCACTAATGTACCAATGATTAGACAACCCAGAACACGGTATCTCTCTCTCTCACTCAGGACTCGCAGAAGCAAGAACACTCTTTCGTCACACTCGTACCTGTCCACAACATGCGTAATAAGAGACACTGTATAGTTCAAAATGTTTATTTCAACTTACGTGCTCTAAGATACAGTACACGTGTCAGTACTACTAGCATAATACATATGAATAATATAATCAGCATAGTTACAACTCCATAGAATACGAACGGGGAAAGCATCTCATAAAGCAGTGGATATATGTCTATCTAACATTACCACCCTCCCCGTGCTGGAAGCTAGTTTATTATACAAATAGAAGACCTCTGGGCTTTGACTAGCGAACCCCCATACCTCAGTCTCTAGATGCAAAACTACATCAGCAGACAATCACAGCTCTTCTCCCTGGAAAGGTTTTCTCCAACTGTGTCTAGAGCGGGCGAACCGCAATATTAAAAGCACACTAATTTCTCCATGGCAGCTGTACATGGTGTTATGTCTAGGTGCGAGGGACAGGCCAAATCAGTAAGAACCAGGGACGTGTTGTTCGACCTTGTAACTGTTGTTCAGACTGAGCCCAAAGGGAACAGGAGAAAAGGTGAGAAACAGAAAATGCAGACAGTTGTAAAATAACTTGGCAGGAGCAGAGGGCGACAGAACAACGGCTAAGAGTAACGTGCGCAAAAGTCATCATGGCAGCCAGGCCTGTGCCAACGTATCCAGGCAGGCCAGGAGGCCACAAACCACAAGACAGGGGAATACACTAAAAATTACACCACAGACTCTATACGCAGTCATGGGTAAAATGCCCACAAAACGTGAGCAAATTCCATTTTGGATAGCTCAAAAAATTACTCAAATCGAAGCAGTATTTCCAAATACTAGCCCGCATGAGAAACACAGAATCCTAACAATCAGTTTACCAATGGGGATCACACCACAACTGGAAGACTGCACCACTTGGGGCTCAGTCTTTGCTGCCATCTATACTAAAACACATGGTATTCCATCAATTGCGGTAATACCTGATGTCTTAAAACAAATTCAAAACGAATACGGGGCAGAGCCTGCTCTAAATTTAGGTATGAAATTACTGAAAAATTTCGACCAGGTCTCAACAATAATATTATCTAATATTAAAGGGGAGGCAGCAGCAGTGGCGATCCGCCAAAAATTGAGGGAATTCAATGTTACAGAACATCAAACTGAGCTACCCAGAATAATAGAACAATCTTATGCAGAATTAGGCAGAGATAGTTTGGGTGGAAGACCAGTGAAGCCAAAACTATCTGAAAGTCCTGAGAAGGACTCAATAAAACAAACTCCTACATCTTCTAAAAAGAAGTGGGAGTCTACTAAACAAAAATCAAACGTGAAACGTTCTCAATCCCGAGGTAGGTCTCCTCAAAAGGAGCCCTCTGAAAGGAGGTATAACCTCAGGAATAGGGATAATTTGAGAAAACCTGATAGGTATCAAGATACTGATACACGTTCCTCTCGTCCCTTTCAGATCTCATCACAGACTTCAGAAAGAAGAGGACGATCAGAACATAAAGAAGAACGCGTGAAATCGAAAGACGACAAACACGCTTCAAAAACCAAAGTAAAACCTCAATTCTCCAAAAGAAGGTAGCAGGTCTGAAGATCAGACATGCCGAGAATACTGAGAACACAACTCAAGAACGGAGAATGGGCTCAGACCATGCTGGACAGTGCAGCAGAAGTCACAATAGTTCGCCAGAACCTGAAGGAACTTCTGGAGATAGTGGACTTGAATGAGTACATCACAGTAGAGACTGTAGACACCAGGGTTAGTACTCCACAAAAGTTATATGAAATAACACTCCGGATGGAAGGAGACAAACCTAGACAGGTGAAAGCACTTTTTTGGGAAAGACTATCAAGGGGCTATGACATACTTCTAGCAGAAAAAGACTAGCCACCACAATTTCTCAGGGAGTGCCCACACGGCGAGGACATTATTATGCCTGCCTTCTCCAACCATATTCCTATACATCTAAAATATACATATGCCAGGAAATGGGCAGTGGCCCAGGCCCCAGCATTATATAAAAATCATGTAGGATGGGATGAAGACTCACCTCACCATAAAATACATCTGAAACATGAACCAACTGCACAACGGCAGTACCCAATAAAGCAAGAAGCTAAAAAACAGGTCAGGGAGATCTTAGATCAACTTGAATACCAAGGGGTGATTGAAACATGCACCTCCTCAATGAACAATCCTTTGTTTCCTGTCTCCAAACCAGACAATACATACAGACATTTAAACACTTGTTCTAAAACTTTTGCAGTGCAAAATGCACATAGCACAGCATTAATGAATAACATTGTGCGTAAAAAATATAAAACAACATTAGATATCTCAAATGGTTTCTTTTGTCAAAACATAGCACCTGAAAGCAGGTACTTAACAGCATTCTCCATAATGGGGACCCAGCGTCACTTTTGTCGACTCCAAGAACAGCCCAGGTTTATTCTCAGCGAGGGTAACGGAGTTACTACAAATTTATGACAATGAGGCATTGTCCTATGTCGATGACATTTATCTGACAGATGATGACCTGGACAAACACTTGAACAGGGTGAGCACCATTATACTGGGTTTCGCCTCTGAGGGCTACAAGTTCAACTTTAAAAGTCCAGAATTGCCCATCTCAATGTCCTATTTCTAGGATATGAGCTTTCAAGTGAAGGCAAGAGCTTGGCAGCTAACTTTTTAGAAAAGTGTGCGCTGCTCCAACCTCCAAAAACGCTAAAAAACTTACAATCCATCCTGGGTTTCCTAAATTTTGGAAGAACTTACATACTAAATTACGCAGAAAGGGTTAAACCTCTCTACGCATTAATCAAACCTGATTTTTCAATCAAAAACTGGACACAGGAACACACAGAAATTTTGCGTTCACTCCAGGCTAACATGTTAGCAACAAATCACTTACAAACACGTGTAAGTCAACGCAATTTGGTGATCCGAATAATTTCGGGTCAATGTGGATTCACCTACTTAACCTTCAATGAGGGTGACAAAATACCAATAGCATACAAATCTCATTTGTACACACAAGCGGAAATGCGCTTCAGTTCAACTGAAGAAATTCTAACCGCTGTAGCAAAAGAAAGAGCCTTAGCCCAAGGGAAACGCATTATTGTCGTAACCCCAGTACCGGCTTTAGAAGCGGTCACAAAAGCAAGCATTCCAAATGCTAAAGCATTACATCCAAGATGGATACAATGGGTTAATTCTCTTGCTGCAACAGATGTTGAATATGTTTTTGATCCAGATTTAAAAACACAAGCATTCCTACAATATGAACAAGAATGTCCTCTGCCTACTGAAATTCTGCCTCTTGATCAGTACGAATTTATAATTTACACTGACGGATCCGCACAACCCGCAATAGGGAGTAAGCAAGCTTACAGTGCAGCGTGTGCAATCGTTAAAGGTCGCATGCGAGATGGCATCTTCAGACCTATGGTCACAAAAACTCAATCTCTAGGGGATTGTACAGCTCAGCGAGCTGAACTACAAGCATTCAAACTGGCACTTGAAAGTACAGATCGAGAATTCCCCACACTAATAGTGTGCGACTCCTTTTACTGTGTTCAGTCGTATAATGACTATATACAAAACTGGCTTGAAAATGGTTTCAAAGATGCGAAAGGTGGCACAATAAAGCACAAATTGCTTTGGGAACAAGTAGTTCAGTTGAAAAACGAACTACCAAAGGCTCACGTGATCCACACACTGAGTCATCAACGTGATGGCGTTCACGTTGCAGGGAATTCATTGGCTGACGAAGCCGCAAAGGGGGCTGTGCAAACGGCTTCCGTAGCTGCGATCACTCGTTCAAAAACAAAAATAGACGGTGAGATAATGTTGGCTGTCAATGCATCAAGCAAAGGCAGCAGTGCAGCGTTACCAAAAAAGTTTCCACTCAAGTACTCTTATGTAATTGATGCGAACAACGTTCCTTTTGCTCGAATCCCTGGAGTGGGGGATAGGGTAATTCCAAACATGGAACGTAGAGCAGCCTTGATTTATGAAACACATTTGGGGGAGGGTCTGTCACATCAAGGGATCTCTAAAACAATTTTGACGTTAAAAGAGATGTACTGGTGGCCTGGAATGAATACAGAAATTCACATATTCATCAACAACTGCTTAGACTGTAAATTACAGCGAGAGAGCCACCAGACACCATGCTGCGAATGCGGCAGCCCAGTACAGACACCACTGTTAGACAGCATTCGACTATCTACGCGCCTGCGTCCTACTGGACAAAGGCATTCCCGCAAATACTGAATCTAGGTTCCTATGGTTATGGCCTCAGCGCTCGGCTGACGCTCGAACTGTTATAAAAGATTTGCGAGTCTTTATCGGCACATACGCAATAGGCACGCTACATTCTGACCAGGGTCCTGCGTTTAGCTCTAGGGCTTACAAAGAAGCCATGGCCAGTCTGGGCGTTGCATTGCGGTACTCCTCTCCATTCCATCCTGAGGGAAATTCGGTTGTGGAAAGGAAAACCGGGACATAAAGCAGTCTATAACAGCTAGGGTATTAGGTTCGGGTGATGGGTGGGTCAAACACCTTAGTGGGGTACAGCGCTGCATTGAACAACCTGCCAAGAAGTTCTCTAGGGGGGTCACTCCATATGAGATCCTATTTGGGACAAGAATGTGGGTACCAGACCTTGAACACGTAGGCACAGTGGTGGAAAATAAACCATTTGATATCAAAGATCGTTTGGCTGTTTTACAGGACTTAAACAAATTAAGAACGAAACAAAGCAACGTATTCCTACAGTCAACCACCACTGGGGATCAACCGGCTGTCCCAGCAAGGCCTGTCTGGATTCCAAAAGTTGGGGATCTAGTCAGAGAAAAAATTGCGGTCAAGAAGGAATTTGGACCTTCTTACAGACAACCAGTACCTGTCCTAGCAGTTCAAGGAACAAGAACAGTACTTCTGCCGCCCCTTGCTGGAAGAAAGGAGAAAAGATTTGTGTCCATCGACCTCATCAAACCACAGTATGTGGCCAATACTAAATAGTAGGCCTCGTGGACTCCGACCTAGTAGCAGACACACTCCTCTCGCTACTATCCAAGAGGTTCAGACTGAAAGACTGATAACGATCGAGAATTCAGCTGTAACAGATGGAGGACTATGCAACAACGCTATGGAACTCATCCCTCTTGAACACCAAGTAACAGTTCGTCCAAATACACCTGTCTACACCAACGTAACAAGTGATGAACTGGTTCCAGTGATTTCTACAAATCCTGATGCAATTCCAACAATTGACAGAACTGCTTCTGGCTACTTCATTAACTTTGATACGTTCTCAGAAGATCCGAGTGAACCTGAAACGACGCCAGTGTCATTGAAATTCAAGCAGCAAGTACAAGACTTTCTTCACTTTCTGAAAAAGACTTATTTGGTTTCTCCATGGATTGAACTCTGGATTACATCTGGACTTTTTGTTTTCCTGCTCTGGCTAGCTTTGGTTACAACTGTAAGCGTGCTTATAAGTGGCAGATACATCCATGTGAACACTGAAGGAAAAGACGTAAACGTACTTTTGAAACCTCATAAATCTTCCCATCGTGAAGCAAGAGACTTATCATCAGTGAACATCACAGCTGTTCCTATACAGGATGGTATAGTGTGGGACAAAACAGATTATGATATCTTCGGCCCGAATGAACAATTGAACATTCCACATTTGTTTAAAATTTCACTAAGTGATCTAATTACGTCCAGTACCTATTCAGATGATTGGGACTTTGAGACTGTAAACGACATAATGTTTGACCTAGAAAAATCTGCTGCATTTTCTAAACATGAATATTTAGAGGGTTCATCAGACTATGAACAAATGTATTGTTTTAATCACTATGGTCATCATTATTTGCATAAATCTGCATATCCAAGAAATGTGTTTATGTTTAACCAATGGGAACATTGTCCTACACCACCTAAAGGTAGTTCAAAAACATTTGCTAGTAAGTTTCCATATTTTTCAGGATACAATACATCTGATCCAGAAATGTTTTACTATAAAAATGTAAACAAGACAGGACTGAAAATTATGTTAACAAATACAAAACAGATTTATTCTGCGTTTTTTAATGCCCAACTGTCTAGACAGGGTTTCGACTTTTGGAAAGACACAATTGACACAAAAACTGTGTGGGGTACTAAAGATTGGCAAGTGCAGGGGATAGAAGCTTTATTTAGAGCCTGCATCATCCCAGAACAAATAATGTTTTTGAATGAAACTATCCAACAAACATCTTGTCTTGGATTAGCCAAGATAAAAGAGATGAACACACCTTCTGTACCAACACCTGCCAGTGAAAATAATACAAAGGCAGTGGTGACAGTTGACAATATACTACAACTCAACAGATCTAATCCTACTTGGAAAAAATGGTTGATCTGGCCCACAGACACGAATAACTGTCAGGAAAGATTCCTGAATAAAACTCAGGGCTTTACTATTCATAGGCCAGACCCAAGATACGTCCAAAGACAACATCCGGGGGTAGTAACAACATACAGTGTAGGTAAATTATGCCTCGATTGGCTGCATAAGTCTACACTACAGGATGTGAAACAACACTTAACCTTACTTAAAAAGGACGCAGACCTTAGGGAATTCTTGCTTGGACCAAGAAAACCGCGTCAAAAACGTTTCATATATGCCGGCATTTATGCTGCTTATAATGAAGCTTGGAAGGTATCACAGATAGAGGCCGCAGAACGAATACGTGAACTTGATCGTATTAATTTAGAGAAAACACTCTCTGTGGTCGACAATGGGTTAACAACTTTGTCCTCCAGAATATATTCATTGGATGGCATTGTATCCTCTGCTATCGACATTCTAGAACAAGATTTGGCGATGTTACAACAAGGCCAATCTCAATTACGTTCTATTATGTTATTAAGCTGGACGCTGCAATCTTTGCGAGCGGGCTATGTGCCTTGGCGTTTCATCAACACAACGGCTCTGTTTGCAGAATACAATCTCACTGATAAACAGATCGAACTGGCACAAAGAGGAGCAAAGTATACAGTGCTGAGCATTGAAAAACTGGAAAAATTACCATTCACTGTGGCAGAAAAACCAGCTACAGAATGGCTTATTCATGGCAAAATAACATTACCTGTGAGTACTTTTCAGTTTCAGTATTGCCTCAGACAAATGCAAGCAGGCAAATATGAAAGGTTGGGTAAGGAATACATTAAGACATCTTGGGATTTACCGTATACATATAGATGTTGGAGTGGGGATCGTGAAGTGTTTTTGAGCGGTTCAAACTGTAAACTTGCACTGAGTGGTTCACTTATATGTCAAGACATTTCCTTGCACGGGGCTTGTAATGGTTCAGTGGAAAATTTGTCTTGCCATCAGCAGGGTACTCCAGCTGCTGTGATTAATCCAACGTTTGGACAACTTTCTAATGGGAGTTACCTCATGTTGAATGATCAGAGCTGCTGCGGAATGCTGCCAGGCATCCCATATCTAGTAACGGTCAACTCCAGGGTCACTTGCTGTATGCAAGTATTGTTTCCCCCAATAGACACAGTCAGGGAGTCGCCTCTATGGCCTTCGCTGAACGTCTCTTTTATAAGATTTGATACTTTAAGCAGAATGAAAGCCATGCTTTTACAGCAAACAGTGCCTTTGACCTCGGCCAAAGAAACCTATGATCTACAAGTAGCAAGGACTTCGGCTGAGATACAGACTTTAATACGTACAAACTGCCCTATACATTTCGTGGAAATGATATCACGTATCTTTAACATGTCTGATACAACCGGAATTGTACATGTATTTAAGAGCATCTGCTCAGGTCTGTTAGCACCTTTCCAGGCAATACTCGGAATCATCCCGAACTTTGCACATTCGGTGTTTGGTGGCATACCATTAATTCTAGCACTTGTTGCCGGGATTCTATTTCTCTTCCTGCTATTGCGCTATGGCCAGCCTATTCGCAGACATCACTCCGAGCGAAATGGAGAAAGCTCTCCTTGAACGAAAGTGCCGTGAGCAAATAGTAAAGCTTTTGGGCATGACTCGTCTACGGGACCTTAATACAACTTGGTTCCTGTCATTCAGACCAATCTGGCAAGATTGCATCTTACCTGTTCTACGATGCCTGCTATGCGGTGAAGAATGCGTGTTGGACACCTGTCTAACATTTCCATCAGCAACGCCAACGGATGTCGATACTCTGCTGGACCCGATAACGGCCCATGCTCTGTGTTGTCCCCAGAGGCTTCCTATCCTGATGTCAGCATTCATTGAGATCTCACAGACGCTTCCGGCTGCTGCTGAGGTACGAGAAAGATCTACAGGCACACAGGTAACAACGGACGCGAACATTGCTGAGGCAACCTATGCTGGAAGCAATGCTTCCCATCTCTGTGCAATTAATCTACTACACGAGGTGTTCCAACTGACACCAACAACAGTGGATGATGTTTTGTCTATTGAAATAGATGATCTCATGTTTACACCAGACCCGTGAACTAACTCTGATTCGGCATACAGTGTTCCAGAGATGCAGTGACAATTTGGCCTTCATTTTTAAACAACTTGGAACTCTACCAAAATTGAACTTTTTCCCATTTAAAAAAAAAGAAAATGCCACATCGATCTGCTTAAAGTAGAACTAGCCTTATAATACAGACTTCAAGGTACTTCCACGGACACTTAGTCATCTTGTGTGTCTAAAACAGTTCATTAATTTTCATGACATGAAATGACTTTGATTTTTGAGAAACTTATCGATCATTTTTTGTCACATGTAAATATTACTGCTTATTTCATTCCAATTGCATTTATTTTCGAACTTTATGCCTGTAATGAAAAGCAATGCTTCAAATGTACAGTACCTTTTGCATTCTAATAGGTTTTTTAAAATGCCTTTTTTAAATGGTTTTATGAAAAATTTTAGAAATATGCGGTACTCCATTTTAATGTTTAGCATTTTAAATGTTTAGCATTTTAGTATTATCGTACACACGAAAGAGGAGTGGGTGTTGTATTCCTCTTAGGGTATCCATAAACGGGCTTTCCAGTATCATGTCCTTATATAGGCACAATTCGCCCAGCCCTTATTTAGGCATAAAATCCCAGCCCTTATTTAGGCATTAAACCATGCACTCCAAATACAGGCATGGTCTCTGACATCCGTCCACCCTAACGTCACAACGAGTTCATGAAGAACAGACCCTTAGGCTGCGGGAGTTTCCCTAGTCCAGGACTATTGATTTCTTCAAGGACTCATATATTATGCATGAACCATTATTCCTTAGGGGGTTCATTCATGACGTCTTTCGCTGTCCAACTCACGTCAATACTAACATTCTTAGGTGCTCTCAGGTATAAATATACCTTCCCTAGCCCCTGTAAACCAGAGGAGACCTCGACTTCAGAGGAGCCCGTTTCCCGGCCTGACGCACTGAGAGGACGCTGCCTTCCCTGCACGCAGAGAGCCCAGCTTCCAGCTTCCAGTGATCTGACTTCCCTTGCGGGGTGTTGGAGTTCGAGTCTGGCAAAGAGATTCCTACCTCTCTCATTCTTCAGGTATGGAGCTGACTAGAACCTAGAGGGACTCTTGGCATACTAGGCATACTAGACTTAACATACTCTTAGTATACCATAGTAAGGAATACTTCACCTACTTCTTCCCTCTTCCTACACCTAGGTCAGGTTAGGTACATTGGGGTAGAATTAGCTTAGCAACGCATCGTATGAGTACTCGCATTTTTAGTCTGTGTTATTTATGTAAATGCATATGTACTAAAAGATAATGCTATCGCAGTATTATTTATTTCTACTGCTCACCCTGTACATTATTTATCTCGCATACTGTCTTGTGATCGTAACAGCACATTTTACTTACACCAGAAACAAGACTGTTCAATAAATCCTTTATTGAAACGCCCGTCTATTTCTTTCTGTGTAACTTGGAGAAAACTAAGCATGCACGACTGAGCTGAGTGAAATAGTTATCTATTGTTTCCACGACTCTGGGACACGTTCTGATTCTAAAGGGAAACACAGTGGTCATGTTTTGCGGCTGCCAGAAACTACTCCCTTCTTGTTGTCAAGGAGTTTCTAGTGGCCTCTGAGCTAGCTGGCACAAGTAATTAAGTTTAATATACTCGATAGGGACATACTGACCTTAGTCCTATGTCAAACCTATAGGATATATTATTCCAATGCGCAGAGCCAATTAGGGAAATAGGAGCTACACTACAATGTGACCATGCCAATAAAGGTGTTGAGCGCACGTGCCCGTGGCCAGTTCAACGAACTATCTGTGTGTGTCCGTGTGCTCATGATGTATGCATTTGTGCCCCGGGCACTACAACATTACATTGTGCTGTGAACAGAGGATGCTGCCATGCCACCGCAGGCAGCGGGTGGGACATTGCACATGTAGCTTTGTCGTCCCCCACTCAATACGTGAAAGGAGTGAACTGGGCCGGCGTACGCCAGTCCGGCGTGGGGGTGTGGATGATCATCCCGTGGCTCTGGGTGTGGTTCAGTACTGGAAATGTGCAAAGGCATGTGTCTCTGTCGCAGTGTGGGTCTCCGTTGGGGAGTGTTGGTGGGCCCTGATGGGACTTGGACACCCACGTATGTGATCTGGTTCGGCTTCCATGAGGTAGTGGCCCACCCGCACATGTTTGGCCACCCCCTTCTGGCAGTCTGACACCTGGCCTTGGAATGCGATGCGTGCTTGGGTGGGCTGCTGGGAGCCAGCCGGGGTGGTGGGTGCGTCCAGCTGTGTTGTCTGTGCAGGGGGTGGGGTGTCCTCGATGCAGCGGTGCTGCCCTGCTCCTGGAGGTCGATTGCCTTAGATGTCCATGTACTGTTGTGGGGCATAGGTGTCAGAAGTGTGGTGGTCCTCTTCAGCATCACTGTAGAGTTGTCTGGTCTGCTCTGCTGGGGGTGTTGTTTGTCCCTCTGCAATGTGGGGGGAGATGCTTGTTGACATTGTGTTGGCATGTATGTTGCCGCATTGTTCAACTTTACATTCAGACTTCATGACAATGTACATTGTGACTGTTTGGGAGGGGCGGACTATTTGATGCGGGACAGTGGACATTTGGACTACATGACGTAGGTGAGGTTGTACACGTACCTTTGCATCTCACAGTTTCCTGCTATGTCAGATGTGATTGGCCATTTTCTACGCACAGGCGGACCCAGTTGGGTCCGCTGTTCTGCAGTGTAGGTGTTGGGCTGTGTACCACATTGTCGTCCATGTGGGTGTGCTGTAATTGCTATGTGTGTGTGCTGCTTTGTGTGGGAGTTGCACCTGCAGCTGTGATTTTGCTGCCCCTTATCCCTTGGAGGCAGTGTGCCTTTGGCTTTTGTGCTTTTGCAGTGCTGTGATGTTTGCGACTTGGGTCATTTGTGCTCTTGGACGGTTTTTGTACTCTTGTGCATTGTTTGTCTGCAGATGTGTTGTTGACGTCAGTGGTTGTTTGTGCAGGTGGATGTGTCAGAGTGTGACCTGCTCCTTTCCGGATGTGGTCCACACTCAGCCACCTCAGTCTCGTGGCGTGCACAGTGTCATGGTGATTGTACTCCAGCCATGCTGCTGGTCATGTGGTGTCACTTGCATTGTCAGTGTTGCTCTCACATACGCATCTTTGCTGTGTTTCGCATGGGTGCATGTGTGTGTTGTGTAATTGGTGTTGTGTGGGGTGGGACCCCTTTGGGCTCATGGTGAACCGGGGCCTACTTGATGTTTGTATGTGTGCTGCAGTGTGCCACGGGGATCAGGGACATGACCCAGGGTTATTGTGGGTGTGCGGTGTGCTACACGTCGTTGTGCATGTGTGCCATTGTGCCCGTCCCCACAGTCCCTGTTCATTACTCACCCTGTTGCTGTTGTGTCAGGTCATGTCGAGCAGTGTCCGGACTCCCAACTCCTTGCACCGTCTCCACACTGATGACTGTGGGCGCCATTTGCTCCAGCTCCTCCTGTGGCGCAGGACTCCCACCTCCATTCGCCGTTGCTGCCTTCCTGTTGGCAGCGGGTTTCTGCTTGGTTTGGCTTTTGATATCATGCCAGCGCATCTTGGCCTCCTGGGCACTCCGACTGCATTCATGATGGGATGCCATTTTTCCGTCTGTATTGCCAATGACACGGTGGTGGTGACGGACAGAAGTTGGTGGTGCTCTGTCACCTCCGTGACAACGATCGGGTTTTCCTGCGGACTGTACCCCGTCTTCCTCTTCCTCTTCTCCTTGGCCTTCCCCACCCCCGAGGTTCATTGCTTGTGGTCTGTGGGGCTTGTGGGGTTCGCGCTGACCTGGGCACTCGTTCCGGGTGCATCCATGTTGCTGCGCAGTTTGATTTGTTCATGGTGTGTTATTCTTGTTCAGCTTTTATGGTGCATTTTCCCGCCAGACGCGTGGGGATTGCAGGCCTATCGCTGGTTGTCACTGGGTTTTTTTTTGTGGTTGGCCTCATCGCAACTTTATTCGCGTTGGTGTTTCGCATTTTTTTGGCATTGCGTTGTTTTTAACGCGGTCATTTGACGCGTTATCATGGGATTATCGCATGGTGACGCCAGGTTGAGAATGCTACGTTAACCCGGCGTTGTTTTCCCGCGATGGACTGCGATGTGAGAAGTTGCGTTGAGCTAAACTTGCGGTGGTTATCACACGTTTTTGTGAATATGCCCCAATGTGTTTAATGTTTTTATAGAGAGCATTAAATGGGACATCCTGAAGAGAGAAAAAACTGTTCTTTTTACTCGGTCCTGCACCACTAACAATAACCACCAAATTAGAATGTTTCCTTAAATTATCATGTCTGCCTGAATTATGAGACACAATGTGACACCATTCAATGGATGAAGCCTGGTAACATGCTATTTAGGTCTTGAGATAACTGTCTAAGACAATATAGAGCACCTCCTCTTCAAGATTTATCTCAAGATTCAAGTTACCCCTTTCATCAAAGTCAGTGCAGCAAAGGCTTGAAACTTCATGTGTATATTTTTCACAACAGCAAGACATGGAAAAAGACTCACATGGTCAGTGTCCTTTAGGTGGCTTAAGGCGTAGGGTATGACCTGTAGATCATGCCAATTTGCAACAAAAGAGGCTTAAAATATGCTTTTTGATACTATCAAGTAGCTCTTGAATATATATTGTCCTCGAGTGCCAAACATCCTTTCACTGTTCAATAACACTGATGTTTATTTGGATACTATAATCATAATCAAGTTCCTTATCCTGATTTTCTGTTTTCACACTTTTCCAATGCATATCTTACTACAGGGACCATTTCCTTCTCAGACAGTGGTATCCATCGGTGGTCAATGATGCTTTAATCAATGCCAGATTTTGAGTATACATTTTTAGATTAACAGTGTGCAAGATTGTCCTGTGTGTATAGTTTAATGACCTCAGTTCTAGTAGTAGGGCTGGGGGAACTTTGATTTTCCATCTATGGGAATTGGAAAAAAATCAAAAAGAAGACCCACCATTTTCAGCAAAAGCTCAAGCACCTACAGACAGTAAACACCATGCACTTTGAGATTGCGTACCCACCCATCTTCTCACAGCCATTACATGACAGGATGATTTGGCACTGATCATACTATTGTGAATGGCGCCTTACAGTCTATCTGGATCTCCTAATCAGATTGACTGTTAGGCTATGTAGCTAGTGGGGAAGTATAACTCAGTAAGAGATACTTTTGCCTAGGGGCCATGTATTAAATGATTCAGGGCTGTTGATGGGGCTCCGATGTATTTATTCAGTTTAATGCCCGATTGTGAAGTATATTGAGTTTGGCACCTTCAACAGCACTGTTGATAGTGTGAAGGGCTATAGAAGAAAAGCAGAGATCCTTAGTTCTTCAGCCAGGGCAATTTGTATGCTTGATAGTTGTTCTAGCACCAAGCCTTTGACCACAGTCCTGTTTTCTGTGTAGCAACGTTTCTTATGGCTGGTTAAGATTTGCAAACTCCCCTGCATGTATGTGCAATCCCTAATTATTTTTAAATGGTTTGGTCTTGATTAATTGATTATCATCTGTTATGTGGACCAGGGGCTTATTCTGGCTTGATCACTTGGTCTAATATAACAAGGGTCTGTGTGCATTTTTAATCTGCATTCATTTTCTATTTACAAAGAAGCATACAGCAGCAGACCGAGGCCAAGCACATTAAATCCCACCAGTTTCATAAATTTTTACTCGAGTGCGACTACTTCCGGCATCCGCTGCTGGGAGATGTCAATGATAGGGAAAGTCCATAAGAAAAGAAGGTGCACTCTAAGTGAAGTCAATCAGGAAACATGTATTATCCAAAATTCTTCTCTTTATTTACGTTGTTTGGTTAAAACCGGCACACAGCCAACGCGTTTCGTTCCCTAGTGCCACGGGAACTTCGTCAGGGCTTACTCGTAGTATAAACGGGACGTGTACGACCCAAGCGCAAATCCGATTGTTATCAGGGTGTACCGTCTCAAAATTAGAATCGTCTCATACGTATAATCCAATCAAGTCGCTCCCCCACCACACAGCTCCGTCTGTGTGCCCTGCTGCTGCCCCTGATTGTGCTCGCTTTTCCTTTCTGTGCCCCCTTGCTGCCCCTGATTGTGCTCGTTTTTTCCTTTCTGTGCACCCCTTGCTGCCCCTGATTGTGCTCGCTTTTTCCTTTCTGTACCCCCCTTGCTGCCCCTGATTGTGCTCTGTTTTTCCTTTCTGTGCCCCCTTGCTGCCCCTGATTGTGCTCTGTTTTTCCTTTCTGTGCCCCTCTTGCTGCCCCTGATTGTGCTCGTTGTTCCTTTCTGTGCCCCCTTGCTGCCCCTCATTGTGCTAGTTTTTTCCTTTCTGTGCCCCCTTGCTGCCCCTGATTGTGCTCGTTTTTCCTTTCTGTGCCCCCTTGCTGCCCCTGATTGTGCTCGTTTTTCCTTTCTGTGCCCCCTTGCTGCCCCTGATTGTGCTCTGTTTTTCCTTTCTGTGCCCCCTTGCTCCCCCTGATTGTGCCTCGTTTTTCCTTTCTGTGCCCCCCTTGCTGCCCCTGATTGTGCTCGTTTTTCCTTTCTGTGCCCCCTTGCTGCCCCTCATTGTGCTCGTTTTTTCCTTTCTGTGCCCCCCTTGCTGCCCCTGATTGTGCTCTTTTTTCCTTTCTGTGCCCCCTTGCTGCCCCTCATTGTGCTAGTTTTTTCCTTTCTGTGCCCCCTTGCTGCCCCTCATTGTGCTAGTTTTTTCCTTTCTGTGCCCCCTTGCTGCCCCTGATTGTGCTCGCTTTTTCCTTTCTGTGCCCCCTTGCTGCCCCTGATTGTGCTCGTTTTTCCTTTCTGTGCCCCCTTGCTGCCCCTCATTGTGCTAGTTTTTTCCTTTCTGTGCCCCCTTGCTGCCCCTGATTGTGCTCTGTTTTTCCTTTCTGTGCCCCCCTTGCTGCCCCTGATTGTGCTCGTTTTTCCTTTCTGTGCCCCCTTGCTGCCCCTGATTGTGCTCTGTTTTTCCTTTCTGTGCCCCCCTTGCTGCCCCTGATTGTGCTCGTTTTTCCTTTCTGTGCCCCCTTGCTGCCCCTCATTGTGCTAGTTTTTTCCTTTCTGTGCCCCCTTGCTGCCCCTCATTGTGCTAGTTTTTTCCTTTCTGTGCCCCCTTGCTGCCCCTGATTGTGCTCGCTTTTTTTCCTTTCTGTGCCCCCTTGATGCCCTGATTGTGCTCGCTTTCCCTTCTGTGCCTGTTTCCCGCCGCTGCGCCCTGCGGCCCCGCCCCTTCACTGCCCATTCGCTGCCCCATTCCCTGCTCCTCCCTCCCACCTCCCCATTTATGGCGGCCGCTGCGTGGTGAAGAGAGCGACCCCTGACCTTGACTGATAGGTCGCTCCCCACCACACAGCTCCGTCTATGTGCCCTGCTGCTGCCCCTGATTGTGCTCGTTTTTCCTTTCTGTGCCCCCTTGCTGCCCCTGATTGTGCTCGTTTTTTCCTTTCTGTGCCCCCCTTGCTGCCCCTGATTGTGCTCGTTTTTTTCCTTTCTGTGCCCCCTTGCTGCCCCTGATTGTGCCTCGTTTTCCTTTCTGTGCCCCCCTTGCTGCCCCTGATTGTGCTCGTTTTTCCTTTCTGTGCCCCCTTGCTGCCCCTGATTGTGCTCGTTTTTTCCTTTCTGTGCCCCCTTGCTGCCCCTGATTGTGCTCGTTTTTTTCCTTTCTGTGCCCCCTTGCTGCCCCTGATTGTGCTCGTTTTTTCCTTTCTGTGTCCCCCTTGCTGCCCCTGATTGTGTTCGTTTTTCCTTTCTGTGCCCCCTTGCTGCCCCTGATTGTGCTCGTTTTTTCCTTTCTGTGCCCCCTTGCTGCCCCTGATTGTGCTCGTTTTTCCTTTCTGTGCCCCCTTGCTGCCCCTCATTGTGCTAGTTTTTCCTTTCTGTGCCCCCTTGCTGCCCCTCATTGTGCTCGTTTTTTTTCCTTTCTGTGCCCCCTTGCTGCCCCTCATTGTGCTAGTTTTTCCTTTCTGTGCCCCCTTGCTGCCCCTGATTGTGCTCGTTTTTTTTCCTTTCTGTGCCCCCTTGCTGCCCCTGATTGTGCTCGTTTTTTTTTCCTTTCTGTGCCCCCTTGCTGCCCCTGATTGTGCTCGCTTTTTCCTTTCTGTGCCCCCCTTGCTGCCCCTGATTGTGCTCTGTTTTTCCTTTCTGTGCCCCCTTGCTGCCCCTGATTGTGCTCGCTTTTTCCTTTCTGTGCCCCCCTTGCTGCCCCTGATTGTGCTCGTTTTTTCCTTTCTGTGCCCCCTTGCTGCCCCTGATTGTGCTCGTTTTTCCTTTCTGTGCCCCCTTGCTGCCCCTCATTGTGCTAGTTTTTTCCTTTCTGTGCCCCCTTGCTGCCCCTCATTGTGCTAGTTTTTTCCTTTCTAAGGCAAGCCCGTCTGCGCCCGTCCGCGCCGTGCCGCGCCCAGCGCCAGACCCCCTGGTCCGGGCATCCCCCGCGCCCGCCACATCAACAGATGCCGATACGACGCCAGCACCCTCCACGCACTCAACCCCGGAAAAGATCACGCCTGCTACCAGGCCACCCCGAAGCGCACCCAAGGGCCCTTCACCTGCCGGAACTGCAGCTTCGCCAGCACCCGCCCCGCCAAACCACCGCCCAGGAAAGAACCCAACTACCTCAGATGCATCCTCCTCAACACCCGCTCCGCCCGCAAACACGCCATCGAACTCTGGGACCTTCTCGACTCAACCTCCCCAGACGTCGCATTCCTGACGGAGACCTGGCTGAATCCCGCTTCAGCCCCCGACATCGCCATTGCCATCCCGGATGGATACAAGATCACCCGCAGGGACCGCACCAACGGAGTCGGAGGAGGCATCGCCATCGTCCACAGGAACACCCTCAGAGTCTCAACCAACACCGACGACACCCTCAGCACCGCCGAACACATGCACTTCCAGATCCACACCGATCCCAACACCACCCTCAGAGGAACCCTCATCTACAGACCCCCGGACCCCGACCCCCGGACCCCCGACCCTCGTCAGCACACACGCCATCGCCTCCACGGACTACATCCTCCTCGGGGACCTGAACTTCCACCTCGAGAACAACAAGGACACCAACTCCACCACCCTGATCGACAACCTCGCCACCCTCGGACTCAGACAGCTCGTGACTACACCCACCCACGCCACCGGCCACACGCTAGACTCCATCTTTTCCGCAAGCCCACACGTCTCCTTCAACCACACCTCTGAACCCCACTGGACTGACCACCACTGCATCCACTTCACCTACAGGAAGCCCACCACGCACCACCGCACCGAACAAATGCCTCGCCGCTGCTGGAGCAGAGTCACGGAAGACCAGCTAACCACAACCTCGCCCTGAGCCCACCCGCCGAACCCTCCGACCCCGACACCGCCGCCCGCAACCTCAGACAGTGGATCGACGACTGCGCCAACACCCTCGCCCCGCTCAAGAATCCGCCCAACAGCCACACCAGCAAGAAAGCCACCTGGTTCACCGAAGACCTCCAGGCCTCCAAACGAACATGCCGAAAACTGGAGAAGATCTGGCTCCACGAACGGACAGCGGACAGCTACGCCGCCCACAAGAGCGCCACCCGCAGTCACCATCACCTCATCAGATCCGCCAAAAGGCCTCACTCAAAGACCGCCTAGACAACAATGCACACAACAGCAAAGAGCTCTTCAACATCGTGAAGGAACTCTCCAACTCCAGCTCCAACACCAACGACATCCAGCTGTCGCGAGACCTGTGCGACTCACTGGCCACCTTCTTCCACCGCAAAATCGCCGACATCCACGACGGCTTCAACACCACGACCGCCCCGGCAACCACCGAGACCACTGCCCCCACAACCACCAACCGCCTGCTCTCCTGGACCAACATCAACGATGAGGACACCAGCGAGATCATGAACACCATCCACTCCGGTTCACCGCTAGACCCGTGCCCTCACCACATCTTCAACAAAGCCAGTACAGCCATCGCGCCCCATCTCCGGAAAATAATCAACATCTCCTTCGAGACAGCAACCTTCCCGGAAAGCTGGAAGCACGCCGAGATCACCGCCTTACTCAAGAAACCCAAGGCAGACCCCAAGGACCTCAAGAACTTCCGACCCATCTCTCTGCTCCCGTTCCCCGCGAAGGTCACCGAGAAAATCGTCAACAAACAACTGACCCGCTACCTCGAGGAGAACAACATCCTGGACCCTTCCCAGTCCGGCTTCCGCAGCAACCACAGCACCGAAACCGCCCTCATCGCCGCCACCGATGACATCAGGACCCTGCTAGACAACGGAGAAACAGCAGCCCTCATCCTCCTGGACCTATCAGCCGCCTTCGACACGGTCTGCCACCACACACTACGAACACGCCTTCACGACGCCGGGATCCAAGAGAAGGCCCTGGACTGGACCACATCCTTCCTTTCCGGCAGAACACAAAGCGTCCGCCTCGCCCCTTCCGATCCAAGGCCACCAAGATCATCTGCGGCGTACCCCAAGGCTCCTCCCTCAGCCCAACGCTGTTCAACATCTACATGGCACCCCTCGCCCACGTCGCCCGACAGCACATCCTCAACATCATCTCCTACGCCGACGACACCCAGCTGATCCTCTCCCTCACCAAAGACCCTCACACCGCCAAAGCCCACCTCCATGAAGGAATGAAGGCCGTCGCCGAATGGATGAGGACCAGCCGCCTGAAGCTGAACTCGGACAAGACGGAGGTCCTCATCCTTGGTTCCAACCCTTCAGCCTGGGACGACTCCTGGTGGCCAACATCACTGGGAACAGCCCCGCCACCCACCGACCACGTACGCAACCTAGGGGTCATCCTCGACCCCACCCTCTCCATGACTAAGCAGGTCAACGCCGTTTCCTCATCCTGCTTCAACATCCTCCGAATGCTCCGCAGGATCTTCAAGTGGATCCCCACCGAAACAAGAAAAACAGTCACCCAGGCCCTCGTCACCAGCAGGCTGGACTACGGAAACGCCCTCTACGCAGGAACGACGGCTAAGCTCCTGAGACGGCTGCAACGCATCCAGAACGCCTCTGCACGTCTTATCCTCGACATCCCCCGACGCAGCCACATCACACCCCACCTGAGAGACCTGCACTGGCTCCCTGTCAACAAGAGGATAACCTTCAAGCTCCTCACCCACGCACACAAAGCACTCCACAACTCCGGACCAGCCTACCTCAACAGACGACTCAGCTTCTACACCCCCACCCGCCAGCTCCGCTCGACCAGCCTCGCCCTCGCCACAGTCCCCCGCATCCGGAAAACGACCGCCGGCGGCAGATCCTTCTCCCACCTCGCCGCCAAGACCTGGAACACCCTCCCCACCAACCTCCGACAGACCCAAGACCTACTGGCCTTCAGAAGACTCCTCAAGACCTGGCTCTTCGATCAGTAGCAGCACCACCCCCCTCTTCCCCCAGCGCCTTGAGACCCTCGCGGGTATGTAGTGCGCTTTATAAGTGACATGATTGATTGATTGATTGATTGATAATCGTGGCCGTGCTTCCCCTGGGTTCTGAACGTCAAACAAAGGCTCTTCACGTGTAGAAAAACCTTGATGCCGGTTACCATGCCGTCTGGAACTTTTTACGCTGGAAAATAGAATGCGACGGGGCACCTTGGTTAAAATGCCATCTAGGAACCTCTTATTATATTATAGTTGACTTCTTGAAATTTAAAGACTAGTGCGCGTCCTGGGACTCCTCATTTTTGGACTCCCTTATTACACTGAATCTATCTAAAGGAATATTCTTTAAAGACGTTTCTTTATAAGTTGTTTTGCCTATATCAGAGGACCATTACGTGCGCCCTGGGGGGTTTTTCTACACGTGAAGAGCCTTTGTTTGACGTTCAGAACCCAGGGGAAGCACGGCCACGATTATGGTATTGACGTCTTAATAGTGTGGACTACATTTGAGACTTGATTGGATTATACGTATGAGACGATTCTAATTTTGAGACGGTACACCCTGATAACAATCGGATTTGCGCTTGGGTCGTACACGTCCCGTTTATACTACGAGTAAGCCCTGACGAAGTTCCCGTGGCACTAGGGAACGAAACGCGTTGGCTATGTGCCGGTTTTAACCAAACAACGTAAATAAAGAGAAGAATTTTGGATAATACATGTTTCCTGATTGACTTCACTTAGAGTGCACCTTCTTTTCTTATGGACATTCATTTTCTATTGTTAATCTTCCTCTGTGAAGGGTTCCCACCTTGTGTCATATTTAGGTCTTTATCTCAGTGGCTCCTAGGTTGGAGAAGGTTATTCTCTTACTGTGTGTTTGTTAGACCTGTCAGTCTTAGGATGGTCTTCTCCCAAATGTTTTGTCTTCACCCCTTCTGTTTTTGCTAAATCTTTTTATTTGACCTTAGTCCTCTGTGCACTTTACCATTGCTAACCAGTGCTAAAGTGCTTGTGCTCACTCTCTAAAACATGGTAACATTGGCTTACACCTAATTGTCTTATTTAATTTACTTGTGAGTCCCTAGTAAAGTCATATACTATTTACCCAGAGCTGGTAAATTAAATGCTACTAGTGGATCTGCAGCATTTATTGTGCAATCCACTTAAATGCCCCTTTAAAACATGTCTCAGACCTGCCATTGCTGCCTGTCAGCAGTTTTAAACTGCCACTTTGACTTGGCAAAATAACTCCTTTGCCAGGCCTAGAAATTTCTTTTTAATACATATAAGTCACCCTCTAAGGTAGGCCTACCTCCCGCATTGGATGACATTGGGATTCCTTATCAGTTTTAGTAAGTGCTAACTCATGATTGGCAGTTCGGGCTGGACTATTCCCATAAGGAATAGGGTCAAGACTGAATTGCATTTGGGTGGGTCAGAACTGGGGTGGCGAAGTGAGCTAAAGAATGATGATGGATTCAGCCCAGATCGGTGACTGGGAGTGAGTGCCTGAAAAGTTTAAGCGTTCCGTCCATCATCTCCTTATGTTTGCTTAACTCATGATTGGGAGCAGGCAGGAAAGTTAAGTTTGATGTCTGAGGAATTGTAATTTAAAATCTTCTCTGATAGTGTAGTCACATTTTAAGTCAAATTCTGAAAATGCCACTTTTAAAAAGTTGGCATTTTCCTGCCCTAACCATTTGGTGCCAGCAGCCTGACCCTGGGTGAAATGACAAAGTGTAGTGGGCATTTGGCCTTTGTGTATTCCTCCCAGGTAGCATCACACCAGCGCCAAGAGACCTGTTGGTGAACGTGCGCTCTACAAATTCTCAATAACATAACATAACACGATCTGGGTGTTGGCAGGATAAGCCATCTGTGACTTGATGGGGGGTTGGGGCTTTCAGCTACCACACTTGCACTGCAAAGGGACTGGCTCAGCTCTCACACAAAGTGCTAACACTAGCCTATTGTGCCGCAGAAAGACTGGGATCAGGGTAGGAAGGCACAAAATGTCAGACACCTATGTAGGGGGAAACTCCAGGTGCTTCTCCCACTTCAAAGTGGGGACCAGGTATAAATATTGGAACCTCAGACCCATTCTTCAGATCACTTCTGGATCTGAGGAACACTCAGAAGAAGGACTGCTCTGCTGCTCTGTTGCCCTGCTGCCTGAGCAAGAAGGACTTGACCTGCACCTTGAACCCAGGACCCCCAGAGCTGGCCTCCTGATCAGAACCTCAGGGACAGAAAAGGCTCCAATCATCTTGAACCCTTCACCTAGAGTATGCCTTCTGTGAGTCCTGATGCCCCCCCCTCAAGTGGTGTCTCCCAGGTCCTGGACACCTGGAAGACGGTCTAAAGGTTCTGCCAGCCCAGCTATGGTCCCGCATCAGAACCAACTCAGCGTGATGCAACCCAATTCAGCCCTCGCAGCTTCTTCTCGGAACCGACGCAGCATGACACAACTCAACACAAAAACCTGCATCACTCATTGGAACCTCTGCTGCACAGCACAATACCCCACATCACGGCCATAAGTTACAATTCTCAGTGGGCCTAACCTGGCCCCTGTATCTGGCCTGCACTTCATTGTGGTCAGCCTGAACTTGTGACTTTGTCCCGATCTGGTGCAACTAGATAATCACAGTTGGTGCTTTGTGCTTTTAAGCACTAGTTTTACCTAAACCTTTAAAATTGCATATCTCCGGCTCTACTAATTGGATTTTTGTCATTTTTTTCCTCAAATAATTTATTACAATTTCCTCTATTTTTCTAAATTGGAGTGGGATTTTTCATGTATTATGTTTTCACTTTATTACTGTTTGTGTGCTGTATAAATACTTTACACATTACCTCTATGTTAGACCTGACTGCATTTGTGCCAAGTTACCAGAGATTTAGGCACAAGTCAATTTAGTGGCTTTTTGTGGTTCACCTTGATGAGAATTGTGGCTGTTGCTTGAGAAGGGCTCACACACCCATCAACCAACAATCCAATTCCTCACAGTGTGGCTGCAGACTGTTTCAGACAGAATGTTAATCAATTTCAAGGTGTCTGAAGGATCTCTCAAAAGGTTCTGTAGAGCATCACTCGTGGCATAAAAATTAAGGTTTCAAATTTTTTGCCTGAGATTTTGGGACACCTTGGCCCTGGGTTATCTGATTTGATCTTGTGTGGGCTTCAGAGTCTGTACATTTATAAGGTATGTGTAAGATTGTCTTTTTATAGGAAAGTCAGAAGATTTCCTTAGTTCTGATTTGTAATTTATCTCTGATATCTGGTTTTGAGTCCCTTGTGATCATTTATGAGGAGTCAGTGCTTATGATACACCCCCTGACCTCCTTTGGGGGGGGCAGTCTCCCCCATACTCTGATTGCTACAATTGGGTTGTTCTTTGTTTCATTGTGATAAATTGATTGTCCAGGCGGAACCAAGTATTGGAATTCACAGCCCTTGGTTTCCGGACGATGGGCTGAGTCAATGCCCCCATCTTTCTAGTGGGACTGATTGGGACTGCCTGCCAGTCTTACAATAACAGTTTGCTTTTTTTTTTAGCAATTTAATACTTTGCAATGTAAAAGAAAACTGTCTTACTGATGCTCTGCCTTGCAGTGAGTTGTGGTAGCACCATAAGTGTTAACCAGGCCCAACGTTCTCCTCTGCATGCACAAAATACTAGTATTATGTGTGCATGTCCAGCAGCTAAACCCAGCCCTGCCTCTTGATTCTGCAGTCAGACTCAACAGAGAATATGACCTGCAGTGCAAGATGGACTGTGCGCATGCATGGCTTGTCATGCTGTCCTTTCTGTGGGGAGGATCACACATGGTAGCTTCAGCAGCAAACTATATAACTTTTTTCAGTTTGAAAGCTTTATTAAATGAATGTTATTATTGAACAGATTCATGAAAAACAATTGACAGAATATTAGATCAAATCCTTTAAGTGAAACAAGAAATTATACGATGTTACATGTAGTAGAAAGAATAAAATTTAAATACACTTGCCAATGCTTAACAAAGAATAATATGCTGAAGGCTATTTATATTAATACTAAAGCTTAATAATATTCAGAAAGTAAGGAGAGGAAGGCAGAGAATATATTTGTTTTCACCATAACCAGAGTGTAAGATATTACACAACCTTTGCTGAACAACAGAAAAAGTAGATCACATATTGTTAGGAATTCAGATGATAATGAAACACTATTACGAAAAGCAATAAAAAGCGAACATATTTTTAATGGTTTCTGTGATCAGCTACCATGATAGCTTTCTCTTATTTAATAACAATAAGGGGATAACACAGTTTGGACCTAATTACGATGTCGGTCGGTAAGCCTCCTAACGCTTCTCCTCAGAGGCTTACCGACCGGCAATGTGGGTTTGCAGTCCGACAGCTGGATTATAATGTCAGTGATCAGAGTGTTAACCGGCTGGGGAAACCGTCTGGGTAATCCCTTAAGGATGGCATTTCCGCTGTCGGGATTATGATGTCGGTTTTCGACAGCCTTCCCATGTTGGCCTTTCTGACATGGAAAGGCTGTCGGAGAGCGACTTTGGGGGCCCCTAGCAGGGCCCCCTTCTACCCTGGTCTTATGGTTGTGGCCCTGGGGGGCACACATCTTTGCACTGTGTGGCAGGCACCGTTAGGTGCCTGCACACAGAGCTGAGATGTGCAAAACTTCCATTTTACAATGGGAGCTTTTTCTGCAGGCGGTTTCGGACCGTTGCATAAGCTCCCATTGTAAAATCCTAATTCTGCATGCGAAACCGCTTACCTTTGGTCAGGCAGTTCCCTCACCGAAATGGTTTGAACGGACGCAAGTCTGCCCAACACTGTAATGGGGGCCATTGTATCTAATTTAGATTGTAAGAAATTGCATACCTCCATGACTTAAAGAAAATATTTGAAGAATTCTTCCAAATTCTGTTATTTGCTGAAAGGCAATCACTATCAAACGGTCAACTAATCTGTTTTTAGACAGATGTTAGATAATCTGCCAAGAAATATATTCATGAACTTAAAAGGAATATTAATTTGAAAAATGTCATACATTTGTTTCCATACTTTTGGCCAAGAAAGAAAAATACAGGGGCTTATTTACACCGGCGTACTTGTTGGGCTGACAGGTCTTCAGGTCCAGGAAGGAGGGTGAATAATTTCCACTCTCCACCTGACCGTAAACGCCAATGCGGCCCTACTCCACCATGGGGAGGGTTTGGTCCAGAGCACACGAATAAGACGTGTCTCAAACGTAATACGTTGATTTGACCTCATTGTAGGTATGGTGGGAATATAGGGTGTCTTTCCCTGATTCCCATTCCTTCCACATTGATTCACGGTCCTGATGAAGCGCGTAGGGATCCATTAGGGACCCGTTGATGGCGCGAAACATGTCGACCATCTCTCACTTTTAATAACAAATTTACACTGAATTACGGGTTGAGAGCAGCAGGAATATAATTTTTTCCCCTCCAAATTTTTGCCTAAAGTGCATCTCTATCCCCGTCTAGATTTTAGCTTAGCCCAGAGGACCCTCCAATAAACCTATTAGGGTACCAACGGGTTATTTTAGTTTCACTCACACTCATCACTTGGCCCACATACCCACATGCACAAGTGCGGCAACTCCTAAAAGATCTCCACCAAAGAGCCCTCTAGGAGGGCCCGTGAGGGACTGCAGCGCCACCCCCACGAGGAGCAGTGCCCAATGATGATGCTTTACACTCGCAAGGGTGTGTGAGGGCACGAGACACACAGGAGTACCACTCCCCACTCTTGCATACTCATTCCTAGTTTCGGAGACAAACATTCCCACTCGCAACCGACTAAGGCTGCTGAGCGCCCTCTCTTTTTCTTTTTCAAGGAACTGATACCATTTATAGTGTTTTGCTTATTTACAAGGCCCTTGTGCCACTTTTGCGTCATTTTTAACATGGGAAAAGTGACGCAAAAGTGGGGCACCGGGCTTGTAAATCTGCCCCACAATATTTTGACAGAAAGGTAACAAATGAGTTAAATCACTATGACTACAACTGAAAAACCAAAATTCAGATTAATTTGTCTTTATAAATACTGAAAAGTGACAAGCATTCTATTTTAAACAAAAATATAACGTTTGAGTGCTATTTGCTGCTCTTGATGTCTTTTTTATTTTTAACTATATTTTATTCCAAAATAAAACAGACCAACACAAATTGAAAGGTTTTTTCCAAAGTATTTCTATGTTGGATTTAGGTCCGAAGGAAATCACAGTTGTTAGACATGTATATATAATGGAGGTTTTGGGATTGGACATTAATATGCATATGAAATTCTTGTCTGGCTATGGGCCTTATTCTGAGTTTGGCAGCCCTCCTGCGGGCCACCATGCCAGCACTCCACCAGAGGACCGCCAAGGCCAGAGTAACACCTCCCGGCGGAATACAATAAATAATCATTGGCGGGCAGGCAGTGCTGTGACAGCGTCACAGCAGTGCCTGTCTAAGGCTCAAAGGAGAACCTTAGACAGGCACTGCCATAACACCACCGCAGCCCGTTCCCTCACGGTGGGCATGCACAATGTGGTGCATGCTGCACCATGCAAGAACTGGGATACAAATTTACCGGGGGTGGCAGCAGCAGTCCTGTGGCGGTCCGCCGCAGTGTGGCGGGGGTTGGACAGACACAGCGACTACTCTCAGTCCTACGGACCGTCGTATTCGTAATAAGGCCCTTTGTGTTTAAGGATTTAGTGGTAAATCCCATCGACTTCTTTAAGGTCTTATGGGCTTGTTGTCATTCCAGTACCCATAAAACCTCGTTGAAGGTCACAATTGTACCTATTTTCAAGAAAGGCAACCTTTCCAATCTTGCATGTTACCGCCCTATATCTCTCATTGATTCTCTTTTTAGGGGCTCATTACGATGGCGTTCGGAAAGGCTCCGAGCGGGATTGGGATTCGGAGAATCCAATTCGGAACCTATGTTTCTGACCGAATCGGATACATTTCGGAATGACCGATTACGATGCCAGGAAACTGTTTGCGCCATATGAATCGGTTCAGATCGGCATTCGGACAGGCCAAGTCGTTCGGATCGTACCGCTCTATGGACACTGTTTCCGACCGAGCGATTACGATGTCTGATTCTGCCAGCCGTTCCGAATCGATTTGTCCGACACAAAACGGCTGTCGGAATCTGACTTTAGAGGCCCATAGCAGGCCCCCCTTCACAAGTAGGCCTCCGATTTGGGCCCTTGGGGGTACCTATGGGACCCCTCTTTACAGCCATGCACAGTGTGGCAGGCACCATGGGGTGCCCGTCACAGGGTGCAAGCATTTCCCCAACCACCCCTTTTTTCAATGGGAGCCTGTGTTCTTGTTCAGAACACGGGCTCCCATTGAAGTCAATGCAAGTCCGACCGAACGATGTTCAGTAGCATCATAATCGGTCGTTCGTACTCGCAGAACCCGATTTGGTTGAAAACAATTCCAAAACCGATTCGGTCAGATGAGTTTCCAAAAGATATTGTAATCAACCCCACAAAGTGACAGCGAGAATTTTGTTGAATCATCTGGAAGAGTGGGCAGAGACCAACAATATTCTCTCGCACCTTCAGTTTGGTTTCCGAAAAGGCCTGGAGACCATCGAGCAGGGGTTAAACCTTAATCTACTCATCGTTAAATATACAGTTATGAAGAAAGGACACTTGTTTTTAGCATTCGTCGACTTATTGAGTGTCTTTGATTGTGTTCTCTACAGTACATTATAGGCTATTTTAACAGAAATGGGGGTGGACCCACCAATTGTTCCCCTTCTCAGACATATATACTCTGGTGGAAAGGCCACATTACCCTTTGGCCTCGGGGTGAATGCACTAGCACTTTGACCTCGAGAGAGCGGTTAGACAAGGCTGCGTACTCGCACCCTTCTTATTTACTTTGTATATAAATAGGTTAGGCTCCGCACTAAGCAGTATCTGTAGCACTTATCCCCAGATTGACCATAGGCCTATACCCTGTCTGCTGTACGCCAACAACGCTGTATTAATGTCCCGCACCACGTTGGGCGTGCAGCAGCTCCTTAACGTCTTCGTCAGCTTCATGCCCGATCTTTGTCTGATGGTCAATATAGTTAAAACCTCCATGGTGAAGTGTGAGTGGCTTGACTTCATAATAAATAATGTTAGGCTAAGTTTTACCCTGACTTTTTGTTATTTGGGCATTTTATTTGATGATCGTGGCTCATGATCCCCAGCTGTTGGTATTAGAAAGCAACACTTTAATAAAGCCATTTCAGCACTGCTTAAGTTTGCTACCAAGTTAGGTAATAGACCACTTAGTCAAATGTTAATAATTCATAATTCAAAATGTGTATCTATGGCTAAATATGAGGCGGGTTCTAGGGCTTAAACAACATTTCCCAGCTCCAGATATTGGATAGCACTTTCCTTAGGAATCTTTTTGCTGTTCCAGTCTGTTGTTCTACCTTTGTTTGTCAAACAGATCTCAGCACCCGGTTTTTATCTGATTTGATTAATATTTAGCCAATCTTACTTTGGCACGAAGTATGGACCATCAATTTTACAATTTTAAACCAGTCGATTCTTAAGAACTGCCTAAAGCTGAGAAGCCCCGGAGCATTTTCCTGATTAAATCTGTTAAACAATTTTGTGTGAAGATGGGTCACACCAAACTTTTTGACTCTCCTGATGTTGTACATAGCGTCAGTATAAAAGACCTTAAGCATCAATGCCTGTCTTCTCTTAAAGAACAAAGGGGCAGATTTACAAGAAAGTGACGCATCTGTAGAGATGCGTCACTTTCTCTGCGCCACTCTGAGAAACCCTTGCGCTACCATGGATGCGCCGTATTTACAATACGGCGCACCATCGCGCAAGGATTAACAGATGCGTCAGAAATTCTGTTGCATCTGTTGGGGCAAAAGTCACGCATTGTTGAAGTCGTGTCGCAAGCACGGCGCAACTCCAGCAATGCGTCTTGAGGCCTATTCCCACTACACTGCGTCACTACTTACGCCTGCTTCAAGCAGGCGTAAGGTTTTGACGCAGTGGCGTCCTAAAAGTGACGCAGTGAAATCTTGTAGATTTCACTGCGTCACTTTTACGAGGCCTTCCTGCGTGGGAACGCCCACCCTGCATACATTATACCTGACGCAGGTATAATGTGACGCAGGGCTTTACAACGTGGCGCATCTCCCTAGATGCGTCACGTTGTAAATAGGCCACATTTTTTGCGCCGCCGTTGCGTCAAAGAAGGCGCAAGGGGCTTGTAAATCTGCCCCAAAGATTTTTCAGGGAAATGGCAAAATCGAGTGTCATCAATAATCAGTTGACACTGGTCCATGACGGCATTCAGCATTGCCGAACTGCTATACCTAATCATCAGCATATATTTGCTTTAACACATTTTAAATAAAAAATGTTTTATCACTTAATCACTTTTCCTGTCAGAAATGACTGGTCAGAGTTTCTGACCAACTGTCCTTGCGACGGTGCTTCTAGGCAATGCACTTTGCACTTTACGTTTATTTGTCCTTTTTATGCTGTACCTTGCAAACGTTTAATTTTTCCTATCTTACATGACCTTAACTTTAAACAATGTCGGCCAGCACTTTTATTTTTGTGACAGTCGTACTCCTTATCGATTTGCTGCAACATTTCAGGTTTTTTATGGTCCGCGATATGATTAAGAAAAAATATGTCTTCATTGTAATGATGTTAACTTGTTTAAATGTTTTATGGTCATTGTTTTATGATCATAAAATGTGCTTTTAATCTATCGTTTTTTTCTTTCATGGTTGTTTTTACGATAATTGAATAAAGCTGATTATGATGATATGATTTAGTATATAGTTTTGAAAGTTTATCTGTAATTTCCTTTATAATAGAGTCAAATGTATTTTTGAAGGAGTGAGGGAATTGATATGTTATTTGGAAATCAGAGAATATAAAAAAATTGAATCCTCAAAAAACTGGAATTTATCTCTCCAGCACTACCAATTTACAAATTTCTTGTTACGTTTAATACATTTTTTATGCCAAATCAGCAATAGAAAAATAATCCCTTTGCAAATTCCCAGTAAATAGATAAGGTTACAAAAGTTTATAAGCATATTTGAAAATCCGAATTAATAATTTAGGAGGTCTGGCTGAGAATGGAATGCATTTGTTTAAAATAGAAAGGATGTATATAAGATTTTGTTTTAATCAACCAAAAAGTGTTTTCTTTTAGTAACCAATAGGTAACCTGTATTAAACAAAAACCTTTATGATATAAATAGAAATCCACATATTTTACGCATCTAACCTGCTTCCTCATTTTGGGGCATATTTACGTTCCCTGGCGCATCCCTGCATATCAGCAGGGATGCGCCAGGGAAAATGCGTCACGCAAGTTTACTCTTGCGCCACGTCCGATGCGCCGCATTTACAATGCGGTGCATCGTAACGCATGAGATAAGCAGATGCGTGACGCATCTGCCGGCGGAAGGTTGGCGCAGTGCTGAAGTTGTGTCGCAAGCGCGCGCAACTCCAGCACTGTTCCAACCTTCCTATCTCCTAACATGGTGCGTCAATCCTTACGCCTGCTTGAAGCAGGCGTAAGGATTTGACGCACTAGCTGCCGGAAAAGTGACTGCGTGAAATCTTGTAGATTTCACTACGTCACTTTTCCGAGGCGTTCTGCGCCGGAACGCCCCCTGCGCCAGTACGCCCACATGAAACCTGACGCAGGTTTCATGTGGCGCAGGGGTTTACTATGTGACGCATCTCCCTAGATGCGTCATGTAGTAAATATAGCGCGGCGCATGGTTTGCGTCGCCGCTGCGTCACATGCGTGACGCAACGGCAGCGCAAAAGTGGCGCAAGGGGCTTGTAAATATGCCCCTTTGAGTTTAGCTAAAGATAATCTTGATGTTTTATTGTCCTATAAAATGTAATCAATTTTCTTAAATATAGAGCATGGAGAAAAAGTACATAGTACAAAGGAAGATGGAATCTTATCTTCTCCACCATGGAAGATATAAAGGATTCCTTCTAGGAATAAGAGACTCTAGTTTTGGAAAGACGCTCCTTGAAGATATTGTTGACTGTTGCTCTAATTGAGTTGGTGAATCATACACCTAAATATTTGATTTTAGAAGAAGACCAGGAAAAACCTTAGTGGTGAAACATTTGTTTAGTGCAGACTTTAATTGGAATGAGAATTTCAGTTTAATCAGAATTCATTTGACATCCTGAAATGACAAAGAAGTAACTTATTTCCTTAAAAATGACAGTCAAAGAGGTTTTGGGTTTAGAAAAAAAGGAGAATATCATCATCATATGCTGCCAATTTTAATTGATTAGACCCACATTTGAAACCAGAAATAGCAGAGTTCTCTCTGATCTTGGATAAAAGGGTTCTAATGCCAAAGTATATAACAATGGGGATGAAGGGCATACTTGACGAACTCCTCTACTTAAAGAGAAACAGTGGGAAGTTAAACCATTAACACAAACACATGCTTTATGGGAACTATAAAGTATAAAGATCATATATAATAGTCTGTGACTAAACTGTGCCATTTCAAGGGTTTAGAAATACAATTCCATTGTAACATATCAAATGCTTTTAATGCAACAATAGTGACAGCTGTCAAAGGGACTTTAGAATTAATAGATTCATTTCAGACATCAAAAAGTAATTTTGCATTATTCAAAGACAATCTCCTTTTTACAAATGAAGGATTGCTCTAAGCCAATAAATTTAGCCTAAAATGGCTCCAGACATAATAGTAGAATCTTATAGTCAATATTCACTAGAGGAGAAGGTCTATACTTTTTACAATGAGTGGGATCTTTAACTTTTTTTGGATTAAGACAAATTACAGCACATTGAAAGAAGCCACATGCAGAACCGACAAATTTGAAATCATTAAACAATTCAAACAAATTTAGGAAACAAAATCATATTAACATGAGAATATAACTCTGCTGAAAAGTCGCCTGGACCAGGGGCATTTCTATTTTTTCCAAAAAGAAACTGCTCTAATTATTTCCTGAAGGGATATGGTTTGTTCTAGGGAAGACAAATCTAGGCCTGGGTGAAATTTAAATTACGCCGGCATAGTTCACATGATTCTGAAAAGTTTGCATTACACTTGGTATGCAAAATTCCAGGAATTCTGCTAATTAAGCACCTTTCAAACTAAAATATATTACAAAAGCATGTGAACAATAGAACGTGAGTGGCTGTTGTTCGCATTGCTTTCATTAAATTGAATAAAATGATGAATTTGCATTTTGAATTATTACATACAATTTTGTTTTATTTTGCCAAAACTTCACATAATTATGCAGAAGCAAATTACACAAGTTTAGCACACTCTTAGAAAAATCTAAGCAATTTCTGGCAGGTTTCTTAATTAAATGTTGATAAGATATGCAAAGGTCAGCTGACCAATACCAATTGGACCTGACTAGGACCCTGCTGGTGGCCACTACTGGAGTGAGCCTTGACACCCCATTGCTGTTCCTGAGGTCATGGGAGCAATGGCTGTGCCTAAGTGTACCCCTTGGAACATCCCTGAAAAACCTCTGAATTGGAAACCTTTTGGACTAAAGACCTCCGGTGGACCAAGACAAACCTGCAAAGCCAATCTGATCAAGGTGCATTGCAGCTGGGCAGAATAAACAGGTTTCCCCAACTTGGAGCTTTTTCTCACATCGTAGACCCCTTTTCAAATACAGCCAGCAGGAGGATTCTGAACTTCAAACAATAGAGTAAACTTGAAAGTAGGAATATTAACCAAGAAAGGTTGCCAAAAGTATCTGGCCAGTGAGAGGACTTCCCAGGATGCAAAATTTGAATTTCTCCCACTCGTAGCTTTCCCCGCCAAAGCCACTGGCTCCACCAGTACTTCATCCAACACTTATCCAATGTCATACAGCCTGCTGCCTTGACCTGCTGAAGGATTTTTACTTCGGAAAAAAGTCCCAAGTTAAAACCTCTAACCTGACTGAAGCTGGTTGGTATATCCGACCCTTGCTGCATTGCGGTCGACCTAAAATCTTGCCTAGGTCCCTGTCTCCCTGAATCATTGACTACCATTGGTGCTGTGCACTTTTTTGAGCTACTTTTACTTACAACTTTAAAAATTCATGTCTACAGTTCCCTAATTAGATTTTTGTCATTTTGGTGTTGTTTAGTTAATTAAATTATTCTTTATTTGTATAAATTGGAGTGGGATTTTTATTGTGTTGTGTTTTTGACTTTTTAAACTGTTTTGATATTGCTAAATACTTTACACATTTTCTCTAAATTAAGGCTGTCAGCTCTGTGCCATAGCTACTGAAGGATAAGCTCAGATTCAAATTTCTGAAACCTTTTACTAGACTTAACAAGATAGCATCTTTATTGGTTGTGGTGGACCTCAGCCCACCCAACTAATAAATCCCTTTCTCCCAATCCCAAACAATAACCAATGTTCTTCTGTTGTTCTCATGCTTTCACTGTGAATTTTCACAGTGAATGGACCTATCTACGTTAAAGTTTTACTGTGAATGGCACACGATTACGTGAAGTGGCATAATGGTGTTACTTCAGGTAACAAGAGTAACACAAAATTCCTGAAGTTACACAAATTACGCCAGTGTAAATTAAATTTCTGCCAGGCCTATTCATCACCTAGTAGGTCACATTCATGGCACTGTTACTGAGTGCACTTTCATTTATGTGTGTGTGTTCGTGTGTGATGGGTGTGTGTGTGTGAGAATATCATCTTGCGCAGCTTTCTATGTGAGCACATGTAGCCTGTTAAAGAAGGAAACCTTCAAGGTTGGAAAAAAAATAATTAGAGGTCAGAAGCTCAAGAATCAGCAGTCCTGATGGCTAGAGGTGGCCACCAGAAGCAAAACAAGAACGTCTGCGTCCAATACTGGACTACTGGGGCTCCAAAAAAGCAAGCAAACAGCTTGGTCCCCCAAGGGGACCAAGGTGGCTAGGATTTGAATAGCTTCTCACACTGGATAGCTTACAATGCCCAAAGGCAAGGGATCCAGGGATCAGCGCAAGCAGGTTTCTGTGTGAAGGAGATGATGTTCATGAGGCCCCATCTACAAAAATGTTGTTCTCCTCAGGGTCCTCCAATTCTTGGGGGAAAAAACAATGATCCCCACAGCGCTTTTTCCAGAAATGTCCTGACTGGTCTCTCATCTCCTTGGGGACTGAAGAAGGGAGTCTGGTGGCTCCCAGGACACACCAGAGCCTCAGAAGAAGAAAGTGCACTAGAACAGCCATTTGCTACCACGGGTGCAGATGGGAGAGAAGTTCAAAGATGGCTGCTGCACCAGCTTTCCAGGAACTGTTGTACTAGCATGAGAGCCAGAAGGGGCTGTGAGGGCTTTAGGTCCCCCTCCCACAGACCCCAATGAAAATATTAGATATGTGTGCCTGAAAGAGACCTGGAAACCCATTACTACATTTTTTTTATAAAATCAAAAGGAATCCCTACACCCACTTCAAAGAGTGCATAGCCAGTGTGTCAGATGAGGCATGGCGCACCTTATAAATCCTAGCACTTGGCTATGAAGTGTGCCTATTTTTGTTGTGTTGCCTCAGACAGGCCAGGAGTACCACCAACAGAGAGCATAGAGTTTGTGCTGTTGCCAGGAGTGCAGCAGTCCCCACAGGAGCCCCTAAAAACTGTTTCCTTATAGTATCTCTAAGTCACCCAGCAGGTTACATTGGTAACCGAGAGAGAAGTTTGATTGATTTTCAAAGCCCTCTTCGTGCTGGTGCTTTGACCCAAAGGTGCTGTATGGTTGGTATCCCTGTTGGTGGCTCTAATGCGGTAAAAGTATCATGTTAAAAGTTTAATAAACACACTTTTTATTGACATTGAAACCTTATACTGACAATAGCAAAGTTGACAGTGAATCAGTATGTGTTTTAATGGAAGTCATGCAAAAGGCTTCATTGACAAACAAAACTTTATCAGTCAACGTTACATGTTTCATGGAGGTCATTGAAATGCTTTATTGACAATCACAAGGTTAACAATGAGTCATAACAGGCCTTAATGAACTTTATTGTAAGATGGTACCATCCATAGCAGTTTAATGGTGTTGCATTGATCTAGTATGATATATTTCTGTTTTATTAAATGTGGAGACATCTTGACAAAGCTAGTAGGCCTGCTGTTTGATAAATGTACCCCTTGTGTTGTGTCTAGTATAAGTGGGGGGTAAAATGGTCCTAGCGTTCAGGGCTTGCTAAGGGTGTGAACTGCTATGAGAGTGTCACCATAGATATTTTCACCTGCCATCACAATGTATATTTGGAAATAAATACATAGGGGCAGATTTACAAGCCCCCTGCGCCAACAGTACGTCACTTTTGTGACGTACTGGTGGCGTATCTTACTGCTCCATATTTACAAGGACAGGAAAAGCCACCCTGCGTGGCTTTTCCTGTCCTTGTAAATATGGCCGCTTTACACGCAGCACTTTGCGTGAAAGGGGCGTTCCATGGGTGTTGCTGTGGGTGTTCCCACGCAACACTCATGGAACGATACCCATTTCCAGTTTTACGAGGAATCGTAAATTTGGAAATGCGTGTGAATCCTACGTCTCCCCAGGGTAGGCATAGGGAGGCGCAACGAGGAGAAATGTTTTCATTTCTCCTCGTTTTTTCCTCTTTCAATGCGTGCTGCATTCTGCAGCACGCATTGAAAGAGGAAAATGCCTGTAGTGATTGTTTTTGTGCAGGAAGGAGCCCTTTCCTGCACAAAAACAATCTCCCCACGACGCAGGCATCCTTGCACCATGGTGCAAGGGTGCCTGCGCTTGGCGCATGGCTGCAGTTTGTGCGCCAGCACTGCGGGAAGCACAGAGATCGCGACATATTGTTGTAAATATGTCGCATCCCTGTGCTTTGAAAGTGACTCAGTGCGGCGCAGCCAAATGGCTTGCGGAATGCACTGAGTCACTTTCATTGTAAATCTGCCCCACAATATTCAGTAGTGTGTGCATAACATAGTACTTTTCCCTTTTAGGAGCAAACGCACTGACTATTGAGTGTTTTCGTTGAGTGTCTGTGGACTGGGATACAAGGCTATACCACCTCCCCTGAGTAGGCCTTGTACTGCTATGCCTCGCTACCCTGAAAGAGTCAAGTGCTATAACAGAGTACTTGTTTCCCAGTAGGTACTCCGTTTTGGACTTATTACTTGTGAAGTCCTACATACTTATCAGCTAATAACTGACTTTCTTGAAGACTGCAATGGGTAAAGTCTGTCTGTCGGAAAAGGCAAACAACACTCTGTCACGTTTGTGCCGAGCAAGACTACAACTCGGAGTAATGAAGATTACTGGTAAGCATTTACAAGGACATTAGCTTCATGGGATGTGGAATGGAGCTGCTGTTCGTGAATTCTGAGAACTGCCCAGGTTTTGTTCTTAAATACACAAGTCTCTTACAAAACAAATGGAAATGATTTCTTTATGGGATTAATTGGATCAAGTTTCTTCTCTTTACAAATCCTATTTGATCAGTTCAATGTTTACAAGCATTCTTTGTAAAAAAAAAAAAAAAAGAAACTTAGGGGCAGATTTACAAGCCCCTTGCGACACATATGCGCCGTCGTTGCATCACTTCTGTGACGCAGCGGCGTCGTAAACAATGCGCCACGTTGTGACATATTTACAACCTGACGCATCTAGGGAGATACTTCACGTTGTAAAGCCCTGCGTCAGGTATAATTTATGCAGGGTGGGCGTTCCGTCGCAAGAAAGCCTCGTAAAAGTGACGCAGTGAAATCTACAAGATTTCACTGAGTCACTTTTACGACGCCGCTGCGTCAAAACCTTATGCCTGCTTGAAGGCGTAAGGAGTGACGCAGCATGATAGGTATGGGCCGCCCCTGAGCATTGCTGGAGTTGCGTCGCGCTTGCGACATGACTCCAGCAATGCGCTGCCCTTACGACAGAAGATGCGACACGCATCTGTCTATCCTTGCATTTACAATGCAGCGCACCGAGGCGGCGCAAGGGTATTTTTGCGTGTCGCATCTTGACTGGCGCATCCCTGCTAATATGCAGAGATGCGCCAGTCCTTGTAAATCTGCCCCTCAGAAGCAGGCTAAACTTGAACTTTATAGTTACTTGCTACTTTAAACAAAACCAGCAGATGGCAGGCGTGTATTGTAATATGAAGCCATTCTGTTTTTTTTTTCTGCTTTTTCATTTCACTTTCACAATATACTTCAGTGACTTGTAAACACGTTTAGAGTATGAGCTATATTATTTATTTTCGTCCGTCTGAAATCTGGTTTTGCTAAACGCTTTTTCAACCCGAGTCTTTTTTTTCAGTCCTTCTATAATGTGTTTTTGGATCTGAAGCTCATTACTGTTATTACTATATAACTATTTTTCTCTAATATATGCGTCGATCTGTCTGTCTGCCTACCCTGTATCCCATTAAAAAGTTCATTTAAGGATATCACAGCCTATATATTGCATAAGCTACTATCATGGCGACATTTGAATGAATCCTCTTACCTGTAACGAAGTCCCAAAGTGCTTCTCAATAGAATGGTAACAAACACTACTCTGTTAGTTGGGTTGTGGTTTTATGGTGTGGCCTATGTGTAAAGTGCTTTTATCTCATTAAAGAGAACTGAAAGTGGTTTGGCTTTTCTATTGCAGCAAATTTATAGCTGTACTGAAGCACTGAGTGAAGAGAAAGGGAGTAAGAGGCCAAGAGGCATATTTACAAGGGGATTGCACCACCGGAATGACACTTTTTTGACGGTCTGGTGGAGCAATGCCCTGCACCATATTTACAAATTGTCGTTAAGCCACTTTTTGTGGCTTAACGCTGCTTTGTAAATATGGTACACTTTCATCTGTGTGAATGGTGCTTGCAATGGGTGTTAATTCCCATAGGACCTTTAGATACGGCTTCAGCCCGAACTGCTGAACGGAATTACACCAAATTTTGCAGGGAGGTAGATGTTGGTTCAGGGATGTGCCCTTTTGTGGTTTGGTGTAAATCTGTTCAGTAGTAAAAGACACACAGATGATAGATGGAATGCAGAGCAAATCAAACATTCACCCCATGTCAATAGATCTGGTTTAAATCCATTGTTGTTTTGCTCACCATGCCATCCCAGTTTAGACTCAGCCATATGCAAATCAGTCTTGAGCCTGTGCCTCATGGGAACAGTCCAGCCCGAACTGCCAAGCCAGGTCCTCCCTAGACCGGAAACAAGCATCCTGGGACCAGTTTTGGGGCATCTCCCCTCATCAGCCAGGCTATCTTGAATCCAGTGACACAGTGAGCCTGGGACCTACGTCTGGGCATAACCGGCGCACTTAGGGTAGGAAAGCAAAAGACACACAGATGATGGACGGAATGCAGAGCAAATCAAACATTCACCCCCAGTCAATAGATCTGGGTTAAATCCGTTCAGTAGTTGCAGAGAAATGTAAAGACATTTCCAGCTGTATATATAGGGAAATGCAAAAACAACAATTGATGGACAGAATGCAGAACAATGTCATACATTCACCCCAGTACAAAAATCTGGGCCTAAATCCATCGTTTTTTTGCTCACCATGCCATTCCAGTTTGGACCCAGCCATATGCAAATCAGTCTTGACCCTGCGCCCTATGGGAACAGTCCAGCCCGAACTGCCAGGCCAGGTCCTCCCTGGACTGGAAACAAGCATCCTAGAACCGGTTTCGGGCTTTCAGCCCTCATCAGCCAGGATAGCTTGACTCCAGTGGCATGGAGAGCACGGGACCCACGTCTGGGCATACCCGTCCCACTCGGGGTGACAAATGCAAAAACAACAATTGAAGGACAGAATGCAGAACAATGTCATACATTCACCCCAGTACAAAGATCTGGGCCTAAATCCATCATTTTTTTGCTCACCATGCCATTCCAGTTTGGACCCAGCCATATGCAAATCAGTCTTGACCCTGCGCCCAATGGGAACAGTCCAGCCCGAACTGCCAGGCCAGGTCCTCCCTGGACTGGAAACATGCATCCTAGGACCGGTTTCGGGCTTTCAGCCCTCATCAGCCAGGATAGCTTGACTCCAGTGGCATGGAGAGCACGGGACCCACATCTGGGCATACCCGTCCCACTCGGGGTGACAAATGCAAAAACAACAATTGATGGACAGAATGCAGAACAATGTCATACATTCACCCCAGTACAAAGATCTGGGCCTAAATCCATCGTTTTTTTGCTCACCATGCCATACCAGTTTGGACCCAGCCATATGCAAATCAGTCTTGACCCTGCGCCCAATGGGAACAGTCCAGCCCGAACTGCCAGGCCAGGTCCTCCCTGGACTGGAAACAAGCATCCTAGGACCAGTTTCGGGTTTTCAGCCCTCATCAGCCAGGATAGCTTGACTCCAGTGGCATGGAGAGCACGGGACCCACGTATGGGCATACCCGTCCCACTCGGGGTGACAAATGCAAAAACAACAATTGATGGACAGAATGCAGAACAATGTCATACATTCACCCCAGTACAAAGATTAGGGCCTAAATCCATCGTTTTCTTGCTCACCATGCCATTCCAGTTTGGACCCAGCCATATGCAAATCAGTCTTGACCCTGCGCCCAATGGGAACAGTCCAGCCCGAACTGCCAGGCCAGGTCCTCCCTGGACTGGAAACAAGCATCCTATGACCCGTTTCGGGCTTTCAGCCCTCATCAGCCAGGATAGCTTGACTCCAGTGGCATGGAGAGCACGGAACCCACGTCTGGGCATACCCGTCCCACTCGGGGTGACAAATGCAAAAACAACAATTGATGGACAGAATGCAGAACAATGTCATACATTCACCCCAGTACAAAGATCTGGGCCTAAATCCATCGGTTTTTTGCTCACCATGCCATTCCAGTTTGGACCCAGCCATATGCAAATCAGTCTTGACCCTGCGCCCAATGGGAACAGTCCAGCCCGAACTGCCAGGCCAGGTCCTCCCTGGACTGGAAACAAGCATCCTAGGACCGGTTTCGGGCTTTCAGCCCTCATCAGCCAGGATAGCTTGACTCCAGTGGCATGGAGAGCACGGGACCCACGTCTGGGCATACCCGTCCCACTCGGTATCACTTTGTTCGCCCTAAGTTGGCAGGGTATGCCCAGACGTGGGTCCCTTGCTCACTTTGCCACTGGATTCAAGCTAGCCTGGCTGATGACGGCTGAATAGCCAGAAACCGGTCCCAGGATGCTTGTTTCCGGTCCAGGGAAGACATGGCTTGGCAGTTCAGGCTGGACTGTTCCCATGAGGCACAGGGTCAGACTGATTTGCATACGGCCATGCCTGAACTGGGGTGGTGGAGTGAGCTAAAGAATGATGATGGATTAAACCCAGATCAGTTGACTGGGGGTGAGTGTTTGATTAGCTCAAGCGCTCCGTCCATCATCCCCTTTGGTATCGCTGTATATATAGGGAAGCGGTTGATCCGTGACCCCTCCCGATCTCGTGCTGAGATCTGATTGGCTGCCAACACTTCAAACCAGGAAGTGTTGGCAGCGATTTTGTGACTCACTTGAACCGAGTCACAGAAAAAATATTTAAAAAAGCAAAAGGGGGCAGGGTAGAAAAACCCTGGCCCCCTAGGCCTCTTGGGGTGGGGGGTTAAACAGGGATCCCCAGGACAAAAAAGCATTAAAAAAAAATTGGTGGGAGTCATGCTGGATCCACTACTCCTGGGCTCCCGTGCTTCGTTAAATATAGGCCCCCGGGTGGGCCAGGTCCCGGGGGCAGTTTTTATAGTAATGCAGGGGGTGCCCATGCAGCACCCCCTGTGCAGCAGGGACCGCCACCTCCCCGGGGCAAAGATTTGTAAAGTAATGAGGGGGGCCTGCATGGCCCCCCGCAGCCCCGGGACCCGCAACCTACCTGGGGCTATTGAATAAGATTAATGCGGAGGAGGCCCTTATGGCCTCCACCGCAGCCCTGGGGCCTGCCACCTCCCTGGGGCTAGATGTGACAAAAGCAGGGGCCATGTGGCCTCCTTGTAGCCCCGGGGGAGCGCCACCTCCTCGGGGCTAAATTAAATATTAATGTGGGGGGGCTCTGGTCCCCCCCGCAGCGCCATGGACCACCATCTCCCCAGAGCAATCATGAATAGAAATGCGGCGGGCCATCCCCAGGGACCACCACCTCCCCGGAGCTCAAATTATGTATATGGAAGGGGTCCGTTGCGGACCCCCAGCCCCAGGGACCACCCCGGGGCAAATTTGAATATGGGCGGGGTCCCCATAGCCCCCTCCTGAAGCACTAGATGGCCTTGGGGACAACCACCCCGCAGGGCCAGCTCCAGCAATGTCCCGGAGTGCTCACCCTTGGGACATTGCAGTTTGCTATGGTGGACAGGAGAAAGCCGTAGCAAACACTGCTCCAGTTTCAGAAAGCGAGAGAATGAAAAATGCTCTCTCTTGCTGAAAGCAGAGCAGAATTGCATTTGGACAGAGGGAGCTCATGCCAGCTCCAGCAGGATGTGGGGAGCAGGCAGGGACAGCGGGGGCCTTGAGGCGCCACCTGCGACCTCCAACAGATAAGAGTGGGGGCCCTGGGTGGGACCAGCGCACCCAGAGTAGATGTCTGGCCCCAGGGTATTGGGTTCCCGGGGCCGAAATTGGCCCGGGAGGGAGGGTGCATGGCCCCCCTCCCTTTTTTTATTAATAAATGTTTTTTAAATATGTGGGGCAAATTGATAAAAAAAATAATGCGGGCCCCTGTGGCCCCCCGCAGCCTCGGGGACCAACACCTTCCTGAGGCAAACAATGATAACAATGTGGGGGAGCCCGTCTGGCCCACACGCAGACTCGGTGACCACCACCTCCCGGGGCTTTCTTTCAATTGGGTGCAGGTGGCCACAAGGACCCCCCGCAGACCAGTGCTTTGCAACATTGAATGCGGGGGGCCACGCAGACCACCAGCAGCCCCGGGGAAAACCACCTCCCCAAGACACTTTAAAATATGGGATGTGGGCATGCCATGCCATAGGGACCACCATCTCCCCTGGGCAAAATCTAAGAAAGGAGGGGGCCGCGCGGGCCCAACACATGGAGCCAATAATGGCCTTGGCGACCGCCACCCCCCAGAGCCATCTCCTGCTATGTACCTGGGCACCTAGCCCCAGGTAATAGCTTTGACAGCTCCTGCCAAGTCAGAGCAAACACTCTGCTGTCAGCAAGCGGGAACAGAGCTGAGGTGTCATCTGTTTCTCTGCCCACAGAGATGTGGGCAAGGAAACAGAGGACAATTGCTTTGACACACAAGAAGCTGCATGTTTAGCCGCTCGCTCTCTGTCAAAGCAATGCCAGCTGCTGCAGGAGGCAGGGATCTGGCAGGGACCACGGGGCCTTGAGGCTCCCCTCCCAGTCACCAACAAAGGAAACTTGGTGTCCTGGGTAGGACTAGGGCACCCAGAATAAAGAGGCTGGGCACTGGGAGATAGGGTCCCCGGAGCTGGAATCGGCCAAGGGAGGAGGGCCGCGTGTCCCCCCTTCCCCATTTGCATGTGACTGGGCCCCAGGGAATGGGGTCTCCAGGGCTGAAGTTGGCCCAGGGAGGTGGGGCGCACAGCCATCCTCCCCTGCAGGAGGCTGGCTTAGCACATGGTGCTCACTTATGTAAGTGTATATCTTAACGAACAAGGGGACCCCGATACTTGAACCTGGGGTAGTCAATAGTAATGTCAGAAAACACTGGTACGTATAAGGTCACAAAGGTCTCGAAACAGCCTGAGCTATCGTATTTAAGAGAGTATTAATCATCAACCAAGTAACAACTGGAGATTAGTAATTTCCAGAATCAGCGGTATAAGACCACTTCGCAATGCACGTAGGGACACACAATGATATTGACATATTACTTATTTATTTCATAAATAGTATATCAAAAACCTTCTTAACTTATAAAGATTATAGTTCAAGTGCTCACAAAATAGTGAGAAGAGTGTGACGTGATGGGTGTAGGTGACATTAAAAATACATCGCATTGACAACATTGGTAAAAAACTCCAACTTTCCCTGATAAGAGTGCTAAGGAAGATCCTCCAGATGCTGCCAAATTTTAAACTAGGGCACAGATAGTGAGAAGCGTTGTTCTAAGCCGGCTGGATTATTGCAACGCCCTTCTACGGGAGGCCCCAAAATACCTGATCGAGAGACTTCAGAGAAGTCAGATAATTGCGGCTAAACTAGCACTTATGAAACCACAGTGATCATCAGTCTCCCTGGCCCTTAGGGAGCTTCACTGGCTTCCAGTGTCACAGAGGATCCAGTTTAAATCTCTCTGTATTGTTTTTAAAGCCTTACACGGTCTAGGGCCCAAACCATTGCAGAGCAAATTTACATGGTATGTTTCTACCAGAAGTCTGCGATCATCTGCAGCTAAACTTGTAAAGGTACCTAGGTTTAAGAGAATAAAATTGGGAGGAAGAGCCTTTAGTTCTGCAACCGCTTGACTGTGGAATGCACTTCTGACCTGCCTTAGGCAGGTGGAAGATCTTCTGCAGTTTAGAAAGAAATTGAAGACCTGTTTTTTTCTTAATGGTGCTGCTTAGGCCCTCTTTTTGGGTGTGACCTTCACTGCAATATATGTGCGTGGTTCGAGTTAATGTACACTACCGCCAGGTTGCCCGTGGGGTGATAGTGCGCTTTATAAGTATGCGTAACATTTAACATTTAACTTCCCGGATGTAGTCCGGGAATACTGTTATTTTAGCATTTGCATGACTGACTTCTCCTTTTTAGTGCACCTTTCGCAGTATCCTATCTCTATCCAGGAAGTTGAGGAACTTCCCTATTATCGGTTTAGGAGGCGCTCCGGGAGGTGGCCTTACACTTAGTGCCCGGTGCGCCCGCTCTATGACAAAGCATGCCCAGAAATGTTTAGGTGAAATGATGTTCTTGAGCCAGGTCGCTACGAACAATGGCACATTGGCTCCCTCCACCCCATCCGGAAATCTGACAAAGTGGAGGTTGTTTCTCTGTGCTCTAATGCCATAATACATCCACAATAGTGGTGGAGAGTTCCATCACTCCCTTCTGGAGATCTCATACTGTGTCTACCACCTCTGAGACTCGCGTTTCCACCTCCATCACCCTCTTCGATACCTAACGAAGAAATTGTCACAAAAGTCCCACCTCGGAGCATACCTCTCCTATTTTATTTTCCAACATCTCTCTCAAGGACTGTATTGCTTGAAGCAGCACCGCAGTCTGGCTTTCCCTGGCGGAGCGGCTTGGGGTGTTTATCATTTGCCATCATCGTGTATAGCAAAAGGAACAATGATGAATGGAATGCTGAACAATGCAAACATTCACCCCCAGTCACAAGGATCTGGGTTTAATCCATGGTTCTTTTGCTTACAATGCCACCACAGTTTGGACCCAGCCATATGCAACCTCAGTCTTGACCCTGTTCCTCATGGAAACAGTCAGCCTGAACTGCCAAGCCAGGTCCTCCCTGGATCGGAAACAAGCATCCTGGGACCTGTTTCGGGGCATCACCCCTCACCAGCCAGGGTAGCTTGAATCTAGTGGCACAGTGAGCGCGGGACCCACGTCTGGGCATACCCTTCCCACTTAGGATGACAAAAGCAAAGGAACAATGATGGAAAGAATGCTGAACAATACAAACATTCACCCCAAGTCACAAGGATCTGAGTTGAATCCATCATTCGTTTGCTCACCACGCCACCCCAGTTTGGACCCAGCCATATGCAAATCAGTCTTGACACTGTATCTCATAGGAACAGTCCAGCCCCAACTGCCAAGCCAGGTCCTCCCTGGACCAGAAACAAGCATCCTGGGACCGGTTTCGGGCATCATCCCCTGACCAGCCAGGTTAGCTTGAATTCAGTGGCGCAGTGAGCACGGGACGCAAGTCTGGGCATACCCAGATCTTTGTGACTGCGGGTGAATGTTTGAATTGTTTAGAATTTCAGCCATCACTTGTTCCTTTTGCTATCATCATGTATAGGGCAGTCCAAGGATTCAGTCCAAGGATTGTGTGTGACTTCTGTATTTCAGCATATGTGGTTGACAGGAGGCCCACTCTCTACTGGATGGGCCGGCGTAGCCTCGTCTCCCTAGTGACTCCATGGGCGGGCCCTCAGAGGTGGTCAGACCAGTCTCCTCCTTTGGCCCGAGAGCGGGCCCTACCCTCATGCTGGGCCAGGGTACTTTCTCATTGGCCAACAGCAGCGGCCGGTGTTGTATATGTTGCCTGACCTCCCTCAGTCTTGATAGGGTGCAGTTCAGGCCCCCACCTGGGGAGCCCTTATCACTGGTCAGGAACACACAGCACCACTAACCCCTCTCTGCTCTGGGTCTTGACCCGGTGAGCGGCCCTGTTTCTACCACACGGCCCCTCCTGCCCACGTGGCAGGCCTCTAGTACATCTACACCCACCTCCTTCATGTGGAGAATAGCAGGGGTGAGGGTGAGGGGGGAAGAGCCCCCGAACCTCGATTCACCTAGTATCACCAGCACCACAAAGACCCACTGGCCCCAGGGTTCATGTGGCTGGCTGATTCGTTTTCCCGCCGGGCCCACGGCACCGACTCCTCTTGTCCCCAGGGCCACGTTTCATACAACGGGCCAGCAGATGATCTGCTCCCCACTGCCCTATCACTCAGATCAGCTGACGGGCCTCCACCTCTGTGATGCGGCTCACGTGCCTCCCTTGATCACAACCTCGCCACTTCACTTAGGCCCTGCTCACCGGCCCCCTCCAGCATGCAATCTCAGGAGTGCTGCCCCTCTCATCCGGGTGGCCACTGTGGCAATCTTTGGCAAGGAAATGCAGGTGAGCAGGGCACCGTACTGTCATTTCCTTGGCCACTGTGTTCCTCCAGATGGGCCGACACAGCTCCTCTCGCTCGACGGTCACGTAGGGCAGTCCTCCAGCAGCAATTACTCCAAACGGGCTGCCCTTTTGCCTGGCGCCAGCTGAAGAGACTCTTCACCAAGCGTGTGTCGTCCTGGCAGGCAGATCCGCACGGGGACAGCCGCTAAACAATCGACGCCATGCCACTACTCTCCAGCGTCACTTGGGAGGCTTCAATTTCCATTTGGAACAGTAGGATTTTGTTCGGATTAGCTGCTCTGGCAGGAGCACATCAGGAATGTGACATACTCGGCCATGTCTCATGCCACGTCCCAAGAGACTTTGTATTTCTAGGCACACATCCACCACTCCTATAAGCAATCGGAATTTATGTCTGGAAAAGAGCTCAAAATTCAAGACAAACATGCAGAAAACAGTGCAGTAATGCCACTTTCCTACGGGGTACAGTTTAGACCAGGGGTCTCCAACCAGTCGATCACAAGCTACCGGTAGCTCGCTGATGCCCCGTGAGTAGCTCTCGTCAGTATTTAGATTTTTGCAGCGCTTTATTATCTTTTAACGTTTTTCAGCATTTTTTTATAGCCGTTGCCCACCGTCACCCAAACTTGCTGCTCTGATAGCCTCAAGTGAGATTAGCTGAGGCAGGGTAAGGTGGGCTGAAAAGTACGATGTTGTTTGTCATCCGAATTGGTAGGGTGTAAGTGGGGTTGCGCTGGCAGTATTGAACAGCTACCCTGCCAGAACCTGCACTACCTGCCTTTTCCAAGTTGGCCGTAGTGGGCTGCTGCACAGTGCACCCTGCTGAATTCTTCTCGGTGGGCCAAAGTTGTTGAGGAGGATTGCGGCACTAAAGAGTGGTGGGAGGCGCATGATATATCAGGTGTCATGCTCCTTTAATTGATCAATTGAAAAAGCTTTATTTCAATCTCTAGAATCAGAAAAGCAATAAACAATTTACAAAGACAACATAAATATATTCACTTACATATAAATAAACAAACTCCCCATGTAATTTTTCTTCCAATACAGACCTCCACTAAATCGTACATCGTCAACTCTTGTATCAATAAAAAAATCCTGGGTAAATAGCTTAATATGCAAGTGGAAGGACAATACCACAATACAATCAAAATACAATAAATAGGATAAAAAAACATACAAAAACCTTATACAATTGTTTTAAAAGTTCCAAAATCTAAATAGCCCATTTATATGAGGTGTAATGCTAACTGTTAGAACCGGGATTCCCTAGTTGGCTGAGGTAGGTACCTTAGGCTAAGTAGGGACCCTCGCTTCCACATCAGGGAAAGGAAGGACATCTTCTCAGATAGCCCCTGCTCACCCCCATGGTAGCTTGGCACGAGCAGCCAGGCTTATCTTCAAGGCTAATGTATAAAGTATTTGCAACCACGCTCTCAGTGACCCAATGATGACACCACAAAGGAACTCCACACGAGTTTCATAGAAAAACAAGTATATGTTTATATAAAAAGATATACGATGAGACCACACGATAAAAATCCAACATATGCATATTTATAATATGCCTCCTGGCCGGTTATTAGGCCAGCCAACCCTTGTAGGGTCTGGCGGTATTAATGAGCAATTCTAGGTGATCCAATGCAATCCTATTGCAATGCTATGCAGTTCGTAAAGCAAGAATCAGGCACTTTGCAATGTAAAAATAATGCAGTTCGTGATACAAACTAATGCGATGCGTAATGCAACAATCAGGCAGTTCGTTATGCAAAACTAATGCAATGCAATGCGTAATACAACAATCAGGCAGTTCATTATGCAAACAAAATGCAATGCGCAATGTAACAATCAGGTAGTTCGTAATGCAAACTAATGCGATGCGTAATGCAACAATCAGGCAGTTCGTTATGCAACCACAATGCAATGCGCAATGTAACAATCAGGTAGTTCGTAATGCAGAAACAATGCAATGCGCAAGGCACTTCAGCACCGATCACGGTGCTTTAGACGGTCTCTCTGCCTCTCGTACTGACTCACGGTCAGCTTCCGCCAACATATGCCCCCAACGCGGGTATGGTGTAAACCAAAGTACAGCTCAACACTCCGGCCCCGGTACTGCCACTCCTTGGCACGTACAGGCCGCGATACGAGCTTGAGCAGAGGCTCGTGCTGCAAGAAGGGGAGAGGCCGAGAGAGTCCCTCTCCGAGCCCGCACCCCGCCCCAGGCGGCGACACACGTTACCTTGGGGGTGCGACCTCGCTCTCCTCTCCTCCTCTCGCGACTTGGGCCTCCGATGTGACTTGGTTGATTCCGGGCCGATGGCGATATCGAAGATCTCAGGCTGCACAAAGCACACACTCACAGCGTCGCTGAGACTCCCTTGAGCTTCGGATGTGCACGGTCACAGGGTAATCCTCACGAAGGTCTCAGGCTGCACGAAGCACCCGCACACAGCATCGCTGAGACTCACTTGGACTCCTGGTGCCCACGATCACAGGGCACTTCTTACGAGGGTCTCAGTCTGCAAAAAGCACACGCACACAGCGTCGCTGAGACACACTTGACTTTCGGGTGTGCACGATCACAGGGCAATCCTCACGAAGGTCTCAGGCTGCACAAAGCACACGCACACAGCGTCGCTGAGACTCACTTGGACTCCAGGTGCACACGATCACAGGACAATCCTCACGAAGGGCTCAGGCTGCAAAAAACACACGCACACAGCGTCGCTGAGACTCGCTTGGACTCCAGGTGCCCATGATCACAGGGCAATTCTTACGAAGGGCTCAGGCTGCAAAAAGCACACGCACACAGCGTCGCTGAGACACTTCTGGAAACTTTTGTGTTCCTGAGTCTCCTCGGGCCCTTGGGGTTAAGTTACTTCAGGACACAGCACAGCAAAGTCCTTTCAAGCAGGGGGACACAGCACACAGCAAAGTCCCTTTAGCCTCTCCTTGGATAAAGCAGCAAACTGCAGGCCAGCCCCAGAACACACAGCAAGGGTCAGTCCTTTCCTTCAGTCTATTTAGCTGTTTCTTCCTTGGCAGAGGTTCCTCTTGACCACAAAGTAGGTTCAATCCTTTACAGTCTTGAACAGTTCCATTCCAAAGTCCAGGGGTTTCAGCTCTCATAGTTATACCCCTAAATGTCTTTGAAGTCTTTGTGTTCAGGGGGGCACTGACCCCTGTCTAAACCAGTTCTGGGTGTCTCCCTGCAAGTGACACCTTCTGCCTTTGATAGTGGGGGTCTGGCTCCTTAATCACTCAGCAGGACATGGAGCCATTGTTTTATGGCAGCAACCCAGGCCTCTTCACCTCCAGGGGCTACTCCTCCCCCCTAGACTCCAGATGCAGGCCAGCCTATTGCTGTCTCACCTCCTCCCCTGGGTCAAGACATTCCCCAGAGCCTATCACATTTAAATCCAGACAGTCAATCCACAACCAGGCAGAGACACACAGAAATGTTAGAGCACAAAAACCCAGCCACTTCTAAAAGAGTGGTTTCTAAACACGCAATTCAAAAACCACCTTCACAAAAAGATGTGTTATTAAATTGTGAGTTCAGACACACTAAACTTCACCTCTCCATCTTAAGCCTTTGGGAAGATAGGCTGGAAACATGTTACACAGCCTTCCCCATTCTGTCCTATGGGCAAGATGGCCTTTCAACAGTGAAAAACGAAATGGAGAGTATTTCACTGTTAGGACATGGTACACACCTCAGTACATGTCCTACCTTTCACATACACTGCACCCTGCCCAGGGGGGTACCTTGGGCCTACCATAGGGCTGTCTGATGTGCATAGAAAGGGAAGGGTAACGCCTGGCAAGTAGGTGCACTTGTCAGGACAACAAGGCAGCTTAACAAGCTGCGCGCAGGCACTGCAGTGGCAGGCCTGAGTTCTCTCTTTAAGGCTACTTGTGTGGGTGGCACAATTAGTGCTGCAGGCCCACTAGTAACAGTTGCATTACTAGCCCTGGCACACATAGTGCACTTTACTAGGGACTTTACTAGTAAGGCAAACATACCAATCATGGACAACCAATTACCATTACACTTTACACAGGGAGCACTTGCACTTTGACACTGATCAGCAGTGGCAAAGTGCCCAAAGCATCTAAGCCAGTCAAACAAAATCCATCACAGCATCAAACATAGAGGAGGTAGAGGCAAAAAGTCAGGGGTAATCACGCCAAGAAATGCCAGGTCTAACACTAACCCTCCCTTTCATTAAATGCATTTCTGCAGCCACAAGCTTCTAGTGGAGTGCTGCATCCCCGCTTCTCAAATTAACCATGAATGAATCAACTAAAAATGTGAAAATTAAAAAATATTAAAATTAGATATAAAATTACAATTTACAAGAGATTATTCTTCATACACTAGAGCGTTCAACTAAATTTTCAAGGGAACTAGGGCTCAGAAATTGTAACACCCCGTACATGTTAAAAAGACACTTGGCCTTTTGCTCCTAAACATTTGGGACACCACATCCAAACAGACTCTAGGAATTTTACAAGAGCAAACACTATTACTTGTGTTGTGTCTGTGCTTGGTATGCTAAACGATACCAAAGGGGATGATGGATGGAGCGTTTGAGCTAATCAAACACTCACCCCCAGTCAACTGATCTGGGTTTAATCCATCATCATTCTTTAGCTCACTCCACCACCCCAGTTCAGACATGGCCATATGCAAATCAGTCTGACCCTGTGCCTCATGGGAACAGTCCAGCCCGAAATGCCAAGCCATGTCTTCCCTGGACCGGAAACAAGCATCCTGGGACTGGTTTCTGGCTATTTAGCCGTCATCAGCCAGGCTAGCTTGAATCCAGTGGCAAAGTGAACAAGGGACCCACGTCTGGGCATACCCTGCCAACTTAGGGCGAACAAAGCGATACCAAAGGGGATGATGGACGGAGCGTTTGAGCTAATCAAACACTCACCCCCAGTCAACTGATCTGGGTTTAATCCATCATCATTCTTTAGCTCACTCCACCACCCCAGTTCAGACATAGCCATATGCAAATCAGTCTGACCCTGTGCCTCATGGGAACAGTCCAGCCCGAACTGCCAAGCCATGACTTCCCTGGACCGGAAACAAGCATCCTATGACCGGTTTATGGCTATTCAGCCATCATCAGCCAGGATAGCTTGAATCCAGTGGCAAAGTGAGCAAGGGACCCACGTCTGGGCATACCCTGCCAACTTAGGGCGAACAAAGCGATACCAAAGGGGATGATGGACGGAGCGTTTGAGATAATCAAACACTCACCCCCAGTCAACTGATCTGGGTTTAATCCATCATCATTCTTTAGCTCACTCCACCACCCCAGTTCAGACATGGCCATATGCAAATCAGTCTGACCCTGTGCCTCATGGGAACAGTCCAGCCCGAACTGCCAAGCAATGTCTTCCCTGGACCGGAAGCAAGCATCCTGGGACCAGTTTCTGGCTATTCAGCCGTCATCAGCCAGGCTAGCTTGAATCCAGTGGCAAAGTGATCAAGGGACCCACGTCTGGGCATACCCTGCCAACTTAGGGCGAACAAAGCGATACCAAAGGGGATGATGGACGGAGCGTTTGAGCTAATCAAACACTCACCCCCAGTCAACTGATCTGGGTTTAATCCATCATCATTCTTTAGCTCACTCCACCACCCCAGTTCAGACATGGCCATATGCAAATCAGTCTGATCCTGTGCCTCATGGGAACAGTCCAGCCCGAACTGCCAAGCCATGTCTTCCCTGGACCAGAAACAAGCATCCTGGGACCGGTTTCTGGCTATTCAGCCGTCATCAGCCAGGCTAGCTTGAATCCAGTGGCAAAGTGAGCAAGGGACCCACGTCTGGGCATACCCTGCCAACTTAGGGCGAACAAAGCGATACCAAAGGGGATGATGTACGGAGCATTTGAGCTAATCAAACACTCACCCCCAGTCAACTGATCTGGGTTTAATCCATCATCATTCTTTAGCTCACTCCACCACCCCAGTTCAGACATGGCCATATGCAAATCAGTCTGACCCTGTGCCTCATGGGAACAGTCCAGCCCAAACTGCCAAGCCATGTCTTCCCTGGACAGGAAACAAGCATCCTGGGACCGGTTTCTGGCTATTCAGCCGTCATCAGCCAGGCTAGCTTGAATCCAGAGGCAAAGTGAGCAAGGGACCCACGTCTGGGCATACCCTGCCAACTTAGGGCGAACAAAGCGATACCAAAGGGGATGATGGACGGAGCATTTGAGCTAATCAAACACTCACCCCCAGTCAACTGATCTGGGTTTAATCCATCATCATTCTTTAGCTCACTCCACTACCCCAGTTCAGACATGGCCATATACAAATCAGTCTGACCCTGTGCCTCATGGGAACAGTCCAGCCCGAACTGCCAAGCCATGTCTTCCCTGGACCGGAAACAAGCATCCTGGGACCGGTTTATGGCTATTCAGCCATCATCAGCCAGGTTAGCTTGAATCCAGTGGCAAAGTGAGCAAGGGACCCACGTCTGGGCATACCCTGCCAACTTAGGGCGAACAAAGCGATACCAAAGGGGATGATGGACGGAGCGTTTGAGCTAATCAAACACTGACCCCCAGTCAACTGATCTGGGTTTAATCCATCATCATTCTTTAGCTCACTCCACCACCCCAGTTCAGACATGGCCATATGCAAATCAGTCTGACCCTGTGCCTCATGGGAACAGTCCAGCCCGAACTGCCAAGCCATGTCTTCCCTGGACCGGAAACAAGCATCCTGGGACTGGTTTCTGGCTATTCAGCCATCATCAGCCAGGCTAGCTTGAATCCAGTGGCAAAGTGAGCAAGGGACCCACGTCTGGGCATACCCTGCCAACTTAGGGTGAACAAAGCGATACCAAAGGGGATGATGGACGGAGCGTTTGAGCTAATCAAACACTCACCCCAGTCAACTGATCTGGGTTTAATCCATCATCATTCTTTAGCTCACTCCACCACCCCAGTTCAGACATGGCCATATGCAAATCAGTCTGACCCTGTGCCTCATGGGAACAGTCCAGCCCAAACTGCCAAGCCATGTCTTCCCTGGACCGGAAACAAGCATCCTGGGACCGGTTTCTGGCTATTCAGCCGTCATCAGCCAGGCTAGCTTGAATCCAGAGGCAAAGTGAGCAAGGGACCCACGTCTGGGCATACCCTGCCAACTTAGGGCGAACAAAGCGATACCAAAGGGGATGATGGACGGAGCGTTTGAGCTAATCAAACACTGACCCCCAGTCAACTGATCTGGGTTTAATCCATCATCATTCTTTAGCTCACCCCACCACCCCAGTTCAGACATGGCCATATGCAAATCAGTCTGACCCTGTGCCTCATGGGAACAGTCCAGCCCGAACTGCCAAGCCATGTCTTCCCTGGACCGGAAACAAGCATCCTGGGACCGGTTTCTGGCTATTCAGCCGTCATCAGCCAGGCTAGCTTGAATCCAGTGGCAAAGTGAGCAAGGGACCCACGTCTGGGCATACCCTGCCAACTTAGGGTGAACAAAGCGATACCAAAGGGGATGATGGACGGAGCGTTTGAGCTAATCAAACACTCACCCCCAGTCAACTGATCTGGGTTTAATCCATCATCATTCTTTAGCTCACTCCACCACCCCAGTTCAGACATGGCCATATGCAAATCAGTCTGACCCTGTGCCTCATGGGAACAGTCCAGCCCAAACTGCCAAGCCATGTCTTCCCTGGACCGGAAACAAGCATCCTGGGACCGGTTTCTGGCTATTCAGCCGTCATCAGCCAGGCTAGCTTGAATCCAGAGGCAAAGTGAGCAAGGGACCCACGTCTGGGCATACACTGCCAACTTAGGGCGAACAAAGCAATACCAAAGGGGATGATGGACGGAGCGTTTGAGCTAATCAAACACTCACCCCCAGTCAACTGATCTGGGTTTAATCCATCATCATTCTTTAGCTCACTCCACTACCCCAGTTCAGACATGGCCATATGCAAATCAGTCTGACCCTGTGCCTCATGGGAACAGTCCAGCCCGAACTGCCAAGCCATGTCTTGCATGGACCGGAAACAAGCATCCTGGGACCGGTTTATGGCTATTCAGCCATCATCAGTCAGGCTAGCTTGAATCCAGTGGCAAAGTGAGCAAGGGACCCACGTCTGGGCATACCCTGCCAACTTAGGGCGAACAAAGCGATACCAAAGGGGATGATGGACGGAGCGTTTGAGCTAATCAAACACTGACCCCCAGTCAACTGATCTGGGTTTAATCCATCATCATTCTTTAGCTCACTCCACCACCCCAATTCAGACATGGCCATATGCAAATCAGTCTGACCCTGTGCCTCATGGGAACAGTCCAGCCCGAACTGCCAAGCCATGTCTTCCCTGGACCGGAAACAAGCATCCTGGGACCGGTTTCTGGCTATTCAGCCGTCATCAGCCAGGCTAGCTTGAATCCAGTGGCAAAGTGAGCAAGGGACCCACGTCTGGGCATACCCTGCCAACTTAGGGTGAACAAAGCGATACCAAAGGGGATGATGGACGGAGCGTTTGAGCTAATCAAACACTGACCCCCAGTCAACTGATCTGGGTTTAATCCATCATCATTCTTTAGCTCACTCCACCACCCCAGTTCAGACATGGCCATATGCAAATCAGTCTGACCCTGTGCCTCATGGGAACAGTCCAGCCCGAACTGCCAAGCCATGTCTTCCCTGGACCGGAAACAAGCATCCTGGGACCGGTTTCTGGCTATTCAGCCGTCATCAGCCAGGCTAGCTTGAATCCAGTGGCAAAGTGAGCAAGGGACCCACGTCTGGGCATACCCTGCCAACTTAGGGTGAACAAAGCGATACCAAAGGGATGATGGACGGAGCGTTTGAGCTAATCAAACACTCACCCCCAGTCAACTGATCTGGGTTTAATCCATCATCATTCTTTAGCTCACTCCACCACCTCCAGATAGCTTCTGTTTCCCAGCGACCTACAGATTGGCAATATCCATTTATTTCTTTACATAGCATAGGCTGGGCAAAAGAATAGAATATGGATTAACATTTCTTGGGCTCCCATACAGGCTGGGCATGGATCATCTTTGTTTGCTACTTCTGACCACTTACTACAGAAAGCCTTAGTTGGTAATGATTTGTATCTAAACTGTATATACAGTCTGTGCACTCTCATCGGTACTATTTCATCTATAATGGGTTTATATCTTGGTAGGGGTTTTTAATCCATGAAATACCCAGTTAAACTACCTGTATTTCTTGTGGCCTTCATGACAGCCATAGCTTCCCAATAAGTACTTTTTAAACTGACTAGCAACAGATCATCTGTGTTTGACTAAAGACTCTCCAAGCCCATATGTACCCAACAAATCTATTACAAATTTAAGCCATAGTATTTTCATAGCCTTCCATGACAACAATAACTCTCTTAGGACCGCCCAGTAAGGTTCAAGGGGTGGGGAAGATCAAAGCTTATGCAAGTAGATCAAAATTCTACACTCAGGGGCATATTTACAAGCCCCTTGCGCCACTTTTGCGCCGCCGTTGCGTCACGCAAGTGACGCAGCGGCGGCATAAACTCATGCGCCGCGTTGCGCTATATTTACAACGTGACGCATCTAGGGAGATGCGTCACGTAGTAAACCCTGCGCCACATGAAACCTGCGTCAGGTTTCATGTGGGCGTTCCAGCGCAGGGTGGGCGTTACCTCGCAGGTACGGCACGTAAAAGTGACGCAGTGAAATCTACAAGATTTCACTGAGTCACTTTACGCCCATGCTGCGTCAACACCCTGCGCCTGCTTGAAGCAGGCGTAAGGATTGACGCACCATGTTAGGGATAGGGCACCCCGAGCATTGCTGGAGCTGCGTCGTGCTTGCGACGCGACTCCAGCAATGCGCCGCCTTTCCGTCGGGGGATGCGACACGCATCTGCCATTCTGTGCGCCACGGCGCGCCGCATTGTAAATGCGGCGCATCGGCGGTGGCGCAAGGGCAAACTTGCGTGTCGCATCTTCCCTGGCGCATCCCTGCTGATTTGCAGGGATGCGCCAGGGAACGTAAATATGCCCCTCAATTTTTTCCCTTATTTTCTTCTGCGCTGAATCAAAGAAAACTGGAACAGGTGGGGTACTCGATGTCAAGGCCAGTAGAGATCTTAGAAGCTTATGTTTAGTTGGTTCCAGTAGTTTAATATTTGCCAACCCCAAATTTCCAAGCCATATAGAATAGCTCCTAATACCTTCACATTGTTGATCTCAAGGGCTGGGGCCACCCTCCTCGAAAACGTCTTTTTTTGCAGTTTCAAAATATTGGTAGTTTGGTAGGTTGAAGATACATATGCTTTTTGTATTTGTAAATCCCAATTAAGGTGAGACGATAATCTAATACCTAAGCAATCAAAGCTGGTCACTTGCTCACTTTGGTTTGAACCAACATGCATCTGCAGTCTATCTAATTTCTTTTGCTAAGATGGGCCAAAGACCATGAACTTTGTTTTTGTGCTGTTTAATTCAAGCCCTCATTCCCCATAAAATGCAGTAATATCATTAAGCAACTGCTGCAGCCCCCAGGCGGATTTCGATAGCAGGAGTGTGTCATCTGCGAAGAGCAAGGCGGGTGCCCCTCTGCCTCCCACCTTTGGTGAGTCGCAACCCGCCCTTACCAGGTGTTCTACAACCCCATTTATAAACAAAGTTAACAGGGTTGGTGCAAGGACACAACCTTGTCTGACATCTCAATCTATTTTAAAGGAATCCGTCAGCTGCCCCTGCTCCCCCATCTCACTCTGGCACTGTTGTCCAAATGAAGGCGAATAAGAATATCCAGGAGATTTTTAGGTATGGCCATTTTTTGGAGCTCCCTCTATAAGGTCTCCCTAGATACTAGGTCGAATGCAGCACGCAGATCGACGAAGGCTGCATATAGTTTACCTCCACCACTCACTGCAGTGATCAAGAATATACAATTAAACATAAACACCTGGCGGAAACCCACCTGGAAATCCAATAATATTTTGTTATCTTGTATCCACAATTGTAGCCAATACCTGTTCGCAGAAACTTTTTTGAAGTGCATCAGTCAAACTGATTGGTCTGTAGTTAGCTGATTCTTTTCGTGGGTCCTTTTTAAAATTCGGAATAATCTCTGCCAACTTCCAAGATGGAGGGATGCCCAGTTCCTGTATTATGGCATTAAAGAGTATATTTATGGGAGGGACCCATACTTCAGGGGCAGCCAGATATAAATCATTAGGTAACATATCTGTCCCAGGTGCTTTAGAGGCATGACATGATTTTATAGCAGCCACAGTTTCACTGAGCTCAAATTTCAAGTCACTAACACTGTCTGTCCCAGCACTAAGCAAAGGGGCCCGGTTCCCCTATCTGATACATCCACAGATGAGTATGTGTTACCAAAGTAAGAGACCCATTCCTGGGGTTGGATAAAAAAGTCCACATCCCTTTTGGGATCAGTGGCACTGTCCGAGGCGATTTTTCAAAAGGATCTGGTATCCTTTCTTATCATAGCAGTATACATGTTATCCCACAGTTTGCTTTCCCACTCTCTTTTTGCTTTATCTAATTCTCTTCTTTTTCATTTCCAAGTTGGCAGTAGTGGGCTTGTGCACAGTGCACGCTGCGGATTACTCATCGGTGGGCCGGAGTTGTCGAGGAGGATCGTCGCACTGAAGAACGGTGGGAGGCGCGTGACCCAAAGTCACTCCAGTGGTAAAAAAATATATATCAGGTGTCATGCTCCTTTAATTGTCCACAAGGCTTCACCCGGCATGCAAATATGAGGCCCTTGCAATTATTTGTGGGTTGCTCAGCTCACCCGAATGACACACACACAGCTGCATGCTCATTATTTGATTAACATAAATATGAATTATTTTTAAACTTTGTTTGATGTCTGCTTGTGTGAGGATTCGAAAATGACAGCACCCAATTCAATGGATGGCTCTGTTTCAAAATACTGTACCTCTGAGAGTATTCCACACTTCTTTGTCTTTTTGAAATAAGGGACCTAATTGACACGCTTTTCTAAAGAAGGAGCAATTCGTGTGTTTGGTTGTGCCTTTGTACCAAAGAATGTAAGGGAACAAAAATACTAGATGTAGTATTCACACCAGAAATGAGAAAAGCTGTAAAAGCCTCACTGCTGAGAGACACTGTCAGTGCTTTATGCTGTGCCAGGTAGTCACTTTCATCTGTGGTGGCTAAGGGGCAGTTGGGGGGCCAGCAGCAGGGTTGGGTGACACAGCACACCAGACACATGTACAGCCCCAGCCTCACCAACAGCCCCAGTTTTTGTCAGGCCTCTGAGACCATGCACCCCCAAGACACTGAGCAGCTTTCTCAGCTAACGCTGACTCACCGGATCGTCATCTCCAGGCACCACCAGCAGCAAGCTTCTATTACGACGAGAAATCCGTTGTGCACCTCACAGTGGGGGATATTCACAAGGAGCTATCGCCGAATTAACGGCACTTTATCGCAGCCAAAGTCGTGATAAATTTACCCCCCCATTCACAAGCCGGTGTTAACAGCCCACAGCACCAGTTTACCCGCGATAGCAGCCGCAAAAAACATCGCCACAGAGGACCCGCGCAACTATCGCTAATGAGATGCAGAGTGGGCGTTCCCGTGCCAAAAGGCGCGACAACATCACACCTCAACATTCACAACGACCAGCCACATCGGCGATAATAACACAAAACAGGCGATAAGGCGCGTCAGCGCCAGGAAATCTACACCTGCTCTGACCTGGTGTAAAGTCGGACGGCAGCCAGCACCACAGAAGGGAGCACAGCCCAGGGCCACAACCCAAGGGCAACAGATGCCATGGAGTCACTCATCATGCGGCCCTGACACCCAAGAGGGCCACAACACCCACCGCCACCACCCCCAGGACCACCCCTCCCTGGCACCCCCCACGACCAAAGACATGTCACATCAGCCGCACCTAAACATGTACAAAATATTTCGCTTGATGCCGCACAATCACAACTGGTGACATGCATGTGTCGTCACAGAAATGAGCAGCACACATTCACTTTCGAAGCAACAAATGAAACTTTATTAAAATGAACAACGAAATGAAATGAAGACACATGGCCGCTCCCCTCGGGACAATACGTAGGTCACAGCCTGTAAGACAAAAAACATGATGAGAAGGTGTGTCCTGCACACATCAGAGGACAGAGAGAGAGCAAAGGAGAGAGAGAGGAAGAGAGGGAGGGAGAGAGAGAGAGAAGAGGAGAGAGAGAGGAAGAGAGGGAGAGAGAGAGAAGAGGAGAGAGAGAGGAAGAGAGGGAGAGAGAGAAGAGGAGAGAGAGAGGAAGAGAGGGAGAGAGAGAGAGAACGTGCCACCCCTGCGCACCCAGGCCACACTGCTCACCTGCAGCCACCGGTGTGTGCCCAACCACGTGCCGGAATGCATAGCAGGACACCAGGTCACACATCTGAGTCAGAGCTGTCAGCTGAAACAGAGCCTAGATACATGACTCGCACAGTACACACACCTGCACAAGACAACATCGCCTGCCCGCCCATGCACACCCAGGCAGAGGCACCCCAACACCTCCCGCCGCCCATCAGAGCATGCCCGCCCATGCACACCCAGGCCTCAATGCTCACCTTCCGCCACTGGCGCGTAGACAGGAGGTCCCACCACGTGCCGCTGCAAGCCACAAGCCCGGGGCCCACGGACATGGCACCCTCCACATCATGCAGCCCCGCTCCGCAGGCCACCATGTCTCACGTTTGGTGTTGGGTCTTGATTACTCCATGGCAGAGGACATACCAGTGCACCCGGCACCATCGCAGGCTGCACACCCGCTCAGCCCAATGGGTGCCACCAACTCTGGGATCCCGGAAGCGACGCCACGGGGCGGTAGGCCCGCGCTGCCCGTTGGCTCTGGCCTACACTGCGGTCCAGCAGGGCACACAAAACCTGAGCTGTCCGGACCGCCGGGACAGGGCATCATCGCAGGCTGCACACCCGCTCAGCAGCTCAAGGTGCAACTGACTCAGTGCACCCAAAGTCACCGTCCCGTGGCAGGGTGCCTGTGCCGTCCGCAAGGCCTTGGATGCCACTAACCCTGTGCAACCCCAGTCTGTGCCAGGTGGTGGTAGGCCCGTGCCGTCCGCAAGGCCTCGGATGCCACTAAGCCTGTGCAACCCCAGTCTGCGCCACGTGGTGGTAGGCCCGTGCCGTACTCAAGGCCTCGGATGCCACTAACCCTGTACGCAACAACTCATGGGCCCTATATGAGTGCGAACCGTGGAGCGTCCGTCAACCAGTCACCACCGGAAGAGGGGAATGTGACATTGTCGGCCCCTTATATTGGCGGAGTCACATGGCCTGTGACGCCTGTGCCGGATGGGTGTGGTGTGTGTGAAAACCTGCCCTCAGGGAGTGGCTGTGACATGCTGACAACTAGACCAGTGACCTGCACACCACCAGCGAGTACGGCTGCGACGGGTAGCAATGAGGGCCTCCCCTCGGGGCGTAAGCGGAGTGGTCTGGCCTGCCGTACGCCGGACCAGCGCAGGGCTCGTCGGATCTGGGCGTGGTCCAGTCCATGTCCAGACAAGGAGGTGACTGATGCGTGTGTCCCTGTTGTAGTGTTCACGGGACCCGGTACACAAAATGCAATGTCGCACCCTCTGACTGGCATCCAACAGGATGAACATCATTGACGCAAGGGAAGGCACTGTCCCCACATTCATCCACACATCCATACATGAATGACGTAAGACATTACACAGCAGTGCGTCACTGGATTTTTATTTGCACATCCAGTGCAGTCAAAGAGCTGGAGCGGTACAGGGCAATGCCGAGCACACTACACAATATGGGCCTGCGGAGGGCCAGCCAGGGTACATCCGGGGATGACCTGTACTGTGGAAGGGGAAGGGTACAGTCCGCAGTCTGTCTGCCGTGTCAATGGTCGTCAAACAGGATGTAGCAGTCCATGTCGCTGTCCAAGGTGAGTGCATCAGAGTGTATCGGGGGTCAGTGGTAGGTCTTGAGGCCATGTGCGGCACCAAGCAGAAACAGGCAAGGTGGCGGACATGAATGCTAGTACCTCCTTCTGATCTCAATCCCATCCACGTCCTCGTCCCTGGATGTGTGCTCTGCCCCACCTGTGGGTGTTGCAGTACCTGCTGCGGCACTGTGTGCCACTGACACATCAGGGGCCGGAGGAGGATTGTCGGCCGCACTGTGTGGCAGTGACACATCAGGTGCCTGAGTGGATACGCCTGCCGCACTGGGAGGCACTGACACCCCAGGGGCCGGAGATGTGGATGGTGTGGGGGCAGCAGCATTCATCATCGCCACGCCTTGTGGCAGCAATGCCATGATGAAGACATGCAGGGCCTGGTAGATCCCAGCTACATTTCGCTGATGTGCAGCGGTGGCTGCCATCCTTTCCGCCTCCATCCGCACCATGTCCTCCATGAGCCTCCGCATGTGTGCCAGCTCACGGCTGGCATCGCTGGGGCCACTCTGAGCGGACAGGTATTCCTCCCTCCGCGTCATGACTCCAGCGATGTCAGTCAGGGCTCGTTGGAGACCATGGGGCAGACATAGACACCCAAGGACGGCATCCAGTTTGGTAGCCATGAGGTCGAACCCCACCCACACCTGCTCGGCCGTCTCCCTCTGGCCCTCCAGCACATGGCGTTGGAAGGCCATGTGTTGTTCCTGAGGGTCTTGGGAGAGTGCCAGGGCTGTGGGTGCCTCCTGCTGGCTGGTTTGGGTGGTGGGTGGGTGGGGTCTCATCGATGTAGCTGGGCTGCCCTGATCCTGGAGGTTGCTGGCGGATGAGGTCAATGATGTCTTGGATGGTTTGGGTGTCGATGCTGGTGTTGTCCTCCTCCTCGTCATCAGTGAAGAGTGGCTGTGACTGCTCTGCAGGAGGTGTTGACGGTGCCCCTGCGATGTGAAGGGGACATGGTGTATTACAATGTGTCCACATGTATGTAGCCGCATGGTACAGGTTGACATTCAGACAGCATGGCATTGTACATTGTGACAGTCTGTGGGTCTGGGCGAGGACCCAGGGTCATTTTGGGTGTGCACTGTGCCCTTCTTGCTTGTGCATGTGTGCCATTGTGGCCATCCTTCCCCGTCCCCCCAGTACCTGGTGGTCACTCACCCTGTTGCGGTTGTGTTGTGTCCTGTCGAGCAGTGTCCGGTCCCCCGACTCCGGCCACAGTATCCATACTGATGACTGTCGACACCAGCTCCTCCATGTCATCCAGCTCCAGCTGTGGCGCTGGGCACCCACCTCCGGTCTGCGTTGCTGCCTTCTGGTTGGCGCTGAGTTTCTCCTTTGTCTTCTGCTTGATGTCATTCCATCGCCTCTTGACCTCGTCCATTGTCCGCTTGGGCCTTCCAACGGCATTCACCTTGTCGACGTTGTCCCGCCATATTCCATTTTTGGTGCCCAATGACACGTTGGAGGTGACGAAGAATTGTTGATGGTGTTCCATCACCTCCGTGACTATGATCCTGTTCACCTGCGGACTGAACTTGGTCTTCCTGGTCTTCTTGTCCTTGCCCTTCCCTGTCCCCGAGGTCCCAGGCTGGTCGTCCGGGGTGCTTGTGGGGTTGCGCTCGTCCTCTGCGCCTGCTCCGGATGCCTCCATGGTGCTTGGGTGTTGGTCAGTTTGTGTGTGGGTGTTTTTTCTACTTTTATGGTGATTTTTGACGCCTGCCAGGTGTGTGTTGCAGGCCTGGCGCTGCTTGTCGCTGATTTCCTTATCGCGCTTTGGTCCATCGCTTGTTTTTTGGTGTTGTGGTTTGTGTTTTTATCTCCATCGTGGTGGTTGTATCGCGGACATTGTCCGCGGTTTCGGCAGACTATCGCATGCTACCGCCTTGTTGTGAATTCCACGTTGACACAGGGTTATTTTCCCGTGATAGGCTGCGATATTGAAAGTTGCGTTACGCTACTCTTGCGGTAGTTATCACACGTTCTTGTAAATATACTCCTGTGTGTGCAAACTGTTTGTTCAGCCATGCGTGGCATGCAGCACTGCTTTCATGCAGCCCTCCTTGGTTAGCTTCACATTCTGCCACCCCTTATGTTTTTTAAAAGGTCCACGTTCTTTGTCTACCAACATCTTCTGACACAGAAGAATTTGTCAGATGTAATGAAAAGAAAACAATCACTTGTTAGAAAAGAAAAGTATTTTCACTTTTGTAAGTGACAATCAATAATTGCTGATCTGATATTTTCATTTCGCTCTCCACGGGGAATCAGTAAACTGCAGTCCATGCTGTGCGTAACAGAGACACCTTCAGTGCCACCCTCCCGGTAGATTCCAATATCATATCATGTGTAATTTGTTTAGCTCTTAAACCGCTATATTGCCTCCTCAAAGCACTAGTGTGCTGACAACACAAATCCAAAGTCATTCCTATCAGTGTATCTATGAAACTCAAGGCATTTTGTTCAAACAGTAGTATGGGCTCCCAAGAAATTAGGCTTAAAGTCAATGAAGCTGGGCATGGGGTGGTCTGTCCTACAAATACCAGAGTTGCTTGACCTTTAGTAGCTCCTGATGAATTTCAATGATCAGAAGTAGCTCTCACTACAGAAAAGTTTGGAGACTCCTGTTTTAGACAATTCCACCCCCAAACTCCAAGGCGGTCTATAAAGGTGACACCTCATTGATACTAGGCCACCATTTTTGTTTAATTATTTTTAAGATACATGTATATGGATTACACACACATATATGTACCTTATCAGTGGTTTGGCCATTCGCATTTTTGCATTGATATTCCTCTAGAATGATATTTACAACTCATGATTCCTGTACCATACCCCTGTTAGTTTTTAGTGGAAGCATAAAATATTTCACTGTGAAAAGTGTTAATTTTATGTAATACTGTCCAACGTTGTTCAGTTTACCAGGAATGATTGGAAGCGATAAACTTTTTTTTTTAAATCAAGATATGTTATACTTTCCCATGTGAGTTAATAGTAGAATCGGGGTGGGTAGTGCACTGCATCCTGACCTTCTGAGATATTTTATTACTTGCAAGAACAAACTGTTCCACATGCTCCGAAGTTATAGTGTGCATAACATCTGCACGTTTTGATCAATGCTTTGGCAGTATGATAAAGTTTGCTTGGAATTTGCAGCAGTACATTCTGTATTGTAACAGCATAATATAGCAAACAGGAAATATAAATGTAACATGATAATAATGATAGCATCCAGCATTACACTGTGGGTTTGCACGTACTGAAGACCTAGCAGCCATTTTTGGCTTGCAGGATAAGAAACCAAGGGGCATATTATCAAGGGCTTTATCGCCGCTTTAGCGGCACTTTTTGCCGCTAAAGCAGCGATTTTTTTATCGCCCTATCAGCAAGCTGTCGCTAACAGGCGTTAGCGACAGCTTTCTGGCGATAGCGGCCCGTTTTCCCATCGCCTTGCATGCCAGCGATAATTATTGCTAATGACATGCAAGGTAGGCGTTCCCAACTAAAAGCGACTGAAAGCAGTCGCCAACACAACTTCCCCCTATTAGCAACGCAGGCTAAGCGCGAATATCGCTAGAATTTAACATCTGCTAAAAACATGACTTACCTGTTTGTTGTATGGGAGGTGGATTGTCAGGCTAAGTCCCCCATGGCGTTAATGCGCGAATATCGCTGGATTTCCAGCGATATTCACGCATTTCACCGCTATCGCTGGATATTTTATCGCATTGGAGATAAATGTTGCTAATAGCGTGTTATCTCCGCGATAATATCCAGCGATAGGCGGCAATTAAAAAAAACGCGCTAAGCGCGGTTTGCGATAATTATCGCAAGTTGTTGCTAATATCCCCCCAAAACTCAGAATACATTGAATAATGTGCTCTTTTTTTTTTTTAAGCCAATAGCGAATCATATACAATTACAGAGACGAGCACAAAGACACCAAAGAAAAACCAACCATAATATTCTGGTCAACCTTAAGTTCCAACGCAAAGGAAAAGAGGGGCTGAAAGGGCAACAAAAATGAAACGGAGAAAACAAAAAAGAAAACAAAAAAGAAGAACAACAAAAAGAAAATACATACATATAATGCTTCTTTATGACTATACTACTGTAGCAGTCTATTACATCATCATGTCTTTAAATACCATAATTACATATAAACTACATATAGATTACTTCATAGATACCAAAGACATAGGAAAAACAAATACGACGGAGGCACCACAAGACATAAACCCCAAGGCAACAAACAAAAAGGAAAAAACATGTTTTAGGTCATCATAGGCGCTAAATGATCCACTAGGGCCCCCTAGATCGTAATACCCAATCTCCGTTTCTGTTGCCCTTTAAGGGCATATAAACTATGTTCCAGATTACACATAGCATATAGCCTTCCTCTCCACATTTCGAAGGTTGGGGGTTCTTTTCGCCGCCAAAGTGATGCTATGCACAATCTAGCCATGGCCACAGCGATAAATATTGAATACCTAAATGCATACATCTCCTGAGCTGCCATTGCATCTTCCAGAACTCCCAACAACATGACTGTAGGAGTGATCACAATCTGTGCCCCTGTGACCTCCGTCAAGAAGGCCTCCATCCTATTTATCAACTGTCTCAGCCCTGGACATCCGTAAAACATATGCAGACTATCAGCCTGACCCAACCCACAACGTGTACATTTGCCCTCATTAACCCCACCCCATCGTGCAATTTTGACAGGAGTATAATATAAATTAAACATTGTTTTGTATTGTTGTGCTTTAAGGCTAGACGAAATCAAAAGCTTGTCAGCCAGTGCAATGGAATCTTGTAGAATATTCCCTCCCTGGGATAACCTGATGTTCCATTTTAAATTTTGCACCTCCAGGTCATCACTTTGTGTTTCAATAAGGCTTTGATATAAAACCCCAATCCTTCCACGCCTCGTAACTATCTCTAATAGATTGCTCTTTTGGGCCAAACACGCTACATCCGCTTTTTTAAGCAAATAATCCCTGACCTGGAGGTATTTTTAAAAAATCGGTCTTAGGGAGATCATATTCAGACACCAGCGAAGAATTGGCCCTGACACTGCTGTTATCCACTAAATCTCCCAGGGTCAGGTCACCCTTCCGTCTCCATCTGGCCATCGTAGTATCAGAAAAGATGGAAAGGGGGAGTGCTTAAGAAGAGGTGGGCGTATAAAAATTAAGCCTACCAATCTACAGGTGCCTCCAAACCTGGAGCCATGCCTTATAAGCAGCTTGAACCACTTTGAAACAGGTTTTTTTACAACAGCTGGGCTCAAGATTTTGAAAAAAACTCCTCTCTGCTTTAGAACCAAGCAGCATTTGAAAAATATGCGGGGACTCCTCTTCCTTAACCTCTCCTTCCCCAACCAACAAAATACCCATATGTTGAAGTAGGCAGGCCCAATAATAAAACAGAAAATTAGGCACGGCCCAGCCCCCTCGAGATCGTGGTAGGGTCATATATTTCATTGCACGGCGAGGTTTACCTTGAGCCCATATAAAACTGCTGCAAATAGATTGAAGTTTCTGGAGTTGCTTCCCTGCAAGTTCCAGGGGGACCGATCTAAAATAATACAAGACCTTTGGTAGGATATTCATCTTTAAGACGTTACATCTTCCCACCATTGACAAATATAAATCTTCCATTCTGTCTAAATCTCTTTTGATTTTATACACCATCGGATCCCAGTTAGACAGTACCATTTTATTCAAGCATGCATTGATACGTACCCCTAAATATATTGCCTCTTCCGTGACCCGAGAATTATTAAAGAATGCTTGATCTGTACAGACTACTTGTGTCTTCTTTGCTATATTTAGCTTGTACCCATTACTTTTCCCGAATAGGGATGCTAATTGCTCAATCTCTACCAAGACCTTAGCTGGATCCGGCAAGACTATCGCAATGTCATCCGCATACGCTAATATATTAACCTGTTCCTGCCCAGGCCTCGCCGGCTGCGTATTTAAACTATTCTCCAGTAAATTCAAAAAGGATTGATGTAGAGGATAAAGAGTAAGGGGGATCACGGGCAGCCTTGTCGGGTACCCCTTGATATTGACACAAGATCAGATTCAAGCCCCAGCGAGCATATTCGCGCCGCAGGAGATCTATACATCGTTATGACCGCTTGAATAGAGCCGGGCCCAAAACCTTGCCACAGCATAGTTGCCCATAGAAACTCCCAAGAGACACGGTCAAACGCCTTCTCTGCATCGAGTAGTACTACTCCGCATCTGGATTTTTGCACAGTAGCAGAATCCAGCATGGTAACTACTCTGATAATGTTGTTGACCGTGCCTCTTCCTGGGATGAATCCGTGCTGGCGAATAGAGACCAAGGAGGCTATTACACGTGAGAGTCATGTTACCAGGATTTTGCATATATTTTACCATCACAGTTTAAAAGTGAAATGGGTCTATATGACAGTGGTAGCGTAGAGGTTGAGAGAGGCAAGATGGCGGCCACCTGGTCGGCCGAGTGAGTTCTCACTGCCGACTGCTCCCCCCACCTCCCACCAGTAGCACGGCAATGAGGGTTTCGTCCTGCTGCTAACGTCTGTTATATTTCGACGATGCACAGCGTGAAATGCTGTGGGACTTACTTACGTCCCAGTGGCTAGCGGTCTGCGGTCTCCGGTCTGCACTCGACTGGTGTGGCACCCCCCACGTGGACTCCATCGGGTCTTGTCTGGTGATTGGCGTGGGGCGGCTGGGACGAGGATGCCCCCAAGGAACGCCCGAGCGGCCAAGTTGCGTGCTGCCGGGGAAAGTACGGCTTTACTGAAAGTCCCGGAAAACGCCCAAAGCAAACAGCGACAGGGAGCGGTCATGGATAGTGCTGCAGGATCTGGGAACAGTCGGACTGTGGCTCCAGGGAAGAAAACTACCCCTGCAATCTTCTTGTCGGTCAAGAAGGGAAAGACTGCCAAGCAGGATGAGAACTTGATGGAGGAGGCTGCCTTGACTGCACGGGTCAATGAGGTGAGCCCTGGGCGGTCGGGGGATTCAGGTTGCAGGGCTGAGGCTGTGATGACCCAGGGAGGGCTGGAAAGTACCCGGTGTGACCCTGCAACACATACTCTGGGGGGGCAGGGACTTCAAGTGCAGACAACACCAGGGGTTGCCTCTGGCAAAAACACTCCAGATTTTGCGGCTGCTAATCTGGAAGCAGAGTCTACCAAAGTGGATGGCGTTAAGCTGTACATAATGGATGTGGCAGAAGTGCCAGAGGCTGATGCAGGAGATCATTTTTTCTCCATGTCTGATCATTCTAATTCCTCAGGAGATGAGTCGCTGCAATTATCTGATGGCCCCTCAGGCTCGCCAAAGGGCCAGTGGAGTGAGGCTAGTAGTACTCACCAGGAAGAGGAGACCCAGGGCAAGTCGGATTATGTCATCTGGCCTCTGCACTGTACAGAAGAGATTACCTACGTCCTCACCGGGAGAATCAATGGACTTAACCACTGTATCTGCCAAGGAACAGCCGCTCTCCACCACTTCGGGTATAGACACAGCCTCAGGGTGGGCAATAAGACAAGATCAGCGTAATACATCAGAGCATCAGGAAGATATATCCCTGGCCGTTATCTACGAGACAATCATGTCACTTAAGGATGAAACTCGGGCTGAGAGTCAGAAAACACATGGCGCCTGCCGAAAGCTTCAAACTTCACTTCGTCGAGTGGCTAAGTCTTGCTCGGGGTTTGTGGCGAGGATATCCGAAGCGGAGAATAAGATTTCTACCCTTGAGGTTGAGATGACGGCCCAGAAAGCGGCCACAGACGCTTTGGCAACGCAGAAGAGTGACATTGCCTGAAAGCTAGAGGACATGGAAAATCGCCTCCGGCACAATAACTTAAGAATTCTTGGGGTACCTGAAGGCGTTGAAGGCTCCGACCCGCGGAAGTTCATTGTGGGACTTTTCACTGAAGCTTTCCCGGAACTCACACAATGGACATGGGACATAGAGGTGCAATGAGCTCACCGATTTCCGTTTCGGTTGAGTAATCATGCAGGGTCTAATCACTCTACTTCACAGCCGAGAGCTATATTGATATGTCTTTATAACTTTCTATCTAGGCAGGCTTTATATGATCTGGCCAGGCCTGACAGGAAGAGAAAGGGGAATGGGTTTGAGTTTTTTTGTGTTTTGTGTTGTGTGCCCTGACTACTGTCACACAACAGTGGAAAAAAGATGGCAGCTGCGGCAGCCGATAAATCTATTACAGGCCAAAGGAGCTCAGGCATTCCTTTTGAACCCAGCAAAACTCAAGATAATATTTAAGGACAAGATGCAGTTTTTCACATCTGAGGTTAAAGTGAAGGAGTTTTTACATGATATTACACCTTAGGAAAGGAGCCAGAATTAGATCAAATTTACTTAGAGTGCTGCCTGTGTAAACCGGAGACAGTAGTATATCTCTAACTTTAGTTTTCTAGCTTTAAAATGTGCTGTGCTTTAATTTCTTCTTATAGAGTGTATGGTTAGGGTGAACTGGGAAAAGGGGGGGCGATCGGCGGGGGTTGCGAGGCTCTCCATCACTTTAGACCTTGGGTCTTGTAGCCTCGATGTTGGGGGGGCAGGGGAGGTCTCCGCTGGTAGAGGAGGCGTTGGGCGGGTGAGGGGGGGTCCTTGGGAGGAGGGTGACTGCCGTAGGGGCACCGGGGGTAAAAAGTGAAAACAAGCCAATAAACATGTTAAAGCATATAAGAGGAAAGGAAGTGATATTTTGTTCATTTAATGTGCATGGTCTCAATGACAGGGCCAAGCGGCAAAGAGTTGCACAGGAAATTAGGACTATGTCCCCCGATGTGGTCTGCCGTCAAGAGACGCATATTTCTTGGAACAAGCATAAGGTGCTAAGGGAGCTAGGGTACAAGCTATTGGTATGTACTTCACAAGGGACTAGTACAAGAGGTGTGGCCATTCTGGCCAGGAATAATATTCTAATTGTTGTCAAAAGTCTTGCAGTCAAATGTGGTCGCTGGGCAATATTGGAATGCTTGGTCGCTAATAAGAAGATTACAATATGCTCTGTGTATGGATCTAATCATGATGAAGCACAGACTCTAGAGTATTTGAATACAGAGTTGGCTTCTTGGGCCTCCCCTTTGATACTGTGTGGGGATTTTAACATTCAGTTGGAAGAAGTCACCCGGGGTGTGGCTGGAGACAAATATCTAGGTCGGAAGCCCAAGGTCTATAAGGTCCTGCAGCAGCTTGTCTACGAGCACGGCCTAGCTGATGCTTGGTCTAGGTTAAAACACCCAGATCCAGGGTATATGCATTATTCTTGCCCACATCAAAAGTTGGCTAGGCTAGATTACTTCTTTGTCACTAACACACATTTAGCAGAGGCACATTAACAGATTTTTCCTAGAATTACCTCGGACCATAATCCTCTGTTGCTTAAACTTGTAATGCATGGACTGGTATGCCCGTGTGCGTCCTTTACCTTTGATAGGAAGCTTTTGCTTAATGAACTATTTATCTGTCATATACGACAGTGGTTAAATCAGTTCCTGGCCATTAATCGTAATTCTACTAAATGCGGCATAGTGTGGGATGCTCTAAAGGCGGGGCTCAGGGGGGAAATCCTGAGCTTCGGGCTGCATGCCCAAAAGCAACAGAGGCAGTTTATGCAGGGGCTATATGATAATCTTCAGCAAGCTGAATTTGCTCTGATACATGCCCTGCAGGGGAAATTAGACATAACGCAGCCGCAGACTGAGGTAACTCACTGTAAAGCCAGGATAAATGGAGAATGGGCTAAGGATAATGCTAAGAAGTACCACCTTTTTAAGAGTGAGTGTTACGAGTATGGGGAGGCAGCAGGTAGATGCTTGGCCAAGAAAATTAGGTGTAAAGAGGTACAAAATGCAATTACTGCTATTGAAGATTCAACTGGGAAACTAGTAGAAACACCGAGATTATGGAGGTTTTTAGAACCTTCTATGAGGAGTTGTACTCGGAGGATCATGACAGTCAGGACAAAACTGAAGGATTCTATAAAGATCCATAAAGGAGGATGTTAAGCTCTGATGATCAGAGATATTTGGAGGAGCCTGTTGCTCTAGAAGAGCTTTTAGAGGCTGTTGGCTCTTCAGCAACAGGGAAGGCCACCGGGCTGGATAAGCTCCCACTTGAATTTTATAAAACCTTTTTAGCTGAGATACAATCAGATATGCTTACGGTGTTTCAGGAAGCACAGAAAGGAGACGCCCCTGCATCGTGAGATATAGCTAGTATTGTTATTTTCGAATAATGTGCTCTTAATGTTAATTGTAACTGTATTAACAATTTATTTTGGAGCATTTTGTTTGACAAAGCACAGTGACACAGGGCTTGCCTGATCCCTAAGGTGACTTTACCCATACACATAGGCTCCGATTATGCTTTTGTCTGAAGAGTAGGTGCTATTTACCCATCCAATAAAATCCGACTCCACGGGGTTCGGAATTTATCAGCTGCAATAAAGAGCACCTATACGGAGTTTTGGGGGAACACCATGCAGATTTTGGTGCTTACAGCACCAGAATCTGCATATTACAGTAAATACCTGCTGTGTTCCCCTGTGAAATTATACCAGGTTTGGTGGAGCATTGTTCTTTTTGCATTCAAATAACATGGTAATGTTTAACACGTAAAATCATTGCTTAGATATCTAAACTCAACATTTTATATTTGAATCGATTATATTGATTGATTTTATATTACTAGTGAACTCTAGTTAGAGTGTGGTCACAATAATTTAGTAGGATTCGTTGTAGGCCTCAGACTCCATTTTAACGAAATATCATATTCTTGTCTGCTGTGCATAATATTTCTCTCGTTTAAGGCACTGAGAGCTGCAGTGAACTTGGTATTTTCAAAAAATTACGTGTGAAGGTCATTATTGTTGTACTGACAAATTCACAGTGTGATTTATTGTACACCTGAAGGTGTCAAACTCCAAACATATGACGAGGATGCAGATTTTAAGTTAAGCACTCAAAAGACAGCTGTGAGCTTGTTCCTTGCCATAGCAAAAGGAACCTTGCCCCCTGACTTAAGGAGCCCTGTAAAGGAGGAAGTCTGGGATTCCACTAGCAAAGACATTGGTCTGATTAACGGTGTCAAACCTTTGGGGTTTATCATAAAGCAATATGCAGAGTTCCCTCAGATACCTCAGTACAACACCTCACCAGAGGCTGTACTTGAAATAGCTCCTGTAATTGAATCCATGATTGTGCAGGGCATCTTAAAGGAGATTTTAGAAAGCCCTTGTACCTCCCCAATCATGAGGATACAGAAATCAAATAAGATATGGTGGGTCAAGCATGACCAGCAAAAGATTAATAATATTGTTGTCCAATGTTGTCCTGTGGTACAGAATCCTGCCGTAAAATTGTTTCAGATACTCTACAAGACTGAGTGGTTCACAGTCACTGACCTGCACCAAGAATTCTTTTCCATTCCATTGCATCAACACAATCAATTCCTTTTTGTGTTCCTGTTCCAAAATTGAGTTTTGTCATGGTGCTACGTTTCTCAGGTGTATACAGAAAGCCCCTTAAATCAGATACTGAAAAAGAATCTGGAGACCTTGCAGTTGCCATGCAACTCAGTCCTAGTCCAATACATCAGCTATCTAATGGTGACATGAACAACTCGAGAAGCATACAGACAAGAAATGATTGCTTTCCTGAATCATTTGGCTGAAAACGAACATAAGGTGTTCCCAACCAAACTGCAGTACTGTCAGAAAGAAGCATCATATTTAGAAAGGAATAAGAAAAGTGTCTCAAGAGTGAACCTATATAATATTACAAATGAATCCTCCTAAAATGAATAGACAAGTCAGGATGTTTCTAGGAATGGTAGGCTACTGTTGTCAGTGAATTCCCAACATTTCTCTAGTGGCAAAAGCCTCTAGAAAGGCTTACACACAAGGAAATGTCTGATCTGCTACTATGGGATAAAGAGTGTGAGGATGCCTTCCTCGAGTTAAGACAAAATCTCTCTCATGCCCCGGCTCTAGGAATGGCTGATTATGAAAAAGCATCCATACTATACTGCTCTGAGAGGGAAGGGTGCTCCCTATCGGTGCTAACTCAAAAGCATGCAGATTCTAAATGTCCTGTAGCCTATTTTTCAGCCACTTTGGACCCACTACTTGCAGTATTGCCGGCTTGACAAAAGGCAGTGGCTGCATTTGGTGTCAGCATTCAGCAGTGTGAGGACATTGTGATGGGTACCCCCTTATGGTTATGGCCCCTCACTCTGTCAAAAATCTTCACACCCACACTTGAACACAACACATGACCAACAGCCGATTGGAGCACATCTGCAGAGAACATCACTCTGCAGAGGTGCCACATTGTTGCAGTTGCCTGTTGCAGATGAAAATGATGATAGAGTTGATCATGACTGTCTCGATGTGACCGAATTGTGTACCAAGCCAAGACCTGATATTGAAGATCTACTTCTGGAAGTGCCTGATAATATGTTGTTTGTGAATGGCTCTTGTTTAAGACACGAGAGAGGGATTTTGAAAGCAGCTTCTGCCATTTTCATTTTTAAAAGTGTAGTGGAAGCCTCTTGTTTGTTCAAGGTTTGTTCAAAGTAAACTCTGCACAGGTCGCTAAAATTATTGCTCTTACCAGAACCTGTTATGTTTCTGACAATTTAAGTCACTTTCTAACCTGATAGCCAGTACTTGTTTGGTGTGGTTCACTACTTAGACCAGTTGTGGTCCCAGAGGTGTTTCATGACCTCGCCTCGTTCTCCAATAAGAAATGGACATTATCTTATGAGCCTTCCTGAAGTAGCTGTTGTGAAGCTTGCAGAAGGCAAAAGTTGGAATGATTTTAATTGCCTATGGCCCACGAATTGGGCATCATTGCCTGATGCATTTTGTTTTGTCCTTCTTGTCTTTCAAACCAATAAAAAGATTTAAACCTAAAAGTGGGAATGATTTTGGTAGTGCTGGTAGTAGACACATGGATGAAATTGCCAGAAATTGCACTCTTGGGTTTTGCACCTGCAAATGAGATTTTTTTAATGAACTGACACTTCTATGACCCATTAGTTGACTGTTGCTGATACGTGGGAAGAGATGAGGAATTTTCAGGATGAGGCACCAGAATGTGAGTGGGAGAGGTGGATAAAAGCAGGGTGCCCGGAAAATGGGAATAAGATGTGGGTTTCAGTGGATGGTCGACCTGTGTTACCAGACTCCATGTAGCCCCCATGGCCCTATATTTTTCATAGTGGCACTCACATAGGTCAGGATTCAGTGGTTTATCTCAGTACCTATTAGTTCTATCCCCCATTTTGAGTCGTTGCAGTAGAATTCTGTCACAGGTATGTCACATGCCACCAGTTACATTCAGGGAGGAGAACAGCAGTCCTTATGAGCCAGGTATGAAGATCAGGTGGTCCCTTCAATCACATGCAACTTGACTTTGTCGAGATGCAAGTATGCAATGGGCTTCATTATATCTTGGTGATAATTTGATTCTCTTCTTGAATGGTGGAGGCATATCCTACGAGGAGTACTGACAGTCTTACTGTGGCCAAATTATTTCCAAGGGAATGGATTCCTCATTTTGGGATCCAGTCCCTCTGGAATCAGATTGTGGAAGTCACTTCAAAAATGAGGTAACTTTTGTGTGCAGCTTTGCAGGTGGATCTGAGGTTCCACTGTAGTGACACACATGAGGCTTATTAAATCTCTTCTTGCTAAAGTGTGAGCATCCAAGTCTATTAAATGGCCAGGTGCCCTTCCACTGGTACTGATGAGTCTGGAAAGTATCTGAGATCAGACTACAGGATTGTCCTTTCACACAATTCTCATGAGCAGAGCCATGAGACTTCCCACTGTGCCTGCAAATGCACTTCTAAATATTACAGATGATATGGTTCTTGACTATTGCAAAGGCCTGGCTTATGTGGGGCATCCTGTCTCTTCCAGGTAGAGTTGGTGACTCCCTTTCCCCTTCTAAGGCAAGAACAGTGCCATGACCTCAGTCCTGGTGACTGGGTAGTGTTGAATAAGCACCTGACGAAATTGTGCCTGGATCCCCATTTGCATGGCCCCTATCAAGTCATCCTGGTCATGAACACTGCTGTTAAATATGGAGGTCTTCTGAACTGGATTGATGCCTCACACACCCGTACAATGACACAAGCTGGATAACAAGTGGTGGCAGCCACTACTGACTCGCACAGGCCAAACCTAGTGCAACCAGAGAGCTCAGATTGAGAAGATGAAGAGTGTGTACAAGTGTCTCAAAGTCAACCCAAGACAAACGTAGGGCCTGTGGTGAATAAGCCAAGAGTAGCCACAGAGTTCCGAACTGGAGAAGCTGTAAGTACAGACTTTGAGCCTGAAGAAGGGCCAAGAATTGAGAAGTAGCCAAGGAGCGGTGCATCCTAGACACCATCAACAAGGAGACAGGGATAAGTGAGCAAAGTGACAGTGACAGTGAACATTCAATAATCTGACAATCAAGAGGAACAAGGGTGCCTAGTCAAAAGTGAATGGACATACTTTGTTGACAGCGAAGCTAATTCAAGAACTTTGAGACTGAACATCAACAACCTGTTCTTGAAGAACCTTCGACTAAAGCTGCCACACTATGGATACTGTGTGGCACTTTGTCAGATCTCAAGTAAAGCTATACACTGCCTGAGCCAATAGACAACATTTGACCTGTAAGTTGAGTAAGGTTAAAGATGATTTTATTGATTATTTTGAAGACATTAGGGAAGAAAGTGATTACAATGTGAGGAAGACACTGATTTAAGTGAATACAGCCAAAACTGAATCTAGATTGGGAGCAGCCTGAAAAATTATGTCTCAAGAGGAGAAAGGAGAATGTATGGAATCCCCAAATGATGAGTTGGAGTGAACGCCCACATATATTTGAGGATTTAGGATACATGAATCAGATATTTGCTGTAAATGACCCTGTCATTCCTGGAGTTTACTCTGTGTGTGGAAAGAATGCATATTTCAAGCTTCCTGCTAATTGGGTTGGGAGCTGCTACTTAGCTTTAGTGTTCCCCAAGGTGTATCATGTAGATAAATGATGTCATCAGGGAATTGGTTTTTTGAGGACTGCTAAGCCCAGCACTTCTCAAGTTGTAGAAGACATTTTTGGAGCTATAATTCCTTCTGTGGGAGTGGTTTTGAATGACCTGAAGATTACAAAGTTATCTACTTTAGATTAGATTGCAACTATTTTCGCTTGTGTGCTTTTAGCCATTAATACAGAATTGGTTGCCATTAGAGCTATGGTTTTACATAGTAGGCTTGCTTTGGACATTTGGCTTGCAAAAGAAGGAGGAGTTTGTAAGATTTTACGTGCCCAACAATGCTGCACTTATTTGCCAGATAACAGCAGGGGGTTCAATAAGTATGTGAAGAATATCATGGCTATCTAAAGGTTTAAAGGTGTTGATGGAGATGGGTGTCTGGGAGGCAATTAGGAAGGGATGTTTGTGCTGTAGGCGAGTGACTTAGTGGGATTGGTAATGGAATTTTAGGTGCTATAATTAAACCCTTATTGATTATTGGCATTTGTGTGATTTGTTTCATTTTTATGGTAATTCTGTAAGGTAATACTTCAAAGCATAAAATTAACTTATAAGAGGACACAGGCAGGAAGCAAGTCTATGACTGAAATCTACTGCTTTGCTATAAAGTGCTAAGTTGGTGCTTCTATGCCGTCGTCTCTTTAGCATGTTTTCTCCTAATGCACTAAGCACTATGTAAAAACGTTGCCACACTACAAACAGTGGATTCACGCATATCTGTCTTCAAGATTCTTAGGGCTATTACATATTTCAATTCTCCTATCAGGATAAATGAATAATGTAAATAAGAGATAAAATCAAAGTAGCTTTCATACAATCATGTACATTTAATATCCAAGAAGGCTACAGATAAAGAGTCCAATCTAAGGCTAGTCATCTCTTTCTCTGACACATATTTCCAATATGTTCCTTGTAGGTGTTCTTTTGTTAAAGAGGCTGATCCCATTTTGTTCCTCAGTAGTTTTCCATAACCGAGGCATGAGAGCATTGTACTTACATTATTGATCCATGGGATCTTGTTATGCCTATCGAGGGCAAGAATCTCTTCCAGAGCTATAAGGTACAACTCTAATTCTTGTGTGCATCAAAGTCTCCACCAGTACAACAAAACTCTCAGGTTGGCATTTGCAGATATTGGGTTCATTCCCAAGTACAAATACAGCTGGAGGAATGGAGTACTCTGTGGAAGGTTAAACAGGAAGTTCAAAATTGTATTCTCAAGGGTAGTTAGATCACCTAACTGCAATGCCCTCCACATTTCAGCCCAATATAATGTTCCACCTAGAGCTTTGACACTGTAAATATACAGGGACGGAGGCACTGTTCTAGATGACGTTGATCTAAAGACTTTCAGTATGCCAGAGATGTTCTGCTGAAATCTCAATTGAAAAAACAACAATCGATGGACAGAATGCAGAACAATGTCATACATTCATCCCAGTACAGATAACTGGGCCTAAATCCATCATTTTTTTGCTCACCATGCCATTCCAGTTTGTACCCAGCCATATGCAAATCAGTCTTGACCCTGCGCCCAATGGGAACAGTCCAGCCCGAACTGCCAGGCCAGGTCCTCCCTGGACTGGAAACAAGCCTCCCAGGACCTCAATTGACTCATGCTAAACTGCTTGGACCAGAACATTGTGTCCATAAACTGGATACCCAAATAATTAAAGTCAGTGACCCTTTCAAGGCTTTCTCTTCCCATATACATCTTCCCCCTGTATGATTTATGTAGATGTATTATCATATGTTTTGTTTTTGATGGATTTACCTCAGTCCTCATTCCATAAAGAATCGAGCAAAGCTAATAATTAATGTTTGCAATTCTCTAGGTCAAGTCAAGTGTCATCCACAAATATGAATGCAGGGACTTTGCTACCTGCCGAAATTGGAGAATCATTTTCGCAAGCACCAAGTTGTGCAATTGCATCATTAAAATATAGAGAAAAATGCATCAGGGCTAGGACACATCCCTGTCTCACTCTTTTCCCAACTGGGACACATTCAGTCAATTTACCCTGATTTCCCTATTACACCTGTGCATAATTCTCACTATGCAAGTGTATTTATATTGACATGGACCCCCATCAACTCTAAGACTGTCCAAAGTTTCCCTCTTGGCACCAAGTCAAAAGCAGATTTGAGGTCAACAAAGGTAATATACAGATTGCCCTAGTGTATGACTACAGTTTTCCAATACACAGTGCAAAATCTAAAAACCTGATCTATAGAACTTATGCTTTCTCTAAAGCCAGCATGCAGACTGGATACGATATTACCATCATCTATCCATTAATGTAATTTATCAAGCACCTGTCAACAGAAGACTTTTTGCAGACTGTGGATCAGGCTGATCAGTCTGTAATTAGTTGTGACGCCTTGGTCACCTTACTTATGGATTGGGACTATTTACGCACCGAACCAAGTGCTTGGGATAGGTGCACCCCCAGGATGGCATTCTTTAATTAATTTTTATAAATTTGCCACTTCTCCTTATATATCACAGCAAAATGGTTAAACCAGTCACATGGTAAATATGATTTTGAATTATGTTCTGTGTGCTTCTACACCCATTGGCTACTGTATGCCAAAACGTTTTGCTGCCTCTATTTTTAGCTACTGTAAGTAAATCCTGGCAGTTACTTTCTTCTCACTCTCTCCTGGCAACTGTTATAGTAGCTTTATATGCCTTCTTGGCTACTTTTATAGATGTCTGACATTTACTTCTTATTGCCTGCATTAAGTTGAGTTTAGCCTTTTTGCATTCCTTGTTGAACTGTGCACTACCTACATTAGTTTTTTGTGGTTGGTCTCATACTTCTCTGAAATATCCCACTTAAAACAGCAAATAAGGCAGTGTGTAAGTTAGCCAGATCATTTGTGTTCCTGCCATTGGGGGGGGTTAAGGCAATCATTTTTTCAATCACCTTGGTCAATACTCTATGGATTGATTCTAAGGTTTCTGGGTTGGGCTCAACTTGTGCCCATTTATTAGATCACTTGTTGTTAGTGGCTTGTAATTCCTTCAATAGTGAATGCTCAGGTAAGTGCGGTGGGGTGGTGGGGTGGGGCGGGGCAGGGCGCAGCAGGGGGGGGAAGCCGACAGACAACGGAAAAGGTATTATTTGTTTATTTAATTATACCTATTCCGTCATCTATCGACTTCCTTCCTCCCACACCGCCCTACCGCGTTTACCTGTGCCAGCCGCCACTGGTGAATGCCTATCTGGAGCATAACCCACTCTAATGATATCCTCTAAAATAAGATGTAAACCATTGTGGTCGCTATCCCTTCTCCCTATAACCTCCATATCAATAATATCACTCCAAAACGCAAATCTGCAAGTATGTAATCAATTCTGCTGGAGCAGTTGTTTTTTTATAGGTTTGTGGACCACTAGTGCCAGAGTGCATTTGGCCATAGTGTTAACATAGTTACTTGAAGAGCAGAGGGGGACAATTTTATTTGGGGAAGAGCAAGTTGGGGAATTGACCACTGCTCATCTTCCTCCTCTGTGATAGGTCTTTCATTATGGTTGAGGGGTTCAAATGTCCTAGAGCGATGGCCCAGCCTAGTCTCTTCCGGGCGATGACAGGTGAAGACCGGCTATATAGGGTGTTCTGCAGGGTGGCCCTGCCTTCTCTTCCCACACTCTTGCCCATCACAGAGGGCTCCTTGGGACTGTAGAGCCTTGATGTGTCCCCAATTCTGATAATTATTTTGCTGAGTGCAGTATGAGTTGCACTTTATTGTTGATTTTTTTTAATGTATTTTGGGCCAATGAGGACAGAAAATCTTTAGATTTTCTAGTAGGAAGCTGGAATTTGTGAGAAGCAACACAAAATAGTAGAGATGATGTTGAGTGATTGTTAAATGTGCTGGAGCACAACAATGTTATATGAAAAAGATAAGGCTTGCCAAGGGCCATATTGTAGTAAGAGCCCCTGCAGCACAACAGGCATGGAAGCACTTCAGTATTATAGATGGGGATGCAGATGCTTGAGTCCCTTCTATATTATGGATCTCACCAGTGTTCATTTTTCACAATCAGAAGTGTGTATTCCCTTATTTGAATGGGGGTATGGCACCATGCATTTGAGAAAAGAATTTGCCTCTGTACCCTTGACGTATTACTCGTGTGGGCAAAGACTCAGTCAGGAGGCTCACTTATTGCATGTCAGGTTCAAGTGGCACAGAGTAAGTGCATCCCAGAGGGCACCCTTTGGAAGGAGACAACGACAATGAAGGACTGCTCAGACATCCCCTGCAAGAGGTTCACTATCTCCCTTTCAAATGCCGTCCACACAGTGAAAGGTGGACTGGCTGCTTCAAACAGCTGATACTCCTTTCACAAATTTTACTCTCCAGAGTGCAGGCATGAGTTCACAGCTGCACTGGGTACAACAAATTTACTGTAATTGGACACACCATCTCAGTCTGTGTTAAACGCACCAAGTTAAATGTGTACCGTGGCGCCAACAGGGACTGTGCACCACAGACATAATAATGGCCCTGGTATCTTTTGGGTCCAAGAAAGAAACTTGAGTGCCGTATCCAATGAAAGAACTTAGGCTGCAAATGGGACATCACAACTACTTTAATGTAGCTTCGATGGATAGATGTGATTCCAGAGGCACAATTTTTGTAGTATTATTTTAATTGGTTTATAAATGTATACTTTTTCAATGACTTATCTTTTTAAAATTTGGTAATCTGAAAGCAGAGTCACTTCAAGCACTGTTTTATCAGCCATTGTCAGATAGCTATCTAAAATTATCAACTACTAGGATGAGTTCCATACTATACAGTTACTATTAGTGCAATGATTTTGCGACGTATGCGCAGTTGGTGAAAATGAAAAAATTTCAGCTACAAGTAGTGCTCCATCTATGTCCCAATCCCTACGCCTATATATATGTGTGTGGAAAAATCCTTTCAGTTTCCTAATATAAGATGCCCCTGGCTGGGACATGCTAATGTAGGACATGAGAAGAGGCCGGCTGCAGTAGGCAGTGGTGGCTATCAATCACAGTAGGCAGGGGTGGCTCTCAATAGTGCTACTGGTGCAGAGGCACAACATCCCAAGTTTGTTAGGGGCCACTTTACCCAAATTACATCTGTCTTTTAGTATTCAATCGGTAGGCCCTTTCCCTTGCTGGAACTAGGGCCCATGACGACCTTGCAATGCTACTACCATACCATGCTGTGAAGTGCAACCCACATAGTCGTCAGGGGTAGGTGGAGAGGGCAGGGGTGGCTCCTCTTTTATAGCGGAGGACCGTGGCCCCACTGAAATGCCCCGAAAGATGAAAAATAATATGACAATTAAGTTAATTCATTACCTTTTATTTTTCGTCACCCAGTCCTCAACGTCCTGGCAGCAGCAGCAGGGAGGAGGGGGGCTGTCGTTGCACTTGCTTAAAGTGTGCATGTCTCTTTGGCCGGCCGTCTTCCGAAGGCCAGCCAGACATGCACACTTTAAACCTGTCAACCCAGCTGTCTTAAAACAGCTGGGTCCAGAGTAAGTGCAGGCCTCAAGTGCACTGTGGAGTGCCGAGACAAGCCACTCCCTTCAATCAGTGCGCTGCTCTCATGCTGGTTAACAGCATGAGACAGCCGTGGCCGCTGCAGGTAAGAGCGGTGGGGCCGGGTGAGGGGATTTCGAGAGATGACCACAAGGGAAAATTAATTATTTATTTAATTTTCCCTCATGGTCGTCTCTCGAAATACCCCGCACCCGGCCGCACTGCCCCACCGCTCTTACCTGCAGCGGCTGCGGCTGGCATGAGAGCAGGACAGGATTGACTTGAGAGCCTGCCTCGAGGAGAGAAGACAATTGCAGACGTCACGCTCATTGCAGAAAGGTAAGTATGTTTTTTTAATTTAATGTATTTTTTTTTTGTGCCACCAGGTCCACCACCCTCTGGACATGCTAGCTGACATTGGGAGTGGGATAGGTGTGAGTGAGCATGTCAGTGTTGAGGAAAGTCAAACCAGGGGGTGTAAAGTGCAGACTTTGCAGCTGTTTTTTAGGTTGAGCCGTAGGCAGCGCGCATGCGCTGTCTGGAAGACCTGCTGTAGTCGATAAAAGGACTCTGCTCCCGCCTGCGGTTTGCCATTGGTTCAGTGCAGTGTTGCTTTCCGTTGCTGCTTACTAAGTGGTTAACACAGCGACATGTCACTTCCGTTTCTTGGCAGAGGAGCACCGCCTAAGTTCAGTTTTCTTCCGCTTTAATTGGTCATCTGTTCTTTTGGAGAACTATTTTTTCTAATTATTGCAGCGTGGCATGCAGAGCGTTATTTTCAAATATGGTGGCCATGCCTTTATTTTGTTATGCACGGTGCGCCTTAAAACATACTTTAAGCCATTAGTGCGGCACTCGTGAAACAGGTGCCGAGCTTTATCTTTTACTTGCAGCTCACGGACACGATGTGCTGCAGGCAGTTGCTTTCCTGCATGTGTGGATCGGGAGGCTCAGAGCACTTTGAACGTGTTTTAAGCAGTAAGGGGCACATGCATCAAGGTAGGCTTTTGCGATTCCTTAATTGCGATTTTTAAGGAATCGCAATTAAGGAATCGCAAAAGCCTATGCATGTAGGAATCGCTATAAAAATAGCGATTCCTAAACATTCCTTAATTGCGACTCGCTAATTGCGAGTCGCAATTAATGAATACCTCCCATTAATTCCTATGGGCCTAGAGGCCCATAGGAATGAATGGGAAGACATTCTCAATTAGCGATTCGCAATTAGAGAATCGCAAATTGAGAATGCAATTTCAAGGGTGCCAGGGTGTCAAAATGACACCCTGTTGCACCCTGAAATTGTGATGTGCACCCATGTTGCGCACACACATGCCCCAAGGGCAAGTGTGTGTGTAACCTAAAACTTAAAAAATGCATTTTAGAGCATTTTTCGAAGGTTTTGCAAATTACAGACAAGTTTGATTTGTCTGTAATTTATGGTCCCAAATAGCGAAATCGCTATTTGAAAGTGCTTCTAGCATTGCATTTAAGGAATCGCAAATTGCGATTCCTTAAATGCAATCGCAATTTAGGAATTCGCAATTAATTGCGAATTCTTAAATTGCGCATAGGAAACACTTTCATGCATCTCCAAAGGCCAATTTGCGATCGCAAACGGCCGATTTTTGCGATTCGTACCGTTTGCGATCGCAAAACCTTTGATGCATGTGCCCCTAAGTGCTTCATCAGTCTCTGAGTTAAGCATTACTTTCAGTTTCACATCTGCTACAGTCAAGACTTGGGTAGACTTCCTGAGCAGACTGATCCCTTCCTGCCATGCCTCGAGCCTTCATCAAGAAGTTTTCCATCTTCACTTCTAGAGGTGAGGCAGCCTAAGAGTGAACCACGTCACTTCCACAAAGAACTGCTAGTGTCAGCACTGTACATCTTGACTGCACAGTGGACTCCTGTTCCTGTGAGGTGCTTTTCTGATTAGCTGCTACCCAGGGTTTTTCCTGCCTTCTTTTCTCTGCTTCATGCCTGTAGGCTAATCCTAAACCTATAATAGTTTGTGCTCATTAATTCTAATAGTGATACCCTGATTCCTGCCTTTTCAAATTCTTAAATAATTGTATCAGTTAAATTATTTGGTTTGGGGATTACAGTTAAAAACTGTGTTGCATATTGTTTTGCTATGAATAAGGTTTGTTCGGTTAATGTCTCAACCCTGCAATAGATTAGGGCCGCCATTTGTACCTTCTCCGACGCTGTGCTTCAGTTTTGCTTGAGGGGAAAATGGCTGCGCACCAAAATGTAAGAAAAACAGAAATTGAGTAAAAGATGCGATTTTCTCATGATTTGCACTTAACTGGAGAATATTTTCTTTGACTGGTACTATTAAACCCAGGGGAACAGAAGTCTCATGCTCCTGTTTTTTAAAAATATATTAATTTTGGGTGTGCGGAAGTGGTACCTCTCGTCCTTGCTTTCTGAAATAAGCCTTCACACTGGCATTCATAGGGTGCTTTAAAAGTAAACATTTTAATCTAATCAATCAATCAGGGAATTGTAAGCGCGCTACTCATCCGTGAGGGTCTCAAGGCGCAAGGGGGGGGGGCGCAGATCTGTTTAGCCGAAGAGCCAGGTCTTGAGGGTCTTCCTGTAGGTGTTCAGGGAGGGGGCGCGTCTGATGTCTGCCCGTAGCTCGTTCCAGGTCTTGGCTGCAATGTGAGAGAAGGATCTTCCGCCTGCTCTGGCTCTGTGGATGCGCGCGGTTTCGGCCAGTGCGAGGTTGGAAGATCGGAGGTTTCTTTTGGGTACGTGGAAGTTGATTCTGTCGTTGAGGTATTTGGGTCCGTTGTTGTGTAGGCATTTGTAGGCGTGAGTGAGGATTTTGAAAGTGACTCTTTTCTCCACGGGGAGCCAGTGGAGACTTCATAGGTGTTGGCTGATGTGTTTGTGTCGGGGGATGCCGAGGACGAGTCTGGCGGCGGTGTTCTGTATTGTTTGGAGTTTGCGGAGTAGGGACTTGTTGATGCCGGCGTAGAGTGCATTTCCATAGTCCAGTCTGCTGGTGATGAGTGCATGGGTGACTGTCTTCCTTGACCCAGGGGGGATCCACTTGAAGGTCTTGCGGAAGATGCGGAGGGTGTTGAAGCAGCTGGAGGTGACGGCGTTGACCTGTCGGTTCATGGTGAGTGATGAGTCGAGTACGATGCTGAGGTTCTTGGCGTGGTCTGAGGGGGTAGGTGGGCTTCCAAGGGCGGTCGGCCACCAGGTGCTGTCCCATGCAGAAGGGGTGGTACCGAGGACGAGGACTTCTGTCTTGTCGGCATTGACCTTCAGGCAGCTGTTGGTCATCCAGACTGCGATGTCTTGCATTCCTTTCTGGAAGCTGAGTTTGGCAGTGGTGGGGTCTTTGGTGAGGGAGAGGATGAGCTGGGTGTCATTGGCGTAGGATACGATGTTGAGGCTGTGTTGTCAGACGATGGCTGCGAGGGGAGCCATGTAGATGTTGAAGAGGGTGGGGCTCAGTGATGCACCCTGTGGGACTCCGCAGGTGATTTTCGTGGGGTCGGAGAGGAAGGGTGGGAGTCTGATCCTTTGGCTTCTTCCGGTGAGGAATGATCGGATCCAGTCCAGGGCTGTTCCTTGTATGCCTGCCTCGTGTAGTCTGGCGACTAGTGTGCGGTGGGAGACGGTGTCAAAGGCCGCTGATAGGTCAAGTAGGATGAGGGCTGCGGAGTGGCCTTGTTCCAGGAGGGTGCGGATGTCGTCTGTGGCAGCGAGTAGGGCGGTCTCTGTGCTGTGGTTGCTTCGGAATCCGGATTGGGACTGGTCGAGGACGGCGTTCTCTTCAATGAATCGTGCCAGTTTCCTGTTGACTGTTTTCTCTGCAACTTTGGCTGCGAAGGGGAGGAGCGAGATGGGCCGATAGTTCTTGAGGTCGGTGGGGTCTGCTGTGGGCTTCTTGAGCAGGGGTCTGACTTCTGCGCGCTTCCAGTCGCCTGGGAAGGAGCCTGTATTTAAGGTGGTGTTGATGGCGCGTTGACGTTCGGGTGCGATGGCGGCCGCAGCTCTGTGGTAGATGTGAGGGGGGCAGGGGTCGGTGGGGGCCCCCGAGTGGATGCTTTTCATGGTCGAGGCGGTGTCTTCGGCCGTGATCGGTGTCCAGTTGGAGATGGTGGGCTGGCTGGTGTTTCTGGGGGCGGGGGGCCGTCTGTGGCACCTGGTGGATGGTCGATGAAGTTGTCATAGAGGTTTTTGATCTTGAGGTGGAAATAGGTTCCAAGCTTGTCGCAGAGGTCTTGGGATGGTGTGATGTCTGTGGCTTCACTGCGTGGGTTGGTGAATTACTGAATGACACTGAAAAGTTCCTTGGAGTTGGTGGAGTTGGCCAGGATTTTGTTGTGGATGAAGTTCCTCTTGGTGGCTATGATCTGGTTATGGTAGTCCGTCAAGGCGTCCTTGTAGGTGGTGTGGTTTTTGGTTGTCTTGGTGTTTCTCCAGTTCTTCTCCAGGCGTCTGCAGGTGCGTCTGGCTTCTTGGAGAGCAGTGGTGAACCAGGCGGCTTTCCTGGGGCGTTGTCTGTCGGGGTTGCATAGCGGGGCGAGCTCGTCTGCGCAGTTGAAGATCCAGGTGTGGAGTTCTCTGGCTGCGTTGTTTGCGTCGCTTGCGTCGGGTGCCCAGGTGTGGTTGTCTCGGGTGAGGGTGGAGTTAAGTTGCTCGTCGGTAACCTTGCTCCAGTTCCTTCGAGGTGGGCGTGGGGCTGGTTTGGGTGCCTTGGGTTTGTTGATGGCGAAGTGTACGCAGTGGTGTTTGGTCCATGGCGGCTGCGTTGTGTGGCTGAATTGGACGCTGTTTCCTGCCACGAAGATGGGGTCGAGGGTGTGTCCTGCTCTGTGGGTCAGTGTGTTGACGAGTTGTGTAAGTCCGATGCTGGCGAGGTTGTCACGAAGGATAGTGGAGTTGGGGTCACTGGGGTTGTCGAGGTGGAAGTTCAGGTCTCCAATGAGTATGTAGTTTGCTGAGGCGATGGCGTGGGGTGCGATGAAGTCGGTGATGGTGGTGGCGAAGGGTGTTTGGGGGCCGGGGGGTCTGTAGATAAGGGTTCCTCGGAGTGTGGCTTTCGGGGTGGTCTGGATCTGGAAGTGCAGGTGTTCGGCGGAGGGGAAGGTTTCGCTAGAGGTGGTGAGGCGGAGGGTGCTCTTGTGGGCGATGGCGAGGCCCCCTCCTGGGTGGTTGGGGCAGTCTTTCCTCTGGATCTTGTATCCATCTGGGATGGCGGTGCTGATGTTGGGGGCAGAGGATGCGTTGGTCCAGGTGTCTGTGAAGAAGGCGATGTCGGGCGAGAGAGAGTCGAGTAAGTTCCAGATTTCCATGGCATGTTTGTGTACGGAGCGTACGTTGAGGAGGATGCATTTAGGGTGTCCCCGGTGCTGGCGTCGGCGGTGTTGGAGGCCGGGGTGGCGGTGAGGGTCTGGCGGCAGTGGAGGCAGGAGAACTGGCCGTGGGTCGTGTTCGGCGAGGCCTGTTGGCATTCTCTAAGTCTTCCAGGGTTGAGTGCGAGGAGGGTGGTGGTGTCGTAGCGATGGGTAGTGGGAGGTCCAGAGTTCCTGGCGCTGGCCGCGGTCGGGTCGCGGATGGGCGCAGACGGGCTTGCCATTGGCGCTCCTTCGGCGCGCCGGCGGCACGACCGCGCAGCGGCCGCCATTAAGTAGGGGAGGTGGGAGGGAGGAGAGGCTGAGAGGCGGGAGTGGGGGAATTCCAGAGGGGAATTCCGGGGGGGAATTCCGGGGGGGGGGGCCGCAGGGGCAGCAGCAGCGAAAGGCGAAAGAAACAGGCAGGCATGAGAAAATAAAAACAGTGGTGGAATTAGAGCAAGACACAGATGGGCACAATAACAGTGGCACAACAGGGAACAATTAAGAAAAAAACGGCTGAGAAAGGTTGCAGGCAGTCTGGTCCCAGTTGGAGCGGGCAGCAGGCGCAGGAGCGGGCAGCAGCCTCGAACCTCCCACAGAGGAGGTCGGGTCTGGAGGCAAGAGATGGCACAGCGGAGCTGCGGGGAGAGAGTGGACTTAGACCCAGGGTCGGAGGTCTTACTCTAAAGGTCTTACTCTAAAGAATTGGGGGTGGTGCAGAGTCAGGAGGGGAGGCGTCATGAGGAGCAGAGTTTGGATTACTTAATTGGACACAGACTACATTTTAAAGTAACATTCAGGGTTGAGACAACTCCTGCAGAAAGCTTTGTCTATCCAGCACTTTCAAAGCTAAATCTGGGGTAGAATGAATTTGCTGGCAAGATATGTCCACTGTCTGGTCACAGGTTTGACTCATTATAAAATAGCCTAGAGGGTTAATGTTCCTGATGCAAAGCACAGGGTGTATCAACCTCTTAAAGGCACTAATTAAAGAAATGGCAGTTTTCTTCATAACCCACCAGCTAAAAGGAAGTGATTTATAACTGGTCTCGAGCCCACGCGGTAGACATTCCAGCTTCCAGAAATAGATGGAAGATTAACATACAGTGAAACTTCTTTGACAAGTCCACCGTTCCACCGGACATTATCCCCGTTTTTCCTAATTGTTAGGTTAACAAAGTGGTCACTTTCAGTGCAACAGTGGACAGGGTATTGATATGAAAAAATGTGATTCCAAACCACATTTCTTTTCTTATAATCAGATCGTATTACTGATTGATCAGTGACGTCATTGGCCCAAATGGTTTTGATAGTCTGACCATCTCATACTAAACTGTTGCATCATTTTCCCACAAAGGGAATGCCTTCTGCCCCAACTTATAGGGTGGTGCTTAGCCCATTCATCTCTGCTCTTAGTTTGATTATCACTGAGCTATTTTATGGTGCCTATGGCTTCACCGTTCCCTTGATATTCTAAGGGAGACCAGTATCTTTTGCTTAAGGCCCTTGGTTATGTTTGGTATCCAGGTGTTGTCTTTTAACTCCTGTTTAGTGGTCAGAATGGTCTATAGGAACTGTTATTAAGAGTCATTTTTGATGGTCTTTCATCTTTACTTCCCCCCAAGGCCAATATGGTCATCTATTCTGAGTTCTGAGATGTGTTTTGCTCCACAGAATATTCAAACCCACTGCATTCAGCGGCCTTCATTTGGTGTCCTGTAAGGGATATTCTTTAGTTGTGGTAATTCCTGACAATTGAATCGGTTCAGTGTGGTTCTATTAGCTTGAAACCTATGCTGTTTTTGTTATTTAACAAGAACAACATTTGTTTGGGGTCACATATCTCATAACCCCTGCACTGTGCCCACTCCAGAATGGCATGCAATGTTCTCATAGATATATCCAGTTAAACAGCCAAAACGTCTTTGCACTTTTGTGGTCGATGTTGGCCTCAGTTTTATTACAATTATATAACTTACCAGGGGCATAAATGTTTATGACCCCTGCCATAAATCACAATTACGAACTGTCATACATTGCTTGTCATAAATCACTTGCTTTGCTTGGCATAAATCATTTGTTGTCGTAAATCATTTGCACATCATACATTCGTAAATCACTGACAGTTCATTGCTCCGCTCATTTGCAGGCATCCCTCATTTCTTGCCACTTTTGGGGTCATAAAATTGTTCTGTTGGTTTTCACTCCCTTTGCGTGTGAAGGGGTAGCTTCTCCCCGGAGTTAGGCCCCAATTCGCTATTTTGTTAGTCTCTTTTGTGCCCTGCCGTCTGGCGGGGTCTGGGCTGCGAGCGCCGTCTCTGTTTGCTACCCCCTTTTGGCAGGCCTACTCACCCTGCTGTAAGGCATCCCAAAGTGAGTGGCCCTCCTCCTCCACACCGCCCCATCAGTGTGCCTCCATAACCAACCAATGTACCCCTTCTTATCTGCTGCCTTGCCTGCGGTTCAGCACTGCAACACTGCTGTTCCTTGGGTGTGGGTGGGTGAGTCAAGAATTGCTGCTGCGCCGCTCCCCCAGCTCCACGATGATAAAGATGAGCTGCAGTGGGGAGCAGTGCCTTATATCCCCCCGCGGCTTTTCCCACCGCTAAGGGGGCAGATTCCGCCCATTGTGGGGTTCAAAAGTCACATTGGCCCCCCATTGGCCCAGTGAACTGGCACCTCTCAGTCGCGCTTTTCGGTGCGAAAAGAGTAACCCCCTTTCCCCACTGGGTGCTTCGCAGCGGCCCAAACCGGATCCTTCCGGGGCCCCGACGGCTGTTATGGCGCCGGCCCTCGAGGCCCCCTTTGGGGCAGCGTCTGCAATTATCACTGGCATAGTATTAGATTTCCATCTGTCTTATAAAATGGTCTTCTGGCCTTTTTTCCATCTCCATGTTTTGGAATATTCACAACTTGGAAGTGCGGATGGCCCTTTAGTTTACTTGGCAGATATGAATGTCATTTACTTAGTAGGCGGGTTTGTTGCCACTTATAAAGGGGTTATAGTTTTCCTTGCAGTCTTATTGCCAACACAAGCGAGCTTAATAGGGGTTTATTAAAATTAAAAGCTCTCTCTGTTGAATTTATGAATGTAGTGTTTGGGTTTACCTCTAATGGAAAGTGGTTCCCATGGTCGCTATTTTTTTTTTTTTTTTTAACATTTCAACCTATTGGCATGTCTTTCCCAGATAGGATTGTTTTCCTGAAGCATAAAGGGCTATTCAGGCTTATGCTTTCTGATTTTTATATCTAAGTTTTTGCTTATAGATCTTCATATTTAGTCACAGCTGACAGAGCATTTGTTACATACCATAGATTTTACGTGTGGTGATAATGTTGACAAGACTAAGGGCTTGGGAGTGTATCTTTGTATCATACAGAACTTTTACGAATGGGAGTGTATCCCGGAAGAAGGTGAATTCAGGTGGATAGTGTTATACCTACAAGCATTGCCATCAACTGGTCAGTTTCATCTTCATGTGATGGTTTATATCTTGTTTTACCAAGGACAATACTTGAAGTTTGCATTGATGAATAGTTTTATCTACCACCACAAGGTCTATGGAAAGCCTCAGTGCTTTTCTCTTGGTTTTTGATCTTGGGTGCTAAACGTTTTACATGAGGTAACTTTAAAAGAACCTGCAGAGGAGGTAAAGAAATCTGAGTGGATCAATAGTTAAACAGCTTGGGGACCGTATTCAGCAACACAAATGATGGTCATCACTGTTTTCTCTATGATGCTCCAGAAGGAGGGGTGTGACAATTATGGGAGATTATAAGATCTTTAAGGGCCTCTACATAAGGATGTTACAGCAGTTCCAGGGTGCCCTCCCCAGTTTTTAGAAGTCTAAAAACCATACAGCTCTAAACACGATCCCTAGTCTACAGAACTACTGTTAAGGAACATTTTTCTTTTAAATACAGTGGCTATCACCCAGTGGCGTAACACATGCCCCCGCATCCCCCGCGGTGCGGGGGTCCCCCGAGCTTCAGGGGGCCCCCTAGGCACAGATTCAATCCGGAGCGGGGCCGCTCCATATACCTTGCAGGGGGGCCCCCTCAACTTTCGTTACGCCAGTGCTATCACCCAAGAACTCTCTCCATCTCTCACTTTCTCATTTTAGACTGCAGCAGCTTGTTAACTGAGACCTTTTTGTTTTCCAGAAATGTAAATACATCACAGTTCATTGTGACCTGTCATTAATAGTAGCAAACTGTTATCAAATGTGCTAGCCATACAATTTTACGATATAATTGTTTGCTTTTTTCCTGGATGTTGTTGCTTGTATGTTTTCAGGTAGCATATTACTCTAGTATCCCCTCCCTTCTACCCTATTTTCGGGTTCTCCAGCGCCACGAGGTCATACTAACGGCAATAGTGCTAAGCAAATATAATCACTCCACTGCAAATAAAAGAACTATAGTAAAAGACATTGCCATTTTCAACGCCAACAGCTCTAACTGTAACAAATGCGAGACCAATTGCATTGCAAATGCTTGTTTTTTATTGGTGGAGACACCAAGAAGACCAGTTTGGTCGTAGGACATTTAGGGGCAGATTTACAAGCCCCTTGCGCCACTTTCGCGTCACTTTTCCCATGTTAAAAGTGATGCAAAAGTGGCGCAAGGGGCTTGTAAATCTGCTCCTTAGTAGGGGACCTAAAGCATTTTTTTAAACAATGAATAACTACACCCTACATTTAGCTACTTGATGTTTTAAAATACATATGCACAGGTACGAGCCATGGAGCTATGGAACTCCGCATATGCCTAAGTGACTCCATAGCAGTTCAGAAGTCCTTGCTCTGTCTGTCAGTTCCTACGAAATTATAATTTGAGCTATGAGGGACCAGCTGGTGTTGTGGAAATGCAAAACCCTAACAGAAGCTGAGTAGGAAGGTGGATGAATAGTACCACATGTAGATTCTTTTCCCTACGTCATTGGACTGTAGCCATAGAAACACAAAACAAAGATAATTGGCTGACTCAACATAATTAGCCGAAGTTTGTGCCTTTTTTCGCGAGTATTCTGACAAATATGAACATCTTCAGCACTAATGTGTTCTTTTCAATTTTGAGGACACTTTGCTGAAAACTGTTTTCATTTCTCAAATTATTAAGTAGTAGGCACATCTTTTTTTATGAAGCCGATGCAATTATAGCTTCTTTCTGAGAAATGGGTGTTAAGCCTTTTATGTCTGTAATTGTGCGTAGTGCATTTTCAGCTGTACTAGCTGGTGATAATCTCTTGAGGGCCGGAAATTAACCACTCTTAATACTGAACAACATGAAATGAATGATGGATAGATGGATTACTATAATGGTGGCGATGACAAACAACAAAACACAAAAAGGTGGTTTCAGGATACATTGAATCGGCACTTGCAAATTACTGTGAATAAAGAATATATGCTGCACTACCGTGTAATAGAACATTGTGGCTAAATGCAGTGCTTAATTTGTTAAAAAAAAAATGAATGAATATATAATAAGCAGATGGCCTAAAGTTCTTCTTAGGTGCACTACCCAATGCCCAATGCTGGGGTTGCAGAACACCTAGGTTTAAATTCACATTATGCTTCTTTCTTCCTCCACCCTCCACTTCCTTTCTCTTTGACTCTTGTAAATTCTTTTTATCCCTGACTTCTCCGTTTGTCATTGTTTTCCTGTCTTTCCCTTCTTACTTCTTTCTCCCTTTTTCTGCCTTTCTTACTCATTCTCTGGGCCTAAGTCTGATGAACAATAAACTGCAGTCATCAAAAACGAGTGCTGTTTTCCCCAGGTCTAACCACCCACAGACATTAAGCTGGCCTGTTCTCTGCCTTCATTAAATGTTTGAATAAATTAGAGGATTCTTATAACATTAGCAGTGCTGCTTTAATATTTGGGGATCACATTATCACAAAAACCATAGGTCCTGATTCACAAAGTAAACTTAGACCTGAAGTCTAACTTTAGACCCAAAGACTAACTTTAGACCTGAGGTCTCATTTTAGACCTGAAGTCTAACTTTAGTCCTAAAGCTTAACTTTAGACCTGACGTCTAAGTTTAGATTTAAAGTTTAACTTTAGACTAAAGTCCAAGTTTAGACCTAGAGTCTTGCCTGATTATGAGTTTGGCGGTGTGGGACCAGGGTGGCACGCCACAGCGCCGCTCCCATGACAATAAACTCCACTGAGTTGCAATCCGGGCGGGAAATCCTGCGGCGGCTTCCCCATGGTGCTGCCTTTGCCATGGGACAGCCACAGTGCTATCCAGCAAGTGTTGGAACAGGGGGTGTTGGAACAGGGGGTTGGAACAGGGGGTGCATGCAGGGGGCACACTGTATGCCCCCTTAAATGCATCCCAAGACCCTGAGGCAACAGGGGGCCTAAAGGGCCCTCTTTGTTGACTCTGTGCCACCCTTTTCATGGTGGTCCCATCGCCATGAAAAGGGTACCTGACAGTCAACTCTTAATATGCTTGGCGGTGCCGCAGAGGTACCACCAAGCATATTGCGGCCTCAGGCCGCCATGCCAGGAATCGTGGATCCCTGGTGGTTGTGGTGGCCCTAATGCAGTCCAACTCCTGTAGTTGTAATACGGCGATCAGACCACTGGTGTGGTGGTCCCTGACCGCCAGCACACCTCCACCACTAGTTTGGTGGTCCTATGGACCGCTAAACTCGTAATTAGGCCCTAAGTTTAGATCTGAAGTCTAACTTTAGATCTGAAGTCTGAGTTAAAACCTGACATTTGAGGGCCTGATTCATGAAGGTAAACTTAGACCTGAAGTCTAAGTTTAGACCTAAAGTCTAACTTTAGATCTGAAATCTAATTTTAGACCTGAAGTTTAAATTTAAACCTAAATTCTTTGGGGCTTGATTACGAGTCGCGGTGACGCAGCAGTGGCGGTCCACCGTCTGCCGTATCACAACTTACAAATTCGTGCCAGCGGTGGCCTGGGGGCTGCGCCAGGGAAGCACCGTTCCCTGGCTGTGGCACTGCTGCCCAACAACGCAATTTGCTGAGCGGGGACTGGTGCAATTCCGTTCAGCAAATTACGAGTTCGTCCACCGCCAGTGGGAACAAAGATCGCCCCACCATGGGGATACATTCAAGGGGGCACAACATGTGCCCCCCTGTCTCTACCCCCTCAATTTCTAGCATGGCATGGACGGTTCTGGAACTTTATGGCCGTTCTCATTGCGGTGCCTGCTTTCAAGGCACCGCCATGGAAAAGGCCATAGGACCGCCGACCGTATTACGAGTTGTGTATTTCCAACTCGTAATACGGTCGGCAGTCCTTGGGCAGCATTATACTGGTTTGGCTCCGCTGCGCCAAACTCGTAATTAGGCCTTAAGTTTAGACCTATAGTCTAACTTTAGACCTAAAGTCACATTTAGACCTAAAATCTAACTTAAGAACAGAAGCATAAATTTAGACCTAAAGTCTAAGTTTAGATCTGAAGTCTAAGTTTAGATTTGAGGTCTAAAGTTAGACTTCAGGTCTAAACTTAGACTGCAGGTCTAAAGATGGATTTTAGATCTAAACTTAGGGGCCGATTCACAGAACTAATCTCAGACAAAATCCTAAACTTACTACTTTTGGTATTCACAGAAGGCATTTAGTAGTATTAAAGTTAGGACTCCTAACTTTACTGCTACTAAACTGAGACAAAATCCTAACATTACGACTTTCAGTATTCACAAAAGGCATTTAGTAGTAGTAAAGTTAGGAGTCCTAACTTTACTACTACTAAATGCCTTCTGTGAATACCAGAAGTAGTAAGTTTAGAATTTTATCTCAGATTAGTTCTGTGAATTGGCCCCATAGACTTTAGGTCTAAAGTTAGACTTTGAGTCTAAGGTTAGACTTCAGGTCTAAACTCAGACTTTAGGTCAAAACTTAGACTTCAGGTCTAAACTTAGACTTTAGGTTTAAAGTTAGATTTCAAGTCTAAGTTTACCTTTGCGAATCGGGCCCTAAGTTTAGACTTCAGGTATAAAGTTAGACTTCAGGTCTAAACTTAGACTTCTGGTGAAAAGATAGACTTTAGGTCTAAACAGCAGGCCTTATTCACAAAGGGCCTCTTCATTTGTGGCGGATGCCCCGCAGTCGAGGCCAAGTGTACGCACTAAGAGCAGAATCATTGTGGAGATCTGCCCCGAGCGCAAAGACTACCCCACGACTGCAGGGCCCTCAGACTTCAGGTCTAAAGTTAGACTTTAGGCTTCAGGTCTAAACTTAGACTTCAGCTCTAAGGTTACCTTTGTGAAACCAGTGTTTCAGACTTATAATAATATATTTGAGAGTATTGTTGATTTGTCTTTATTATTCGAGAGCATACAATGGGTTTAAAAGTGGCTTGTGGCTTCATCCACATGGAAAGCAACGCTCGCGGAAAGGTGATGCTGTTACAGTAGTTTACAAGATGTGCAAAAAACACGTATGGGTAGTTCTGTCTGAAGGCCCTGAAAAATATCAGCAGGGCTGTTAAAAATTCCACATGCCAGAAAAATATTCTTCCTTCAGACCTGAGTACCTTGACACAGGGGAATGATCAATGCCTGGGTATGTTCAGCATAAGGCTAAGCAAGCACATTGAAAGGAGATTTAAGAGGTGTAAGGGTTTTATTTTCATGGGGTGGGATGCCAAATTGCAAAAGAAAAGTAAATTAAGGCTCTGTTTACAAGTAGGCCAGTGTTTTCCAATCCCTGGGTAAACTCCTGTATGCTCAGGCATTGGAATTAGGTGTTGGATCGTATTTACCGCTTCTTGTAGTTGCCAGGTGTGTCAAATATTTCACCCATCATCAAATAAGGCAGGTCAAACCTGCCAGAATTTAACAGGGGAAAAGTGTACAGTATTTATCTTGCCATGCAGATTTTGTTACAGTAAACACCAAATTCTACATGTTATTCCCCAGAAACTCATAATGGGAGCTATTTATCGCAGCCGATAAATAACTGTCCAAGGGCTGGCATTAATTTGGTTTTTTTTGTCCTCATTCACCTCGTTTACCTCCTTCTGCCAACCTCCGACCCCTTTGTTCTGCCCTCTTATCTTGTCAGGGGTCACGAGTTTACCGAGCCTGGGAAGATTTTATAGACCCTTCTTATCTGACCCATACCAACCAGGTTTGTAAGTTCCAGGTGTAATCATGGGACAATTAGACTAGCTTTCCTCCATGGGTTTTTCTTTATCCTAAATCTCTCTCTTCTGGTGTTCCACCCCATTCCATATAATCAACGGCTGCCATATCTGAAATCTTCTTGCAGCTGTAGTGTATGTATCCATTTTTTAAATGTACATTACCAAATCAATCCATTCGTATTTGGTGGTAGATACCTTAGATACCCATTTTCTGCAAATGTATCTCCTTGCCAACAGTATCAAATAGAACAACAACTTATTGTTTCTTTTACTCAGCTTCATGGCTCTTCCATGCTCCCAAAAATATTTTAACCAAGGCTTACCATGATATCTACTCGGAGAATGTTGCATGTAATCTTACCCACTTAATCCCAGAACTGCTGTATCCTAGGGCACTTCATAAACATGTAGACAGCTTTCTCGAAACCACACTTCATGCAGAATGCGTAGTCCCATTCCCAAGCTTCAAAATTTTGGGGGGATTTCAGAACACTCTGTGAAGGGAGAAAAGATGGTTCCTTCTTAAATAGGCAGATTTTCCCATGCAATAAAGTGTACGCAATGATACTTGCCATAAATATTGGATCTGCTGCCTTGGCAAGTTTCTTCCTCATAGGGCCTCAGGAAGCAAAAAGTCCCCATCCATGATGTCCAGTAACAGCCAGTTCCACAGCAAAACTTCTTTCCTTTAATTCGCTTTTAGGAATTGTTCCTCCAGCTCGTTGGCATACCCATCCTCAAAACTCAGGACCAGCTTTTTAATTGAAGAAACTGAAAGCTGGAGATGTTACCCTGGGTCGCCCTCTGTAAATCAATCCAGGGGAGAAGCGTGTCATCCTGTTGTAACTGGCTCAAACATTGTATACCCATTTCCCTAATCAGGGTTGCTAGCTTATCCCCCAAGCATTCTTGTGCATCCAGGGACTCCCAACCATGTGCATACCTACTATAGTACAGAAGCTTTGTGGCCCATCTTATCTGTGACCAGAGAAAGGCCATCATCTGCAGGACTTTTAATCCCACCTTCTTGTAAATTTTCACGTCTCCAAACGTATACAAGAAGTGAGATTTACCCCTCTTACATCTTTCAACATTGCCTTAAATAGGCAGTCCATACCGAGCCCTCTACATTATTAAACACCTACAGCTTAACTATAAAGCCTATGCGTAAAGCAGACATTCTGGCAGTGAGACCCCTCCCTTGTCTTGTCTCCTACGAAGCTTCTCACAGGAGATCCTTGCTCCCTTTGATGCCCAAATAAAGGTGTTGTCTTTTCCTTGCAGATTCTCCAGCCACTCTTTTTAAAATGCAGGGGATTGAGATGAAAAGAAAGGTGAATTTTGGCAGGATGGTCATTTGTATCAGACTGGTGCAACTGAATATTGTTAGCAGTTAGTGGAACCAACTCATTAACAATTTACTGGTATCCTCAAACATCTTTTTAAAATTGGATTCTGCGACCCTGTCTAAATCTTGTGTGATTTTTATTCCAAAGTATTTAATTTTCCTTTCAATTAACGGGTTCTCTCCCCCTCTACATTCCACACCATTATTTCAGTTTTTGAGGGGTTCCCTGCATAACCTGACACCTCACCAAAGTTTGTAACCAACTGCTCAATGGTTGGGAGATCGATTTGAAGATCTGTAGGATAGATCATCAAGTTGTCTACATAAAGGGAAACTTTCTTTCCCAGATGTCACAGCTAAAGAGACTTATTGCACTCTCCTTTCTCAGCTTCTGTGCCAGTGGTTCAATATATAGGTTAAATAGTAGGGGAGATAGTGAGCAACACTCACTCGCACCTCTTGTTATTTTAAACTCTGGTGTTATCCTACGATTTAAGAGAATTATAGCTGAGGGATTCTTATAAATCAGCTGATTTATCCTCCAGAATATATCCCCTAAGTTGTAGAGTTTTAAAGCTGTGTTCAGTTGGACCAGTTGACTCTATGAAACGCTTTAGTATCATTCAATGTCAAAACAGCAAGTGGAAAGTTAAAGGTTGTGGCTAAATCTATTGAAAATATTAACCCATGTATCAACTCATGCCAGTTTCTTCCCCTCATAAAGCCCTTCTGATCCTCGTGGATTAGATCTCCCACCACCTGACTCAACCTCTTTGCTAGATAATAGCGAAGATTTTGAAATCATTATTCAAGAGTGATATAGGTCTATAAGCCTCGCAAGAGGTGGGGGTTTTATCTGGTTTTAAGATTTAAGTTACTCCCATGATTGTGGCATAGGTGTCCCATTCTCTAAAATATCCCCAAACAATCTAGTCATGAAGGGTATAATTGAAGCACCCAGCACCTCAAAGAATTAGTTGGGAAGGCCATCTGGGCCTGCTGCTTTCCTTCTCTTGCTGGAGTTGATTGCCTGCCAGACTTCACTTTGCACAGTTTCCTGGTCTAAACAGGCCTTTTGAGGGTCAGAGAGTTTATCTAATAGGTCACCCTCGAGTCATTCATTAACCTTCGCCAAATTCTCTGTATTCAGTTCTTCAAAAACATTAAGAAAAGCATTTTCGATGTCTAGGCTATTTGTTAGGTATGATCACGTTCCCTGTTTCTGTATCTCTCTCACAACATTCCTGGCTTGGGCTGTTTTAATTTTGAAAATCAGCAGCTTCCCGGCATTTTCTCTGTATTCAAAATGGGCCATTTTGCACACCACCCATCCTGACCTTATTCTAGTCTCCATTAACAAGGAAAGTTGATCCTCCCTCTCTTGTAGCCCTCTCCCCAATAGTGCTTTTTTATTAGCTGAAAGCTGCTGGTCCAGTAGTTGCCTCTCCAAGTGGCCCAATTCAAACTCTAGTCCCTCAATCTCCCTTCTATATGTCCTATCTTTCTGAGCTGATATTATAATTAGCTTCCCCCTCATAAATGCCTTAAAGGCCCCCCACACTAAATGCGAAGGAGCCGAACCTACATTTAATTTCATAATCTCCTCTGTCTCTACCCTCAAGATCCCAATGACCTCCTGATCTAGCAGAAGGGTACAATCTAAGGTCCACCTCTCTGAATATCACCTATTGGTGGATTTCATTTCTAAAATAACAGACAAGTGAGTTGTTATGTGCTTAATCTCCTGGATGTCCTCACATATGGCTTGATCAACTAAAAAATAGTCAATCCAGGATGAATGACCGTAGTTTTTATTATGGAATGTGTATCCTCGGTCCTTCCCAGCCCTTATTCTCCATGCATCGAACAAGCTTAACTGTCTCATCCTGTTTTAATATATGATTGCATTTTGAGGGACATGTTAGCTCTACTATTAATTGATCTCTCTAGGTTGTTGCCCATGATAGCATTTACATTGCCTGCCATGATAATGGGAGAAGGGAATTCTAATAAATTTAGAAATATCATTTTAAGGGGTTCAATGTTCTCCACATTAGGGCCACATTATCCCACTAAGGTGTATCTTTTATCAGTTAGTTGAAGGCTGGCAATTACAAATCTGCCTAACTTGTCTGTGACATTCTCTGTTATAGTAGCCTCCACCAGATTTTTTTTATTATGATAGCCAACCCTTTACTGTGGCCTGTTTGATCTGCACAAACTACTTACTGGACCCACCTCTGTATAGTAAAACAAATCCAAACATTCCTTTCTAATTAAAAGTGTGTCTTCCAAAACAATGATCTGAGATGTTGAGTTGCTTCAGTACAGAATAGTATTGATTGTTGTCTACTTGTACGAAGCCCATTTACATTCCAGGAGAGAATTTACTACCTTGCGCGTAATTTGAAAACTTATTGTACTGTTGGGCGGAACAGTGGTCTGGAAAATTATTGGTATTGAAAGAGATTCCTGAGTGTTTTTCTCCCCTGTGCTCACCACCGTGTGCTCCTCTTCCCTCTGCTCCCAGCTACCCCCCGCCCCCACCTGGAGAACCTGTTCATACTTCCTCATGGCCTTAATAAACCTTTGAGTGCTTGTTGGATTGCAGAAAAGAAATAATAAAAAAAAAAATAACCAAGGCAGATTGACTCTTAATTTGCACCACCCATTAATCGCTCGTGTAATCCCGTAACATTGTAATTCAATTAGTATAAAAGTATATGCTGTTATCCTTGTGGAGGGTTTCCTTTCCTTATGGTTTCAATCAGTTCATCTGCCTCCCTAGTGTCCCTTAAGTTATGCATTTTATTATTATACATTCCCTAAGGGTGGCAGGAAATCTCAACTGAGTAGTGGCACCTGGCTTCCTAAATTCTTTTAACCATTTCTCCAACTCCCACTGCCTATTAAGAGTGGCTCCGGAAATGTCAGACCTAATCTCAAAAGTAAATCCACTTGCTTTTTAGGGATTTCTGGTAACGCCCTGGATAAAATCTACTCTTTTACAGATAATGTATGAAAATTCACTAAAATCATTCGAGGCTTACTTCTGCTGGGGAGCTTTCTGAATGGGTCCCGACAAACCCTTCGAATATCCCTGACCAGATCTTCCTCTATGCCCTCCCACACTCCCGCTACTTTGAGAAGAGGTATAACACGTGTCTTAATGTCCTTCCATTCGGCCCCCCTCTGGTACATTCAGAATTCTTAGGTTGTTTCTTCTAGCACTGTTCTCCAACTTGTCCTGACAGTTTATCTCTCGCTGTGTTTTACAGCCCTGATCTTTCTCTATCAAGAGCAGTTGAAGCTTTTAGCTCCAACATTGTTTCCTCTAGAACCTGTGTTCTTAGCGTCAGGGAGTCAAATGTGTTCGTCAGACTTTCACACACTCATTGTGTCTCTCGCTGATTGATTTTGGAAGTAGTAAACTTCCCATTTTTAACCTTTTGCAGAGAGTGGTAAAACAGCTTGGTAAGGGAACAATCTGAGCTTTTCTTTACAGTAAAGTTTTTTGTTTTTCCGGAGTTTTATATAGCGCAAACTTGACCCAAAGGTATCAGGTATCAGAGCGCTTTACATGAGCACCAGTTGCGTTACACAAGGACACATTCATTTTTGTTAGGCACAGGGAGATTAAGTGATTTGCCCAGAACCACAGGATGTTGAGCGACTCCTCCGCCCCCGACATCGCCATAGCCATCCCAGACGGCTATAAGATCACCCGCAGAGACCGCATCAACGCAGTAGGAGGAGGAATCGCCATCGTCCACAAGAACACCATCAGGGTCTCGACCAGCACCGACGACACTCTCAGCACCGCCGAACACATGCACTTCCAGATCCACACGGACCCCAACACCACCCTTAGAGGCACCCTTGTCTGCAGACCCCTGGGCCCCGACCCCAGTTCAGCGACTCCATCGCCGACTTCATCAGCACGCACGCCCTGACCTCTACCGACTACATCCTCCTCGGAGACCTGAACTTTCACCTGGAGAACAACAACGACAGCAACTCCACCACCCTGATCGACAGCCTCGCCAACCTCGGCCTGAGCCAGCTCGTCACAACACCGACCCACTCCGCCGGCCACACGTTTGACCCCATCTTCTCCTCAAGCTCCCACGTCTCCTTCAGCCACACCACGGAACTCCTCTGGACCGACCACCGCTGCATCCATTTCACCTTCCAGAAACCCACCACACACCACCGCACCCAACAGATCCCACGCCGCTGCTGGAGCAAAGTCACCGAAGACCAACTCCGGGCAACCCTCGCTCTCAGCCCTCCCTCCGACCCATCCAACACCGACGACGCTGCCTGCAACCTCAGACGATGGATGGACGACTGTGCCAACACCCTCGCCCGCTGAAAAAGCTCACCTACAGCGACACCACCAAAAGAGCCAGCTGGTTCACCTCGGAACTCCTAGCTTCCAAGCGTACCTGCCGGAAACTAGAGAAGAAATGGCACAGTGATAAGACACCGGACAGCCACACAGCCCACAAAGACGCCATCCGTAACCACCACCACCTCATCAGGTCCGCCAAGAGAATCTCCTTCAAAGACCGCCTCGACAACAACGCACACAACAGCAAGGAGCTTTTCAACATCGTGAAGGAACTCTCCAACACCAACGACATCCCGCCGTCGCAACCCCTGTGCGATTCCCTCGCCACCTTCTTTCACCGCAAGATCGCCGACATCCACGACAGCTTCAACACCCAGACAGCCCCAACTAAGATCGATGCACCAGACCCGCCACACACCATCGACCACGACCCCCTGCCAGCCTGGGCCAGCGTGAACATCGAGGACACCATCAAGACCATGAGCACAATACACTCCGGCTCCCCGTCAGACCCTTTCCCGCACCACATCTTCAACAAAGGCAGCAGCTCCATCGCACCCCACCTGTGCAACATCATCAATCTCTCCTTCGAGACCGCGACCTTCCCAGAGAGCTGGAAACACGCAGAGATCAACGCCCTACTCAAAAAACCCAAGGCGGACCCGAGAGACCTCAAGAACTTCCGGCCCATCTCTCTGCTTCCGTTCCCAGCCAAGGTCATCGAGAAGATCGTCAACAAACAGCTAACCCGATACCTCGAAGAAAACAGCATCCTGGACCCATCCCAATCAGGGTTCCGCAGCAACCACAGCACTGAGACTGCCCTCATCGCCGCCACCGACGACATCAGGATCCTGCTGGACAATGGTGAGACCGCAGCCCTCATCCTGCTGGACCTCTCCGCCGCCTTCGACACTGTCTGCCACCGCACTCTACGCGCACGCCTCCACGACGCAGGGATCCGAGACAAGGCCCTGGAATGGACCACCTCCTTCCTCGACAGCAGAACCCAGAGAGTCCGCCTCCCACCTTTCCGATCCGAAGCCTCCGAGATCATCTGCGGCGTACCCCAGGGATCGTCCCTCAGCCCAACACTGTTCAACATCTACATGGCCCCGCTCGCACGCATCGCCAGACAACACGACCTCAACATTATCTCCTACGCCGACGACACTCAACTGATCCTTTCCCTCACCAAGGACCCCTCGCCGCCAAAGCCAATCTCCATGAAGGAATGAAGGCCGTCGCCGATTGGATGAAGATCAGCCGACTAAAGCTGAACACGGACAAAACGGAGGTCCTCATCCTCGGCTCCAACCCCTCAGCCTGGGACGACTCCTGGTGGCCAACGACGCTGGGAGCAGCCCCGACACCCACCGACCACGCACGCAACCTGGGAGTCATCCTCGACTCAACGCTCTCCATGGCCAAGCAAGTCAACGCAGTCTCCTCCTCCTGCTTCAACACCCTCCGCATGCTTCGCAAGATCTACAGGTGGATCCCGACAGACACAAGAAGAACAGTCACCCAGGCCCTCGTCAGTAGCAGACTGGACTATGGGAACGCCCTCTACGCGGGAGCCCCGGCCAAGCTCATCAAGCGACTGCAACGCATACAAAACGCCTCCGCACGCCTGATCCTCGACGTACCACGCCACAGCCACATCACCCCCACTTGAGGAACCTGCACTGGCTCCCCGTCGACAGGAGGATCACCTTCAAACTCCTCATCCACGCACACAAGGCACTCCACAAAACTGGCCCAGCCTACCTCAACAGACGACTCTTCTTCTACGTCCCCAACCGCCAGCTCCGCTCCGCCGACCTCTCCCTCGCCACCGTCCCTCGCATTCGAAGAACAACCACCGGCGGCAGATCCTTCTCACACCTCGCCGCCAAGACCTGGAACACCCTTCCACTAAGCCTACGACAGACCCAAGACCTGCTGACCTTCAGGAGGCTACTCAAGACCTGGCTGTTCGACCAGTAGCAGCATCCCCCCCTTCCCTCTCCCCAGCGCCTTGAGACCCTCGCGGGTAAGTAGTGCGCTCTACAAATTCTGTGATTGATTGATTGATTGATTGCCAAGACTCGAACCCGGGTTCCCCAGATTTGAGATCGACCACCCTAGCCGTTAGCCCACATCCTCTCCTCATCCTGATTCCCTTCTCCTACTACCTATTAGTATCAGTAAGCCTTAGTCCATCGTCCATTTCCAATTCCACTGAAGTAAAGGGCTGATCTGTGCTCCTCCTCTTAAACTGCAGTGTCTGATATTTTGGAGACCCGTCCTTGGGTTCATTAGGCTCCCCAGATTCCATGGCTCCTGAATTAGCCACCACCGCCCCAGATTTTGCAATTTTTAGCAAATCTTAACAAAGGTCCTAAAAGAAAGGGTTACTCTAATTTGCTGTTGTGTTTGAGGGACGGCCATGTACCTTTGTCTCCCAGGGCTCCTGGGGGCGATGGATGCTATATGTGAAGTTAGAGGCTCCAGTTTCTTCAAAGGGGGAAACGCACCATGTGGAACAGTTGGGTTTGTTCGCTTTTCGCCAATTAGTTTCTAGCCTTTCTTATAGAAAGCTCACAAGGCTGTTTGGTTGCACACAGGGGGACTTTATATAGCTCTTTTACCTTACTCCTCAAGGAGTACCTATTCCTTTTCTCCTGTATCCTTACTTTCAAGCCCCACTTCAATTTGTCCCTCTATGAGCCTACTTTGGTCTTTATGAGTCTTAGGTTCTCCTAAGTGATTCGTGTTATTCTCCTCTGTTGCTAGGTTTTCCACGTTGCTTTACATGCAGGCTCCAAACCTCAGATTTCGACTTACAGTGAGGTTGTGCTGTGCTGCCATAGCCGCTTTTCCCCCAGAAGGGGAATCTTTGCCACTGCTCTATGACCTTTCCTCACCTCTAGTGTGGCTTTCATCCAGATCTTGGTGTCAGCCTCAGCCGCAGAGGCTGTACACACAGTGGTTAACCGGAGGAGGAAAGAAGGAGACTCTTCCCTCCACACATGCTGTACTGAAAATGGGGTCACCAAAGACACAACAAGTAAGTCTGCACAAAATAGATCCATGAGTCAAATCACCGTCACTTTGTTTTTTGCATCTCGATGTCGAGCACTTCCGCAACCGTCTCCCTAGCTGGCCACCATATTCTCCCACTCCTGAATCAGTTGCCCAGGGCCGGCTTTAGTGCTGGTGGTGTCCAGTGCTAGAATCTTTTTTGGCACCCCGAAAAGACTTCCTTCTCCACTCTCCGCGGATTCCCTCACTACCACCCTCCAATAGTGCCCCTCATGTCTCCATAGCCCCTTTTTCACATGCATTTCATTAGTTTTATAGTGCTACCCATACCAGTGTAGGGTATTGAAGCACATTACATCACACACAGATTATACGGAGATTAGAATCATGTATCTGTAAATCAGTCTATAGAAAATGCTACATAAGACAATGAGCATTACAAGATGTAAGAATCACGTTATCTTTGACAGTAGGCAGAATATTCTAAGAGTGTTTTTGCCAAGAGAAGCGCAAACTCAGGATTTAAAACCTATCACAGTGGTTGGGGTTGGCATTACAAATACAGATATATTTCTGCCCAAACAAACATTTTTAAGCAAAATTAGGATTATGGGAGATTGTGGAATAAAACATAATGTTCTAACCTATGTTATGCAGTTTTCCTGCAGCTTTTTGATAACAGTTCACAGGTCACTGTCCTTTCTTACGATGGTAGCTTATGAACTGCTAGTAACAAAAGTATGTCTGTGACAAAAGCAGTAACCCACTGAGATAACCACATAAAATACAGTTCTGTGATCTGCACGTACATGTTCTTTTCAGCAGGCATATTAATCCTCTGGGCTACCTTATGATGAGTCAAAACTGGCAGTAGAAAAAACTGCCATCTCTCTCCAGCAGGAACATTAATCACAAGAGTTTTTTAATTTTTACTTCAGGTTGCTCGGAAAGAGCTTCTCGAGCATCCAGAGGCTCGGTTTTCTTTTTTTGGTCATGACAATCAGCGCACAGGGCACACTAACGTCATTACTACTAATATGACAGTAAAATGTGCTGATTCATTTTCAGTGCATCAGTACTCGGGGGCATAGCTCAACCCAGAACAGTGATTGAAGTGGGAGAGGTATCATTGCATTGGGGAGTATCTCCCCTTTCCAATGGTATCTCTACCAAGTAGATACCTGCTTGAGGATCAACAGGGATCCACCCACTAGAAACCAGGAAATTTGTCAGGGCAAGCCGCCCCTTAGGCAAGCGCTTGTGTTTACCACATTCCCCCAATGTTTTTAAATTTCTGCCCGCCAGGGGGGTTGAATAGGAGTGATTACCCCCAATTTGCCCCACTGTGGGGCAGAAAACACACTGACACCAGGGAAATATGTTAAAATTAAAACATAGGGGTGGGGACTGCCCGCCATGGCCATGCCCATTCTCCCAGCCCAAAAATGGGTGAAACAGCCTTTTTACCCCCTGGGGTTTTCCCCAATCTGCCTTCCCTGGGGGGAGGGGGCAGAAAGCCCACTAGACACCAGGGAACTATTTTAAAAATAAAACATAGGAGTAGGGTCTTACCACCGTTGGGATGGCGATGCCCCCACCCCAATAAGGGGTGAAACACTCTTTCTGCCCTGGCTGGGGGTCAGATTGGAGGTTTGCCCCAATCTGCCTCCCCTGGGGGAGGTGGGCAGAAGGTTCACTAAACACCAGGGAATATATATGAAAAAAAAACACTGAGGAGGAGTCTGTCCACCATGGGCAATGGTCATGCTCCCACCCCAAAATGATTGCAACAGTCTTTCTGCCCCCCTGTGATGTAGATTGGAGGTTTGCCCCAATCTGCCTCGCCTGCCAGCGATTTCAAAATGGTACCAAAACAAACAAAAAGATGGGGCGGGCTACCTTGGCATCGAGCCATACCCCTGCCCCGGAAGGGGCAATAATGTCTTTTTGCCTCCCGGGGGGCAGATAGGAGGTTTGTCCATATTGAGGGGTTTCCCCAAATCTGCCCCCACCCCCCGGGGAAGGAGATGGAAAGACCACTAGACTCCAGAGATTTTGTATTTAGGGCATAAGAAAGGAGTGCAGGCATTACAATCTGGGAGTGGCCATACCCACACCCTAAAAGGGACAAACCCGTATTTTGGCCTCCCCAAATGTCAGAAAGGGGGTTTGTCTCAAAAATTGCCCCTGGGGGCAGAAAGCCAGCTGAATGGCAGGAATATTTTTTTATAAAATATTGTGGTGGGTCTGACCCATTCTGACATTGCCTGCAGACTAAACATTCCCATCCCAATGGCAACCAAGAGGACATTTGATTCTTCTGCTTTGTTTTTTTTTACATATGGGCCAGGAGAGTGGAGCTAAATCCCAATATTACTCTATTTGCCATACTGAATGACTGAATCTTTGGGCTTGAGTAGGCCACTAGCTGTGGAAACCTACCAGACCCAGACATTTCTTAAAACTAGATACCCAGAGAAGTCTAGTTTTACATGCTTCGCGTGGATCCCACAATGTTTTCTTACCCATAATGCCCTGCAGTCTTCAAACTTTGCCAAAAATCACAAATTTTCTTTGTATTTCTATGACGTAAACTTCCGGACCCTGCAGGGATCCAGAAAATTTCTCTCAGTGTGCCCCCATTTGTCTTGGTAAAAGTGCTACCCCATTTACGTGGCTCGGTGTAGTTCCTGCAAAAGGAACGGATCAAACTAGGGGGCATATCAGCAAGACCGGCGATAAAATTATCGTCGTTTTAGCGGCAGGAAACTGCCGCTAAAACGGCGATAATGGGCTTGCTAATATGCGTTATAGAATTCCAATAGAAGCCCAGGTTAGATGTGCAGGACATCTAACCTGGGCTTCTATTGGAATTCTATAACGCATATTAGCAAGCCCATTATCGCCGCTTTAGCGGCAGTTTCCTGCCGCTAAAACGGCGATAATTTTATCGCCGGTCTTGCTAATATGCCCCTAGGTTCAATAGGAGTCATCGCGGGGAGCATTGATCCTCACCAGCGTTAGTTGTTTGTGAAAAACGATTAGTGCTTGTACTGCCTTTCTTGCCAGCAGCACCGTGAACCTTCCAGGCTGCTCTTCCAATAAGGAAAGCAACAAAGATAGATATCTCAGGCCTTTTGGGCTGATATGGATGGGGATTTGTGCATTGCACATCTGGTGGCACGCTACAGCAACCAGTAGTGTTAGTTTCAGGCCTCTTGGCCACTAAAATTCAGCAATGTTTCTGGTATTTACTTTTCAACTTCTATTCCTTAGATGGTGTAGAGCTCAGGGCCTGCACTCCTAGCCCTTTAGCTCCTCAGCCTAATTTTTATTGCATCATTGCAGCTCCAGTACCCAGCTGCCTCCTTGCAGCAGCAGCAGGAATCTGGGCAGCACCCAGTATATACTTTTCTTTCTGGGATTCTATTAGTCCTATTTTCCCTGGGTCTTCCTCAACAGCATCTCATGGCGCTCAAAGCAGCTACACTCCCCATCTTCCATGGCCTCCAAGACTTAGGGTATCTGTGGGTCGAGCAGGAGTTAGGGAGCCTCCTCCAATAGTACCCCCAACAGGACCAGTCCACAGAAGTTTCAGGGGAACCCTCTCCTAAAGTCCACCCTCCACAGGTTTACTTGTGTGTTTGTTCTCAAGTAGGACTGGCTTAGACAAAGTATCCAGAGCATGGCATGTACATGTTAATCCCAAATGAATTTATCCAGGATATGGACTGAGGCTTGAGAACAAAGACATAAGGGCACATGTATTACATTGTTGACCTACCTATGCTGTGGATCACATGGGCCAAATGGCAACTCTTTAACCATGTCTTGCTATTGACATAAGCATATCAGTATCACAGACAAAATGAAACTTGCATCATCCCTTAGGAAATACTAATTGGGGTTTAAGCTGGAATTAAATTGTTTTTTGAACACTGTCATTTTATTTTTTAACAATCCATAAGTACAGTCATCAAATTAAAATAGCCATCCTTTTTCATAAGGTTGGGAACATCTATGACCCCCTATAATTAGTTGAAAGTATTATTACGTGGCAAGGGCATCCAACTGTTGGTAAGAACACAAGGTAGATAATGGCAGGGCAACTGTAAACATAAAATGTAGAGATCAATTTTGATAATAATTTGAAATAGCAGACAAATGGAAATGAGGACATCTGAAAGCAATTAAAGTGTTGAAATCTTTAGTGAAACAGGAAAGGTGTTGTGCCACATCTGAACGTAGTACTGGGCCAGCTGTCATGGCAGTGTGGACACACAGGGCAACATTTATCAAGTAGTTGTGTCGCACTTGCACCACGCAACAGGGTGCATGTGCAACTCACCTACTAAGTTTGATTTATCAAGCCATGCAAGACCAGCTTGCGTGGCCCTGAGTGGTTTGATAAATCTGGAGTAGTGCAAATCGCTGCACTACGTTACTCTGCTCCAGGGAGGCAGTCCATGGGTGGTGCGTGGGTGTTCCCATGCAACACCCATGGATTTCAGGACATTCCCAGATTTACCATCATGGGTAGACCTGGGAATGCGCCAAAATGCTATGCCTCCCCAGGTCAGGCGTAATGAGGAGAAATATCTTTAGTTATGCTCGTCTTGTGTGCTGCATTTTGCAGCACACATAGAAAGAGGAAAATGCCTCAAGGGATTGTTTTTGTGCAGGAACGTGCCCCTTCCTGAACAAAAACAATCCTGTTAACAACACCATGGTGCAAGGGTGACTACGTTGGCGCTAGACAGCACATAGTACACCAGCACTGGGAAAAGACAGGAATGTGCCATATTATGTTATATATGGTGCATTCCTGTCCTTTCCCTGTCACTCAGCGCAGCGAAATGACTTGCTGTTCTGCGTGACTTTTGTTAAATATGCCCCAGAATGCCCATGTAAACACTCACATGTTTCATGGAAATGAGATTCCACAAAATATAACAGGAAACAAAAGAAAGGACAAAATAAAGCTGGTTGTGCTTTGAACATTTTAAAGCAAAGAATTTGAACACAGAATTTAAGAGAAATAGACAATGTCAAAGCACTGTATGAATCAATGTACTGGAACCACTATCTATGAATCTTCAAACCCCCCCTAGAAGTTCTTATCTTAAAAAAAAAAGTGATTTAAAACAATACTGTGTGATTAAATACATCAATCAGAGCAGATAATCCCACTGCAATGCACACATGCTGATGAGTTCAACCTTATGTTCATAGATACAATGAGACAGGAGCAGCAGGAATTTTACTGTCATGGCAAGACAACTTATAAACTGGTGCTAGGCATGGGGAGTGTGGGCAGCTGCCCAGAGCCCCATGCTTTGCTAACAGCCATGGGTCCAAAGCCAATGTGTCATAAACTATTCTTTTGTCTTCCCTCAGCTCTGTCATAGCTGTTAGGCCCAGGAGAGGGGCTTCGAGGCCCATGGTAGGTGGATCCCTCCCCTGGGCCTTGCAAGGCTAGAATATTGCTGTGGGACCCCTCCCCTGGACCTTGCAGCATTAGACCATCCTGTAAGGCCCAGGGGTGGGCTCACCCTCCCCTAGGCCTTGCAGTACTGCACCATGGCTGTGGGGCCCCTCCCCTGGGTCTCACAGTGCTGGGTTATATCCCTGAGGTCCAGGTAAGTGGCTTGCCCTCCCCAGGCCACATAGCACTAGAACATATCTGCAAGGCACAGGGGAGTCAGGCCCTCTCCCTTGAGCCTTGCAACTCTAGATAATGGCTGTAAGGCCCCTTTCTCATGGACAGTGCAGTTCTGAATCATGGTAGAGATGTCCAGGAAGGAGGACTCTTCACCTTTGCCCTCAGATGGCTAGATCATGACTGTGAGGAGCAGAGAAGGGAGTTCCCCTTCCCATGGCCTCAAAGCACTAGATTGTGGTTAAGATCTTATGGGTGTTGTGGTCCCTCTCTTTGCCTCACAGCACTGTGCCACAGCTATGAGCATGGGCCCATATCAGGGGAATAGCCATCAATAGTACAGCATGTGCATTGGCACCAGGCACCGGAGGTATTAGGTGTCCAATGCACCAACATTTTTGCTGTATTTAGTCTACCGACAGTGGTCAGGCATGCAAAGTAAAAGCGCCCCCACCCTCATTTACTGGCTACATAGTAAATGACACACATCATTTGGTTGCATTGGCTACCTGGTGTACCTTGGCTATGTGTTTGAATCCATGTCAGTGGCATAGCCATCAATAGTCCAGCAGGTGAAGTCATGCCTGGCCTGAGGGGTATTGGGTGCCCAATGGGGGCCCTCTCCTGGGGTTCACTACACAGGATCATGGCAGCAAGGCCCAGGTGATGAGGGCCCTCTCAGTGGCGTAGCTATCAATAGTACTGCAGTTGTAGTGATACTAGAGTCCAGGGGTAATAGGGGCCCATTGTACCCAAATTATGGCTGTATTTTACTGTCCAATCAGTGGTCGGGCAATTTACCATGCTTGCACCAGGGTACATGACATCATTGCTATGCCACTGGCCCCTCTCCAATTGGACTCTCCAATGATCCAGCACTACAAGGCCCAGCGAATAAAGGTGGCATGGTGCAGGATTGTCTCCGTTTTATATGTTAGTCTTGTGCCCTGCTGTGAGCTCGTGCAGGATGCTAAATGTCCAACATTTTGGCTTGCCTCATTCTTGGTACCTAACACTATTCTCAATGGCACATAATTGTGCCTTCTACAGCACAAAGTCAGCTCTGGTGACAATTGTAGATAAGCTTCGCGGGACGGTGAACCAAAGTGGCTATTTAGCCCGGATTCTTTGAGCTCTCACTGTCACTTTTGACACTATCTCCCAAAAGTCCTAATCACCAGAATTTGTGTGATTTGTGTTAAAAGCTTAGCTTTGGATTCCTATCTACAAAATAGGACACATGTAGTGAAAATAGCATCCTGCCTTTCTGTGGTAAAACTAGTGATACATAGAGTAACTCAGGGCTCTTCCTTGAGCTCCACACTCTTGACATCTATGTGCCCCATTAGTTCCATTGATCCTCTCCTTCACTATACTTTTGTGATGTACGCACATGACACTCAATTTATCATCTGTTCATAAGGGTCATTTGATTCCAAGGAAAAGCATTTTAAAGGTTGTCTCTCATAAGTGGCCAAGTGGATGCAGGATAACAGCCTTAAATTTAACTCTGATAAAAGCGAGGTGCTTATGATTGGGCAACCCAAGACTACATGGTTCTATAGCCAGGGAAACTGGGATCATCTCCACTCCTAGGACACCACTAAAGAATCTAGGTGTTCACCTTGATAATACTCTTACAGTTTACCCTAAGGTAAACAAGGTTGTATCTACGTATTTCCATCCATTAAACTGTTACAAAATATTTCTCCTTTATTTCCTTTAGAATATTGAAAACACAATAATACAATATTTTCGAATTGTTGCTCTGTTTCAATTTGTTGAGTTTCTGTAGCTCCTGTTTTGTATCCATTGTATCATCTGCACAAAATAGATACATATTTCTTTGAAAATTGGGATCACTGAAGATTATTAAAGCTGGTAGATCTGGGTTATCCTATAGTGCTGTTTGTCTAGTATAGGCAGGTGCTGCATAATTTCTCTGATGATCCCACAACGTGTGGTCTGCATCCTGAATTTTTTTTAATCTGATGTTTAAAGTACTTAGGATGAGTGCATTTTGTTAAATAGCTTGATGGTGATTTAGGATGAATTAAATTATACAGATACTTGAATTCAGAATTATTGCATCTTTCAAGTGACAGAAAGTCTTGTAGTCCATGTAGTCTGGATGTCCAATAATAATTGCGAAGATCAAGGTGTAATTATCCTGCTTATTCTAATTTGCATCTGAATGTTTTTGTGCGATCCTTATGCCCATATTTATGAAGACTTTGCATTGTGCTTGCGTCACGCAAGGCAACACAAGGACAACGCAAAGGCTTCATTAATATTTACAAAGCTATGCAAGGTCTGATTTACGTGGCCTTGCATGGCTTTGTAAAAAAATGTAACGCAAAGGCAGCTACTTGTGCTGCGTTATGTTACATATCAACTTGGGAGGTCTTTCACAGGTCATGCATCTACCCATGGATTTTGGCACATTTCCAGATTTACAAAGACTTGTAAACCTGGGAATCCATCAAATGCTTCTGCTTCCCAAGTGAGGCATAACAAGGAGAATTATCTTTATTTCTCCTCGTTATTTCCTCTTTTCATGTGTGCTGCATTCTGCAGCACACATGAAAAGAGGAAAATGCTTCGAAGAATTGTTTTTGGGAAAGATGGTATCCCTTCCTGCCCAAAAACAATCCTGCCTATAACGCAGGCACCCTTGCACTATGGTGCAAGGGTGCCTATGTTGGTGCTAGGCTGCACGCAGTGAGGCAGCACAAGGAGAGAGTAGAAATGATTCATATCTTTGTAAATATTGTGTATTTCTGCTCAGGGGAGTAACATAGGCAGGGGGCCTCTAGGCTTACCCATACTGGAGGGGGCCTCCTCAGCCCCTACTGATGTGAGTTTGAGCGACCCCTTCAGCACATCTTGCAAGGGGACCCGCTCACATTTTGTTACGCCACTGTTTCTGCTCTCTCCCTTTCACTCAACACAGCGCAACAATTTTGCTTGCTGACCTGAGTTGCATGAAATATTGGTAAATGTGCCTCTTAGTGTATTGCTATTCCAGATAAATTAGTCTAGCCTTGATTCCATCATATCTAAAAAAAAGACCTAAGGTACATATTTAGGGAGTTGCTGCAATAGACAGACCACTTTTAGTTCACTCTGCCCTTTAGAGGTTTAGACCGTTTGTGGTTATAGTCCAGCAGATGTTTAACTTCTGCCTATTTTGTTAAGTAATTAAAAGAAAAGAAGACAAATTTCTTTTGAGAATGTTATCTCAAAAAGTATACTTTGCTGATTAGTTTTTTTTATAAAATAGCTCAAGACCATTTACCTTTTGTCCTGAGCAACTTTGAAAGCATTTAAGAAATGAATTACTTTAGTGACAGAGCTTGAGTCAGAGCTTAGTTCCAGCATATCACCTGCATATCGTATAACTTTATGTATTGTTTCCCTAACTGAAAGCCTTGAATGTTTGGTTTGGTGCATATTACTGAAGCTACAGATTGTAAACATATCCACAAAATAATGGTGACAGCATGCAGTCTCCCAAGAGTAGGATTATGATAAAGTGCTTTAATCTCTTTTTGATTTGATATAGAATTCATAATGCATTTTTACATTCCATAAATTATCCCATCGCACATGTCAAAGGCTCAGTAAGCATCTAGAAATAAAGCGATCAAGGGATATGATTCGTTGTTTTCTTATCTATGCAATCTATGAGTTCTGAAATATTTTATTTATTCTTCAATGCCTATAAATCCTCATTGATTTTCAATTATAATTCCTTTGAGGTGTTTTTGTACATGATCTGCCAATATCCATATCCAAGCTTTCTCTATAAAGCTGATAAAGAGGATTTAAAATGTGCATTGGTAAAGGTTTCTATAGTTCTGCAGGAATTCTGTCCAATCCTGATGCTTTTTCATTTTTAAGGTTGTTAGTTGTTAGATCTGTCATCCTTAGGGTGTTCTTCCCCAAAATGTTATGCCTTACTGCTTCATTTTTACTGATCTTGTTTTTGTTGGCCTTATGAGTCTGTGCACTTTATCACTGCTAACCAGTACGAAGCTCTCTCCTTTAAACATGGTGAAATTGGCTTGCACCAATTTGGCACATTTAATTTACATGTAAGTCCCTAGTAAAGTGGTACTACATGTACCGAGGGTCTGTAATTTAAATGCTAGAAGTTGGACTGCAGCACTGATTGTGCCACCCATTTAAGTAGCCTTCAAAACATGTCCAGGCCTCCAGTCGCAGCTTGTATGAGTCATTCCAACCTGGCAAAATAAACCTTTTGCAATGCCTAAACCTTACCTTTTAATACAAATAACCCACCACTAGGGTAGGCCCTAAACAACCCACAGGTCAGGCTGCAGTGTATTTAAAAAGTTGAACATGTACCTTTAACTTTTATATGAGCTGGTAGTGGAAAAACTCTTAAATTCGTTTTTCAGCACTGCAAGGCCTGCCTATTCCATAGGATAACTTTTTACATTTAATAAGTGACAACTTTCAATGGGAGCAGGTAGGAATGTCCAGATTGGTGTTTATGAATTGTAATTTAAAATTATCTTTAATTGTAAAGTCAGATTTTAAGTCACAATTCTGAAAATGCCACTTTTAGAAAGTTGGCATTTTCTTGTCCCAACTATTTGGTGCATGCAGCCTTACTTCAAAGTGAGCACCAGGTATAAATAGTAGGCCCTCAGACTAAACTCTTCAGTACATTTCTGGACCTGTGGTAGACTTAGAAGGACTGTTGTGAGTCCTACCCCCCCCAAAGTGGTGCTACCCCAGTCCTGGACCCTTGGAAGTGGGTCTTACGGTGCTCTGCTTGCCCAGCGGTGGTCCTGTGGGCAGAACTGATGCATTCCGACGCATCTCCTTGTAGCTCCGCTTCGGAACCGGCACAGCATGACGCCCTGATGCCAGACCTCCCATCACAGCCCGCAGTCTCCACCGAACCACCGCTGTGTGACTCACCCTTGGCACAGGCCTTCGTATCGCAAGCCCTTTGGTGACAGCATCCTCGGCAATGATGCAGGAAATCAAATCACCGCCCTGCAGCTTCTTCAGAATTGCAGCTACGTGATGCATCCTCAATGCATGCCTTTGCATCGCAAGCCCATTTTCAACGGCAGCTTTGGCGATGGTAAAGGACTTCACATCGCAGCCCCACAGCTTTTTTGGAAATCGCCGCTGCGCGACGCATCCTCGACGCCGGACTTTGCATCGCAAGACCCTGATCGGCAGCATCCTTGACACAAGACTCCTCAGGGCAGGCCTGTCGCTACTCGGGACTGCTTCTGCATGACACATCCTCAACACGAGATCTCGCAATGCTCCAAAAATCAAGATTTAAGGTACTTTGTTCAGCAGGCTTAACTTATTCCCTTTATCCTGCCTGCGCTCCATCGCAGTCAGCCTAAACTTGTGACTTTGTCCCAGACCGGCATGACCAGATAACCAGACTTGGCGCTTTGTGCTTCTAGGCACTATTTTCACTTACATCTTTGAATTACTTATCTCTGGTTCTATTAATTGGATTTTAGTCGTTTTGATCGCAAATAATTAATTGCACTCTAATCTATTTGTCTAAATTGTCGTGGGATTTTTTGTGTGTTCTGTTTTTGCTTTATTACTATTTGAAGTGCTGCATCAATACTTTACACATTACCTCTAAGTTAAGCCTGACTGCTTTGTGCCAAGCTACCAGAGGAATGAGCACAGGTGAATGTGGGGGTTGCTTGTGACTTCCCCTGACAGAAATTGTGGTTGCTGCTTGAGTAGGGTTCCGCCCTTTCAACCAGTAACCCAATTTCCTAAATTAATGGGGTGGGGGCCTGGGGGAGGGGGGTTTGTTCAAGGAGGGCTGGGCATGAAAAAGTTGAAAGAGCACAGAAATGAGGGCAGACTCTTGACTTTGTTTGTGGACGAGATGTTCAAGGTCCCCCGATAGATTAGATGCTGGAATATTTATATTAATTAAAAAAAGGATGTGATGGGAGGAACCTCTTATGTGGTGGTTATACGGTGAACACTGGAAAGTGAAGACACTTGTGTTTGCTATTCCTAGTTAATTCTACAGAAAAAACACTAAGGAAATTAATCTCTTAATTAGACTGATCACCTCCCTCCCTATCATTTCAGACACAGTACTGGGTTTTTGTGTATCACCCTAATGCATTCTAGGTGTTGTAGTCTTAGACTGCTTACATTCAACTAATTAGACTAACCCACCTGAGAGCAATGATTTGTAGGGGAAAACGTTCAGGACTAAAAACAGTGTCCGGATTCGCAGCAAATTGGATTTTGCCTATTTAGTCCCCCTGGATTTTTTGCATTTGACTACCCAATTTTTGGACTTTTACTGTGAGTAAGTCTCACTAACCAAGTCTCACTTATGGTCTGTTGGACTTGGCCTTAATTGCAGGGTTATCCCCAAACTTTTTGCTTCTTCCTCCTATTTTTTCCTGACCTGTTGTTGGTTTTAGGACTCTGGGCACTTTACCACTGCTGTTCCGTGCTAAAGTGTATATGCTCTCTGTGTAAATTGTGAACATGATTGGTTATCCATGATTGGCATATTTTATTTACTGATAAGTACCTAGTAAAGTGCACTGAGTGTGCCAGGGCCTTTACATCAAATGCTACTAGTGGGCCTGCAGCACTGATCGTGCCACCCACATAAGTAGCCCTGAAAAGGTATCTCAGACCTACCACTGCAGTGTCTGTGCGCAGTTGTTAACTACCATGTCGACTTGACAAATGCACCCACTTGCCAGGCCCTAACCTTCCCTTTTCTTACATGTAAGGCACCCCTATGGTAGGTCCAAGGTACCCCCTGGGCAGGGTGCAGTGTATGTGAAAGTTAGGACATGTACTGGTGTGTGTGACGTCCTGATAGTGAAATACTGCCAATTTTGGTTTTTTACTATTGAAAGGCTATCTTGCCTCAAAGGATAGAATTGGAAATGCTTTGTAACATCTTATAAGTATAACTTCCCATTGGTACAAGATGGAGAAATAAAGTTTAGGATCTCTAAACTCAGAATTTAATGACACATATTTTAGTAAAGATGGTTTTTAAATTGTGTGTTTGAAAATGCCACTTTTAGAAAGTAGACATTTTCTTGTTTAACCATTCTGTGCGCCTAGCCTGTCTGGGCTAGGCGCACAGTATTGACAGTATTGACTGTCTGGGGCAGGGGATGTGCATTCACTGTAGACAGCCACTGGGGGGATCGAGGTGTGCCTGGCCCTTCCTGGATAACTCAGAGCTAGGCTGAATAGACCCTGGCTGAAGTTACGGTAGTGGGAAGAGATTTCCTTGCACCTGAATAGGGCCTGTCACCCTTGCATAATGCTGTCTCTACCCCCTGTGGTCATGCTGCACCATTGAGGACAGAACTAGTTGGGACTGGGCTCAGAGACCCCTGCACAAAGAGAACAAAGACATTTTGGGGTATAAGTATTAGACCTAAAACCCCTGAACTTTAGACTACTTCTGGAATCAAGAGGAACCTTTGTCAAGGAGAAGAGCTGGAGAAACTGAGGAGAAGTACTGCCCCTTTGCTGTGTGTCTGGGGTTAGTCTGCAGTAGCTGTTTCTGCCAAGGAAAGGAGAAAGACTTTGCTGTGTGCTGTGTCCACTGCTTGAAGAAGATCTCCAAGGGCTTGAGTAGAGCTTGCCTCCTGTTTTGAAGTCTCAGGGACACAAAGACTTCACCCCCAGCTGCCCTGAACTTCCTTGCTGGGAGTTCTGACCTGCCAAGAGGTGCCTAAGACTCTGGAGGTTGTTTCTGTTTTTGGGAGCTGGAAAATCAACTCAACTACAAGAAAATCAACACATCGCTCTTCTTGCGGCAGTTTTTCCGATGCAGCACCTGGGTGCGAGAAGAATCTCCACGCATCGTCGCACCACTGCCGAAGCCGACGCAGTGCCTGTCACCGCTGCAAGAACCGACACATCGAGGGGTCGCAGCTGAAGAAACCGACGCAGCGCCGCTTGACCCCGCTGCATCGTCGCGGACACATCCCAGATTTCCACGCATCGCACCTGTGCGGCAAATTTTCCCAACGCATCACCTGCGGATCGGAGTCACCTCAGAATCGTCGCATCACTTTCCCTCTACAGACTGAACCTGATGCACTGCTCCCCTGCACACAGCAGACCTGTCGCATCGCATCCCCAAGGTCTCAGGAAACAACGCATCTCTATGTTTTTCGACGCCTCCCATCGCTGCGGCTGTTTGGCCTTGTGAATTTTGTCGCAACTGCAGGTACTTTGAGAGGAATAACGCATCCATAGTTTTCTATGGGCCCAGTTGCCTAAAACATTTTTAAAGTCATTTTATTAATACTAGTATGTTGGATTTTTGTCACTTTGGGCTTGTTGAGTTTAGATAAAGATACTTTATTTTTCTAAACCGGTGTGGTGTCCATTTGTGGTGTTATCACTGTATTACTGTGTTTTGAGTACAAATACTTTACACATTGCCTTTGAGATAAGTCTGTCTGCTCGTGCCAAGCTACCCAGGGGGTGAGCAGGGGTTATCTAAAGTGGGTATCCCCTTACCCTGGCTAGAAGCACGGGTCCCTATTTGGACAAAGGTATCTACCTCTGCCAACTAGAGACGCCCATTTCTAACATGGTCAATTTATAATAATTGTGTTGAGAGTGCTAAACTCCAGCGTCTGCCTTTAAGATAAGGCCACTGCTGTGCAGCTAGTGTAAGAGGATCTGGGCTGGTTACATGAACATGTGAGCACACATTTGTACAAATGTGTGTGGGCCCGTATGCAGTATCTGCATACGGGTAGCCTGTTGCATAAGAGATTACTTCATGGATTGGTACTGCCTTGAGGTAGGCCTTATAATGAGTGGGTATTCATAGTGTAGGTCTATAGTGCTCACTGAAGGTCTGTGGTGCTTACATTGTATTATACATTAAAGGGGAAATCTACACTGAAGTACCATTTTGCTCTACTCAGGCCTACAGGGTCCAGCAAGATGCAATCATGCACCTTGAGAGTAGATTTTCAGTCCCTAACATCCTATCTACACTCTACATGACACTTTAAGATTTGCCATATTTCCTTGGCTCAGCTGATAATCAGATTCCAGGCCTTTGCCCCCCCGTGCACCAAGTTAATTACTTTGTTTCCCAGCGAATTGATCAAAGGACTCCACAAACAACAGAGCAATTAAGAGGGCTTGTCACATTCCCTGGGAAAGGAAGATGTGGGAAAAGAATCTGCACCTGTTAATTAAGTTGTTGCAGTGTGCCTGGGCAGAGACAACCCATGCCTATGGGACCAAAGGAGGAGGGCCAGATGTCTGATGCCAACACAGGAATTCTCACCTTTGAAGTTTTGATGGTAAATGATCAGGCAGTGTATCAGGTAGGGGTGGAGCTAAGGCTCTCAGGGGTGCTCTTTCCACAGACAACTTGAAATTACCATATTGGATTGTACAAGAATGCTGTGCAGAAGGATTGGGTCAGGGGTGGAGTGATGACGGGGCACCTTAGGATTGGCCAGGGGTGCCTGGCTTCTGGAACTTCCCACCTCCACTTAAAAACCCCTGCACAAGGAAGAGACAGTTGAGAAGACACTGGAGCTGGGAATGATGATGCTGAAAGGATGTCCAGCTGGAAATAGAAGCCACCTGATGCCCTAAAAAAATGGACTGTAGGACTTTGACTCCAGCTGACCCCCATGACTAGGATGGGTCTCAACAGGGCCAGTGGTGCTGGCCCACTTATGCCACTGGAGGAACAGTTGGGGGGATGGACCTTCTGATGGACCTTTTGTAGATGGGCCATTGACTACTGCTGACATACAGGCTCCCTGCAAGATTAGCAGAATACCATGAGGCCTGGGGAGTGTGGAATTGAGGGTGTTCAGCTTGCTCATTGTGGAGGGACTGTGAAACATGCCCCCAAGTAGTAGAGAAACATAGGAGTGCAGGCAGAGGACAGGCTTGCGCAGTCATCCTTAAAAATTAAGCTCTCCACAAAAATCGCCTTTACAAGCCTGAGGGCTTGAGAAAATCCCTCCTGGTTGCCAAGGATGTCCACCAGGAGCAACATTAGCCCAAGAACATTAAAATATGCCCTATGGGTCCAAGATGCAGCCTGACTCCCAGGGGAACCAGGCAGAGAATGAAGCGAATGGCACAGTGGAGCTATGGAGAAAGATTACCCTGGGAAGAGCGTAGCCCCTGGGGTTGATGCAACCATCATTAGTTTAATTGCCCTTGAGATGGGCAGTGCATGAAGCTCCCTGCCTGAGATCTGCTTTCACAATAGGGACCCCAACCCCCTTGGTCCGACACAATTTGCCGTGCTCCAGGGGACTGCATTCCCCCCATAACAAAATAAGCCAACCTGAGCGCCACCACACTCCTAACACTACTCCTGGAAAGGGAGGAGCTCCTGGAATGACCTGGGGTGCCTCCTTCACCCTCCCCATGTCTGTGGGACAGAGAGTGCCCATTGCTAGCACCCAACCTGCACTCCACACGGGCGGGCAGAAGTGGAATGGCTGGCTCTTGTGCTAGTTGCTGGTAGTCGGGTGTGAGGGAACCAGCCAGGGTTAGGGGGGCCTTGGGGCTTCCCACCCATCCCTCAATGAGGTAGGAATGTTTGTGAGTGCCCTGGGTGGGACAGGGCACACATAAAACAAAGTAAAAGGTTGCGGAGCAAGACCACTTTATCCAGTCCAGGCATTTCTGGAGCTGTTCATAAAATATTTACAAATCGACCTATGGAGTGTCCCATAAACCTCCCTTATGACGGCTAAAATTAGCAAAAAGGGCAGATGCACCACCAATTTCTTTTGGGTGTGTTGGGCGGGCTGCAGGAGCCGCTCAGGAATGTTTTTAAAAGCACTCACCCTACCTCTCCCAGGAGATTGAATACCTGACCCCGGGAAAGGTTTGCCCTAATATCAGGCACTCTTGGAGCTGGAATTTTTATTCTTCGCGCACGTAGGGGTCCTTTGTGGTGGGTCTTAGGATTGTAGTTGCAGTTTCATAAAAGTGAAAGAAATACTTGCAGACACGTTTTGAATTGCAATGCTTTATTAATAATGTTAATAATGACAATTATATTAAATGCTTTTAAATATTAGTGTTGTTTCTATTCCTTTTAATGGTGGTGCAATGCTGAATGGTGAAATGTGGCTGTTTTTACTGATGTGGTGACACCCTTTCAAACCCAGTAGTCCTGTTCTATTGCTAATGACACCCCTTTCATTGTGATGTTGCATCTACTATAGGTGTGGGGCTGTGCAGATATGAGGTTCAGAACCCACTAGGGCGTAACATGATATAAGGTGTCGCCAAAGGCATTCACATCAACCTAATTTACATATTTGTAAATGAATGCATATTATTGAGTAGTGTGTGTAATTAAAGTACTTTTTATTTTTAAAGAAATGATCACTGACCAGACAATAATTTATTGAGTGTTGTTGTGTGTACCAATGAGCTGGGTTTACTAGCCCGCACCATTTCCCCTGAGTAGGCCTTCTTCTGTTCTGCTTCACTACCCTGAGAGAGATAAATGCTACAATGGGGCACTTGGTTCCCAGTTAAAAGACGTTTTTGGATGTATTACTTGTGAGGAATCCACATCCTTTGCAACTTCCTCAATTTCTTACAGTAATGATCTGGCGTCAGATGGCCACCTTACTCTTACTAGGTCAATTCACAAGGAGTTTTTGAGAGTACCCCTTCTCCCTCTTCATTGTGTTAAGTAGCAGTGCTACATCAAATATAGATGGACATATGGGGCATCATTCTTATCCTACTCCTCCACACTTAGGCTATGTTCTTTTCATTTCCATCTTCTGTGCTTAAATTAGCTGCATCTTACGTCACATATTAGAATAGATCTTGCAAAATCTAAATGGAATAGTATGTAGTATTTTAAGAATGGATGATGAGTAACTGTTAAAACAAATCTGATGTTGGCAAAACAAATATGTGAATATTCAGGAAATTGATACCGTAATATTAAAAACACAAACTACAGAGAAGAAAATAGGAAGTACTCTAAACTTCTGTTCAAAGTTAAGAAAACATTCTGATGCATTTTTTTGGTATTCAGGCAAAACCCACTCACAGTGGAATTAGATCACAATTTGAAGCCCATCTTCTCCTGCTGCCAGCACCAGCCATCTGTCTCTGCAAGGGATGAATCAGGCTCAGCTTGAAACTACCTCTTATGTTTGTTAATCAGAAGCAGAGCTGCCTGTAGAAATTCTGATACAGATGGGATGACTGTCAGTCTGGTGGCATCCGGAGGAGCGCATGCTTAAAACCCTGAGCAAGATTCAGGTAATGGGATAGGGAAGAGGAGAAAATCCAGAAACAATGCAATTCGGTTGTAACAGGCCAGTGCTGCCTAAAACTACTAAATAAATAAGATGTATAATAGAGAAACTGGTATCATTTTGCCAAAACAGATAGGAAATAAAGGATCTCTGGCACCCAAAGGGAAAGGAGTTAAAAAGACAGGTCAGAATTGCAGAACAGGCCAAAGCAACTGATTTAATTATGCTCCATGACCTGACCTACCTTTCCCCTCTGCTGCTGACTCTGGCAGCCGGCATTGTGATGTCAGAAATCAACTGTAATACGTCATAACAATTGAGCAGCTACAACATTTCTCAATAATAGATGACTGGCTGCATCACAAGTCGCTTATTGTAAAGAAATTAGAGACAGGTGTTTTAACAGTGATTGCAGAATCCCATGTATTATAGATAAGATAAAGTACCCTCTGCCATACATTATAAGGATATGGCAAGTCCATATAGAGAAACAAGGTTGAAGACCGAGTTATTTTAAAAGGTTATGGAACTCTGAGGTGACTTGCAATGTCATTATCATGTACAGCAGGTGGTCCCTATAATACATGTTCATACCATCACATATCCCACAAACCACTTAAATCCGTGTTGCATAGCTCTTTCATATGAATGAGAGAGCATGTTTGCAAATCTAAAGAGTAAAAATAGAATCTCTAGTGCCAAATTAAACACATCAAAAAGCTCTTAGATATTTGTTGCAAAAAGAAATTACAGTCAGTTTGACGTAACTCAGATTTTTTTTTTAAAAAGGCTCAGTAGCTCGGAATGCGTAGAAACATGCAGAGCGAATCTAACTTTTATACAATTATCTAAGGAATGGAAAAAATGTACATGTTGCCATAAATATCTCTTTTGTCCTTCTCTCTGTACAGCTAGGAAATCAGAGCAGAAGAAAAGACAAGTTCCCCTCGGCTGTTGGCTCAGGCAACAGGCCTTGTGAGGTCAGAACACAACTGTAATAAGGTATTACCGTTGAGCGGCTACATCATTTCTTTATAACCGGTGATTGGGTGTGTCACAAGTTGCCTATTATAAAGAAATTAAAGACAAGATTTTATACAGCGATTGCAGAATCACATAAATTATAAGAGGATCATGGCTGGCTGAGGACAAAAGCTAAGGCAAATGTGGGGGAGGAAAGCAGTGACATAATCAATGCAAGAGAGTAGAAAGTGTGGCAGGACAGAGAACAGCCAACAGGGTTCTTAATGGTAGTCAGGGGCGTAACACAGGCCCCCGCAGCCCCTGCAGTGCGGGGGGCCCCAAGCTTCAGGGGGCCCCCTCAGCACAGCACTTCAGCCGGAGAGCTCCTGACAGAGTCTGGAGGGGGCCCCTCCACGTACTTTGCAGGGGGGCCCCCTCAATTATCGTTACACCACTGATGGTAGTAGGATCTTCCACATGCAGGAAAAACAGGAAAGGGGTAAACAGTGTATCCTTCATCTCAGAAAAAAAGAACAGTACTGCAGCCGTGTGATCAGTGTGCAACGTTGGAATAATAAATGTTGGTCTGTCTGCAGCACAAGTCACTAGATTCTCCTTTGTACCTGGTAAGCTAGATTTAGGGCCTGTGGAGTAAATGTTTAAACCCTCAAGGAAAAAACATAAGATTTTCGAATTTCACGTGATTCTGGAACAAGCTGCACTCACAATGTTAGTGTACATTTTATCATTATCCTCACAAATATTTATAGTAAAATGGTGGTGCACTAAAAACATCCAAAGGTTGATTTTACACATATTTCCAAAAGATCTTTTGGAATGAAAGGCAGATTTTCAATTTCGCTATCATGAGTTCAAGCAGATGAGGAAGTACATAACGCTAAAGCTGGGGCCCATATTGAGTAACTATTTCAGCAGTGCCCATGGCCCTTCCTGTATGTTCTATCTGGATCTGATTTACACTGAGCTTAAATGAACATTGTATATAAAATACAGACTGGGTACCTTGCTGGCCAGGGAGTATCTAGTCAGAAGATATAGGCTTGCTGTTGGTTCCGATCACTGCAATGGTGAATTTGGAGGAAAGGATAACCTTCAACATTTTTTGCTCTTTTGCACAATATATGACTCTGCCTGTAAGCAATGGCTTCCTCCCCTCTTCAGACTATATGAGGCTACTTGTTTTAAATCTGCACTGTCACTCTGCCTTAATACTGATGATGAGTATGTTCTCAGCTCTGTAGCATATTTTTGTGGGCTGCTTGGTCATGCTTGAAAGAGTTGCCTGCTGTTTTAGGTATTAAATCAACTGAATGACCCACAACGAGGGTCAACTGCTGTTGGGATCCCTCCTTATGTCCAGTGGTGGCTGGCAGAGAATAGGGGTGGTGGGGTGGGGGGACAAAATATAAAAAATAAAACCAATTACCTCCTCACAGCCGTCGGCCGCCGTCTCTCTTCTGTCGTTGCTTCGACCCAGAAGGAGGAAGCACACAGCCAATAACAACACTGCAATGCAGCACTGTGATTGGTCTGAGCGCCGTGGTTTGGCGCTCAGGCAGGGACAGGGAGCCTGTGCATGTTCTCCACCCAGGCTGTGTATTATAGCCCGATGGAGAACATGCTGAGTGCGCATGACAGTTTGGCCGACCAAGACGGCCAGCTAAGCAGTCATGCGCACTTAGGGGCAGATTTACAAGCCCCTTGCGACATCTTTACGACACCATTGCATCACTTATGTGATGCAGCGGCGTCGTAAACAATGCGCCACTATGCGACAGATTTACAACGTGACGCATCTAGTGAGATGCGTCACGTTGTAAAGCCCTGCGCTACATTATACCTGCGTCAGGTATAATGTATGCAGGGTGGGAGTTCCGTCGCAAGGAAGCCCAGTAAAAGTGACGCAGTGAAATCTACAAGATTTAACTGAGTCACTTTTACGTCCCCGCTGCGTCAAAACCTTACCCCTGCTTGTAGCAGGCGTAAGGAGTGACGCAGCATTGCAAGTATAGGGTGCCCCTGAGCAGTGCTGGAGTTGCGTCGCACTTGCGACACGACTCCAGCACTGCGTCACCTATACGCTGACAGATGCGTCACGCATCTGTCTCTCCTTGCGCCACGGTGCGCCGCATTGTAAATGCGGCACATCCAGGGTGGCGCAAGGGGTTCCTAACGTCACGCAAAATAACTGGCGCATCCCTGCTGATCTGCAGGGATGCGCCAGTTATTGTAAATCTGCCCCTTAGTGTGCACAACCCACTCCTCCTCCCTGTGCCACCAGCCCGCCCTTCCCTAACCCAACCCTGTACCTACGGAAAATAAAATGATAATACCAATGTTATTATCATTTCCTTTTTCCTGCTCTGAGAGCAGTGGGGCGACGCTCCTCCATCTTGTGGAGGAGCCACACCTGCTTCTACCCTCATGTATATGTACTTTTTCAACAGGATGCTATTTCTGCTTTATTAATTAAATAGATGCAATACCTGATTGATATTTTGCATTCTTTTATTGATTTTATGTACTCGTGCCCTTAGTAAGATGCTGACTTGTAGGTATTGATCCCATAGGCATTACTGCCCTGTGTTGAAGGTTGTTGACCTGCTGCTAGATTGCACTTTACCTGATATTATGTATTATGTTATTATGCTTCTTTGCACTTGGCCATTAATAGGACCTCGGATTGCACTGATCTATTAACTAATTGCTCTTATTGGTGCAGCGCCGATGGGGGCTTTTTGTGCTCATTTTATGCCTCCTCGTACATGGACTTTCATGATTCGTTTTTTAGCAGAAAGAATGTGCCTATGTGCTATAAGCCATAATGTTATTCGTCTGATTGCACAATGTATGTCTTAAATTTGTGAACTATGTTTTTAAGCAATAGTTTTATTCATTGTAAGGCTGATAGCTGAAACAATAAAATATTGTTACAGTAGCTGAAACAATAAAATATTGTTATGGTATTCAATTCAATGTCAACTTTCACAAAGTTTCACAATGTATCAAATATTATAGAGCTAACTTCGTTATCCTCAAAGACAAAAGCAATGTTGGTCCTCAAAAATATCTTACTGCTAAAGCTGAACAAAATGAAATATTCTTTTCGGGACTGTGCTTACACTATGAGTAATTATGTGGGAAAATATGGATGTTTTCCCACCTGCCCGAAGGCCATCAACTAGATGCATGTACACTATCGTGCGCTGAATGAGTCAAAAGAGAAATTCTAAAAGTTATTAATTTGAACCTCTCTAGTAAGTCCTTTTCACAAGCTTGCTTTCTTAGCAAGCAAAAGTACTGTCACCAACGTCTTGACTAAGAAGAATAACATCATCACTTCTAGATCAATTGAGATCAACTCTGCAGACATTAGATTTATTTGACATGCCTGCAGGAAATAGTCTGTGGAAGTGTGTATGTTAAACACTGAAATCTGCTTTTCAAGCAGAATTTCGATAGTAGTGGTAATGGGAGCCAGGTAATTTGCTAAATCGGTGGCCAATTTAGACTCTCTACACTGGCACACCTTTGTTTCCCTCTCTTCCTATATTGCCTCTGTTGTGCACATAGCATCCCACCTCATCAGAGTTTCCTATTTTGTCTAAAACCAATCTTATGCTGGAAATCTCAAAACGATTTCAACAAATCTTTCTCATACCTAGATGTACTCAAACCAAGGATAGCCCAGAGCATGAACCAAGCCTTGTGTGTTGCTTCTACCATTTTCATTAAGTCTCTGCACTAACAAAATAAATCTTCAAACAATCTTTTGGCTATTAATTCCATTCTTAAAGGGTATTGGTTTCCTGTTTACCTGTATTCTGTGCTGAGAATATGATTTTTGTTTCCGAGTATCTGGGCATAAGTGAGGGTGTGCTCCGATGTAACTCTTGCCTGAAAACAATTTCGAGTCTGTCACGGAAACCAGTTCATCACCTGCTTCCCAAAGATATTTTAAGGCATGAGTAAAGTGGGAAATCGCCCAGGACCCCCATCTTCCAGGGGGCCCGGTGAAAGTGACCTGCTCTCTAGTTGACCTCTGTCTATTCTATTTTTCTATCTACACCTCTCTCCCTCTATGCCTGCTCCTACACCTGACTCTGTCTACACCGTGTTATTTTTGAGGATTTTTGAGGTGCCGGGAAACACATATTTCAACTGATTTGTGTGACACTGAAAAAGATAAACACAATTCTTTTGCATCATATGGGCTACAATAAACCGGAAATGGGTAATAAAATTCAAAGTTGTTCCATACAGGGGCCCCCAAATATGTTTTGTTTGGTGCCCCCAAAAACCTTAAGATAACAGTGCTCCCACTTGTCCGCCCATTTCCTTTCCAGAAGTCCATAGTCTAACCAGGCTTTTAACAACACTTCCTGGCCTTGGCTACTCTTCTTTTGGTGCCCCCTCTTGTTGATGGCACTGTTAACAGAGTTGATGGCCCCATATTAATACTGTGGGGTCGATTCCGATGTCGGCCGGAAGTGCACCTAACAGTATTCGTCCGGAAAAAATACGAGCCGAACGCGTGTTTTCCGACCGACTCGAACACTCTACCGAACTAACAAGTACGATGCGCATAACAGCCCAGATTCCAAGCGAGCCGTACTTACCCATTCCAGCTCCTGTTCCCCGCCCGAGCCGGATCCGTAAACGCAGAATCGAGTCGCACGGAACCAAATACACAGCACCTTCCGGCCGGACTAGTACGATGCGTCTCCCGTACGCGCCGAACTCGTCGCTACGTACGGCACGTTTGGGCATCCGGGAGAGCTGCACATAAGCTCCGATTCGCGCCACAAGGCGATCCACGGCGACGAGACGAACAAGCCAGCGACGAGTACGAGTCGAAGACACGAGAAACCCGAACGAGACGACCCAACCATGAATCCCATCGCGCAGGTCCTACCAATACTCTACATCTATTACCGGGACCGGCACGGACGCGTACGGCGCAGACGGTAAGTCAAACACCCACAACACAAACAAACGACACGTACCCGAAATATGTCACACACACATAGGGATGCACAAATGACGTACACAAGCAACAGCAGAACCATAGGGGTGGGATGGCCAACACCAATGCCATACACACCCATAGGGGGATGGATGCCTACCACCAACACCACCCTACAACTACCCCTACTCATGGGTGGCTACATGCCTGCCACCACCCCCACTCATGGGGGCTGGATGGCTGTCACTACTGCCATCCCCACTCATGGGGGATGGATGGCTGCCACTACTACCATCCCCACTCATGGGGGCTGGATGGCTGCCACTACTACCATCCCCACTCATGGGGGCTGGATGCCTACCACTACTACCATCCCCACCCATAGGGGGATGGATGCCTACCACTAACACCACCCCCACTCAGGGTGGGCTGGATGCCTACCACTACTACCATCCCCACTCATGGGGGCTGGATGGCTGCCACTACTACCATCCCCACCCATAGGGGGCTGGATGCCTACCACTACTACCATCCCCACTCATGGGGGGCTGGATGGCTGCCACTACTACCATCCCCACCCATTGGGGGCTGGATGCCTACCACTACTACCATCCCCACTCATGGGTGGCTAGATGCCTGCCACCCCCCCCCCACTCATGGGGGGCTGGATGCTTGTCACTACTGCCATCCCCACTCATGGGGGATGGATGGCTGCCACTAACACCACCCCCACTCAGGGTGGGCTGGATGCCTACCACTACTACCATCCCCACCCATAGGGGGATGGATGCCTACCACTAACACCACCCCCACTCAGGGTGGGATGGATGCCTACCACTACTACCATCCCCACTCATGGGGGCTGGATGGCTGCCACTACTACCATCCCCACTCATGGGGGCTGGATGCCTACCACTACTACCATCCCCACCCATAGGGGGATGGATGCCTACCACTAACTCCACCCCCACTGAGGGTGGGCTGGATGCCTACCACTACTACCATCCCCACTCATGGGGGGCTGGATGGCTGCCACTACTACCATCCCCACTCATGGGGGCTGGATGCCTACCACTACTACCATCCCCACCCATAGGGGGATGGATGCCTACCACTAACACCACCCCCACTCAGGGTGGGCTGGATGCCTACCACTACTACCATCCCCACTCATGGGGGCTGGATGGCTGCCACTACTACCATCCCCACCCATAGGGGGCTGGATGCCTACCACTACTACCATCCCCAATCATGGGTGGCTAGATGCCTGCCACCACCCCCCACTCATGGGGGCTGGATGCCTGTCACTACTGCCATCCCCACTCATGGGGGGATGGATGGCTGCCACTAACACCACCCCCACTCAGGGTGGGCTGGATGCCTACCACTACTACCATCCCCACTCATGGGGGCTGGATGGCTGCCACTACTACCATCCCCACCCATAGGGGGCTGGATGCCTACCACTACTACCATCCCCACTCATGGGGGCAGGATGCCTGTCACTACTACCATCCCCACTCATGGGGGCTGGATGGCTGCCACTACTACCATCCCCACCCATAGGGGCTGGATACCTACCACCACTACCAACCCCCCACCTGGGTGTCTAGATGCCTGCCACCACCCCCCCCCACTCATGGGGGGCTGGATGCTTGTCACTACTGCCATCCCCACTCATGGGGGGATGGATGGCTGCCACTATCACCACCCCCACTCAGGGTGGGCTGGATGCCTACCACTACTACCATCCCCACCCATAGGGGGATGGATGCCCACCACTAACACCACCCCCACTCAGGGTGGGATGGATGCCTACCACTACTACCATCCCCACTCATGGGGGGCTGGATGGCTGCCACTACTACCATCCCCACCCATAGGGGGCTGGATGCCTACCACTACTACCATCCCCACTCATGGGTGGCTAGATGCCTGCCACCACCCCCCCCCACTCATGGGGGGCTGGATGCTTGTCACTACTGCCCTCCCCACTCATGGGGGGATGGATGGCTGCCACTAACACCACCCCTACTCAGGGTGGGCTGGATGCCTACCACTACTACCATCCCCACCCATAGGGGGATGGATGCCTACCACTAACACCACCCCCACTCAGGGTGGGATGGATGCCTACCACTACTACCATCCCCACTCATGGGGGGCTGGATGGCTGCCACTACTACCATCCCCACTCATGGGGGGCTGGATGCCTACCACTACTACCATCCCCACACATAGGGGGATGGATGCCTACCACTAACACCACCCCCACTCAGGGTGGGCTGGATGCCTACCACTACTACCATCCCCACTCATGGGGGCTGGATGGCTGCCACTACTACCATCCCCACTCATGGGGGCTGGATGCCTACCACTACTACCATCCCCACCCATAGGGGGATGGATGCCTACCACTAACACCACCCCCACTCAGGGTGGGCTGGATGCCTACCACTACTACCATCCCCATTCATGGGGGGCTGGATGGCTGCCACTACTACCATCCCCACCCATAGGGGGCTGGATGCCTACCACTACTACCATCCCCACTCATGGGGGGCAGGATGCTTGTCACTACAACCACCCCTACTCATAGGACGGGTAATATATGACACAACTAGCATACTCCCACATAAGGATTGTCTGTAAATTACATCCCACCCCCAACACCATGACAAGCGTGTGTGGTCTGTGTCAAATGCATACAACACTGAACATGACATTGAACATACAATGTGACCCCCTAACACATGTGTCACACATAATTGTGTGTGTGGCCTACACAATGCAAGCAGACCATGACCACTGTGGCAATGTGGCCCAAAGCCCCATCACCACAGTGCCCAAAAGGTAAGTGTGTGCACCATAGCTGAAGCACATTTTGAACAGTGTGGCAATGGGGCCCAAAGCCCCATCACCACAGTGCCCAAAAGGCAAGTGTGTGCTCCATAGCTGAAGCACATTTTGAACAGTGTGGCAATGGGGCCCAAAGCCCCATCACCACAGTGCCCAAAGGCAAGTGTGTGCTCCATAGCTGAAGCACATTTTGAACAGTGTGGCAATGGGGCCCTAAGCCCCATCACCACAGTGCCCAAAAGGTAAGTGTGTGCTCCATAGCTGAAGCACATTTTGAACAGTGTGGCAATGGGGCCCTAAGCCCCATCACCACAGTGGCCAAAAGGTAAGTGTGTGCTCCATAGCTGAAGCACATTTTGAACAGTGTGGCAATGGGGCCCTAAGCCCCATCACCACAGTGGCCAAAAGGTAAGTGTGTGCTCCATAGCTGAAGCACATTTTGAACAGTGTGGCAATGGGGCCCAAAGCCCCATCACCACAGTGCCCAAAAGGTAAGTGTAGTCCTGGTAAAAGCTGCTAAACCAAAAATGCAGGGATTATTCCTGGCCACACAACACCAAACACTACAGTGGCATTGTAGTGCTTGTGTCCCATAGCAACATTGATTGTGTGAGGCAAGCAGTGCAGTGCCAATGACACATCGTTCTAGCCATGTGCACACAAACATCAGCCATGGGGGCCCACATTGTCTACATTCACAAATAACACAATGACAGAAGTGAGCATCATAATGCAGACCCACATATCTGCAGCAATGGACACACAAATGTAGATATCCTGTGGAGACTGTAGATGTCATGTGAACAAATACCATACCATGGCAGCAATGGGACATACTAACCATGATCAATGTGCTGACTGATGACCTAGCAGTCCCAGGGCCAGCAGGGGAAAGCCAACAAACAACATACAGCCAATGGCAAACTAAAGATATGCCAATGCAGTGGTGCAAATGCACAAACAGGCAGACTCACACTGCATATCATACACAACAGGTGAGGGGGTTGTGTGCCAGTGTCCCCAGGCAAACACACAACACATGAGGAGGCCAGATTCACTAATACACAGATGTCAACACAGTCACATACAAAACTAACTCAGGGATTGGATTCCCCTATGTGGGCAAACAGGCATTGTGAGATGAGAGGGAGCCCAAATTACACATGTCACACAAGCTTGTAGGAACAGCAACAAACACAGCAAGAGACAGAACCACCACAGCACTCCCCCAGGGACCCCACATTGTGGTGACACTAGCCTGCATGACAATCACACTGTGATGGCAAAGGTAGATGTCATCCAAACTGTGAACCACAGCCATGTGTCCTGAGCAACAAACTACCATCACACCTATACAAGCACAAAGCACTCAGCATGGCCTGCCAGCCAAGGACAACATGGAGGTAGTGCCCCAGCCGTGCAACAACTCACATTTGCACACACTCAACGACACACACCTTGAACTCCACCAATGTGCAGCAGTGAAGCTCACATGGACTGCTGACATTGCACATGCACCCATGAAAATCCCAGTGGTGGTGGGGGAAATAAGGTGCAGAAACCCATCACACATGGCCAGTCAACAATACTTGTGAATGTCTGACACACTGCACAGTATGCCGTACATGGGCATGACGTCAAATCCACCCCAAACAATGGGATCCTGGCCATAGTCACACACCAATGAAGAAGCCAAGCTGACCCACAAAGGACACACATAGACAACTTCCAACATTGCAGCTCTGACCCTGAGGAGTGGCAGCAGTCACACACACAACGTGTCACAATCACTGAAAGCATACACAAACAAAAAATCACCTTACTCGTGTAACCAACAAGTGCCAAGAGGAATCTTGACTGTGTCCCATCTGCGTTTGCCCACATCCCCAGCCCTGACAACAAAGACAACTAGGGATGACAACCTCATTAACATTAGTTTGCCATGCACCCACATCCGGGAGAAACCAGGTCCAAGATGCTGGATGAACACAGAACAACTCAGCAAGCATCACAAACAGGAACATCCGTAGGGACACAGCCTGTGTAGGAAAAGGAGAAGGGTACACGCACAGACATGCCTACACAACACACAACACGGGCACAGCCTATATCACGGAATCACGCACTGCCATCAGGGCACTCTACTCCTGTGGAAGGTCAGCTGTGCCAAACCTTGTCTGTGCACGACTCAAACCTGTCAGCAGAACACTCGGTCAGTGAGTCAACAACTACAACACACTGAAGGCTCTGCTCATATCAGCCTGGGCACGGGAGTGTCACGTCAGTCATCTGCATACACCCAAGACACATGTCAAGCAACTTGCACTGTGTACACAGATGAGTCCTCCAAATTTGATGTGCCAAACTGCATGTCCATTGGAGACGGGCACACAGTCAGGGTACTAGGAACATTGGACAGTGGTAAACCCACCAGATGTGCATCAGTGTAGGACAAAGATGGTAATCTACAAATGCTAAACGTACATCCCTGTGTCAAATGCTGAACATTACACCCTCAGACTGCAGCAAAGGATGCTATAGATCCAGACTAGATTAGGACACATATCCCATGGACCACATGGAGCCCATCACAGCAAAACTTCATTTACCTGATCTGAACACTATTACAACAGCAAATGCATGATTCCACACATCTACATCATGTACCTCCAAAGATTAACCACAAGTAAACAAAAAGAGGCTTTATTCAGCAAGTGTGCAACTCAAATCAAAAGTCCAAAATAAACTAAGGCCAATGGCCAGTCCAAATATACAGTCCCAACAGGGTGATGTGTGACAACTTGTCAACAATTGCTTGCCTGCACAGGTACGGACAGGAGACATCCCCCTTGGAGGGGCATACGAGGGGCAGGCCAGGCACCGCAGGGACAGGATCAGGGGATGCCAGAAGGAGGCAGTGAAGGGGAGGTGGGTGCAGGAGTGTCACCGGCAACTGCAGTGGAGGTGTCTGACTCAGGGGGGGCTGGCACCACCGCAGGGCTCAAGTCAGATGGTGTTGGTGGTGCAACCACTGCAGTGGGCTGGTCAGATGGAGTGGACTGGGTCCCCAATGCAGTGCCCGAGTCAGATGGGGTGGTTGTGGACTCCACCGCAGTGCATGACTCCAAGGTAGTGGAAGGGGGGCAGAAGAGCTGGGCAGGACAGAGGGGGGACACGGTCTCCACACCAGTGGCACAAACAGGCAGAGCATCTGGTTTGGGGGTGGAAGAGCAAGTGGCAGGGGGAGGGCCTAAGCAGTTTGGGTATGCAGTATCGGTGTGTGGGGGAACCTGGGGCAGGGTGTGGCGGTGGAACCTGTGGAGTGGTGGCCTGGGGGATGGAGGTGAGAGACTGGGTGGTTGACTTGCAGGGCGGTGGCGGGGTCTTGCTCTTCCGGGATAGGGGGACTTGCGGGTGGGGGCCTCACTCTGCCTGCGCCTGGGGGAGGGTGTCCGGGGGCAAGGGGCACTCCCCTCTGTGTGGGTGGACTTCCTCTTCCCCCGGTATGCTGGATCAGCGGGATTGGAGGGGAAGAGGCCGAGGTCACTGAGGAAGAGCTGCTGATCAGGTGGGGTTGCAGGTGAGGCAAGGGAAGGGGTCTTGGAGGGAGAGGATCTTGAGGATTGCAGAGTGACTGTGGTTGCCTGTGTGTGTGTGTGTTCCCCATCCCCTGTGTCTGTGGTATCAGTCCCCTGAGGATGCTTGTGTGCACGTCTTGCCTTTCTCTTGGGTGTGTCTGTGCTGCTTGTGTCTGTGTGTTTGGGTGACTGTGCAGGTGTGCATGTGCTTTGGACAGGTAGGGGGCAGGAAGTGTGGATGGGGCAGAGGTGGGAGGGGTGAGGGACTGTTGGAGGAGGGACACTGCTGCCGTCAGGGAGGAGTCCATGGACTTATTGCTCCTCTGTAGGGCAGACATACCCGTCGAGATGCCCTCCATGAACGACACCAGCTGTGTCAACAGAGTCTTGTGTGCATGGAGGACACTCAGCATTGCTGTCTGCCCTACATGGAGCTGCCGAAGGAGGTACACAGACTCCTCACTCAGGGCAGCAGGGGACACAGGGGCAGGGGGTGCGGTGCCTGGCATGAAGGAGACACGCTCCCGAGTATGGGAGCCTCCACGGACCTCAGGAATGGGAGCCAATGGGAGGGCGGTGGTGGTGGTGGTGGCGGGGCCAGACAGACTAGCTGGCCTTTGGTGGCTGCTGACACCCGCCTCCACAAGGGAGTCATCCTCCGAGCTGCTGTGGTCCTCAGCTGAGGTGGATGGTGCTGAGGACGCCTCGGTGTGGCTCCCCTCGCCCTCCGTGCCACTGGGTCCCTCTGACCACTCGTCCGATGCTGACCCAGTCTGGCTCCGCTGCTCCTCCTTGTCTGTGGAGCTGTCCCCTCCTGTGCCCGTGGATGTATCTGCAAACAATTAGGGAAACAGACAAACATCAGTCACCTGCACTGACCGCACACACCACAGTAAGTACAGCACATTACAGAGCAAGCCCTGGCATCCTTAGTTGAACATTGCCTAAAGTCCCCACACAGATTCGGGGAAGCCAATTGTCAGTCTGATGGTCAACCATGGGACTCACCCCCCTCCTGCCCTTGCACCCATCTGTCTGGTGCCTGTCTGATGGTAAGACCCCAGTGCGGACACATGCACCACCTACACAGTTGTTGGACATTGCAGGGAACACGGTGAAGTATGTGAACATGCACACATCACATCTCTTGCCACTGAGTCAGTGCAGGTGTCCGGATAAAGGGATGGCCAGAGTCTAAATAGAAATGCATGTGATGCATACCAGCATCAGACACCTTGATGCACCCATGTCCGGATAGTCAATGCCACAATGGGGTGCATGTTGCACATGTCACTCCCCTGCAGGATCAGTCTCAGGAAGTTTAATGCCATGATACAGGAATGCGTGCAAAGTCATACATTACTGTCTCAAGTCACATGGCCATGGCAGCCTGCCAACAACAGTCTGCACTGTGTCACAATCCGAGGGCATGGGGAATGCAAGTTATGTGACTGACAAGTGCACATGTCCATCCCCCAAATACCACATCATCTGTACTACTATTTGTCCACGTCATACCAACTGGACATATGGGGGACATGAAACACAACTCTCTGAACATGAGCACCTCACAGTGTGCTGTGAATCACAACACAGCTGCCTGAAAGTCACAGTCGCAAACACCTGTGTGCACAGTCAAGTGATCAGACACCTATAAGTCACAGAAGTATCGTCTATAATGGTGACATCTCAGATGGCATGCTGAGCCCTAACCCATAAACATACCAGTAGTCCTGACAACGAAGACACAGCACAATGAGACAGAGGCAGACACCTGAGGGTACATTTCACTGATCACAACATGCCAGATGATACACGGGAGTAGGAGTACAGAGTGTATTGCATGCCCTGGAGTAGGCATGACTGTCCAGCTCCACCTGTAAGAGGGATGAGTCCTGGACAGTAGGCAGGTGGCTAAGCATGTGTGACACACTGGATACACATACTCCTGAGGCCCAAACATTGTTCCCACCAGCAGCATGGGTGTGTGGCAAATTCCCCAGGGACATGTGGTGAGTCAGAGCAGCAAGCGGACCACATATCAAAGTTACACCCAGATCACATGTCAGAACTTAGGCATTGTGTAAGCAATTGAGCCACCCATTAATCGCACAACATAGTCACGGGAACAAATGCTGTCCCCCACCTTGAGCAAAGCAAAATGCAATGACACAGTCCCCAAATGACACAATTTCCCGACTATAAGGGCCACACATATGCGTATCAGAGGAGAAGTGGGCATGTCACAAATGAGGGACATGGGTCCTGGACCACATGACTGATGTACTGTGGAAGTTTAACCAGGCCAGAGGAGGGCACATAGCATGTCAGACAAAGTGCACAGTGCAGTCATGGACTCACCCCCTCCTTGCTGCTGTCTGTCCTTCAGCTGCCCATCCAGGTCAGGGAAGACCACCACCAGGATCCGGAGCATGTGGGGGGTCAGGGTCCGGTGTCCGCCCCTCCTGCGAGGAGGCGACAGCTTCAGCTGGACCCTTGTGATCCTCCGGGTCCAGCCACGAAGGTCCTGCCACCTCTTCTGGCAGTTGCGGATCCTGCGCCTGTAGACCCCCACGGATCTTACTTTCTGGGCGATGTTCAGCCAAATTTCCTGCTTCTGGTGGGCATCAACCTGTGAGGATGACAAAGTGAAAAGTCCATTACTACACATGCAACATATACGTGCATCACACAGTTGGATATACATGTCTCAATCAGAGGGGCATATGATGTACACAGGCAGTGCAACAATGGCTATGAACAGTTTGCCAGCAGTCACTACATGGTATCATTGCATGGGAAGTAAACCTAGTTGGAATGCACTGTTACTGCACTGTACCAGTTCAGTGCATGTAACTACACACTTTGGGGTGTGACAACTACTCGGTGAGCATGCTAGCCAGTGGTGTGCACACTGAAAGCCCTGCTAGTCAGACAACATGCACAATTAGTGAGGCAGTGGACAGCACACTCACCTGCTCCCCTGGTTTCCCATACAGCTTGCTGTACTGTGGAAGGAGGCTGTCCAGCAGGGCCTGGTTCTCCTCAAGGCTGAAGGCTGGGGCTCTCTCCACAGTACGTGCCATTGCAGGAGCCAGAGGATGCATAAACAGCAGCAGTGTTGGTGGCAGATGTCGTCCTGGAGCATGTAGTGCAGGCAAGTGAGCTCTCAGGGGAACAGCCAGCATTATATGTGTGCTGCAGAGGCAGATACTGTCCCATGTGACCAAAGTGATAGGTCCAAGTCGTTTGCATCTTCTGAATTTGACCAATCCATGGAATAGCAGCACTAATACACGCCCACAGCATCCTTCAAATCTTCAACTTCATGACACCCATGATTTTGCAACATTGTTGTGGCTGGCCAACTGAATTCACTGCATCAGACTCGTTGGAGCTTCGAAAACGCGTCCGTTGCCATGCCAGGCCCCAGCCAATGTGTGCGCACCGTTCTGTCCATTGCTGTACAACGCGTACCAGGCATACAATGCGTACCCGCTCACATACAATGCAATGGGCAGACTGGGCACACCGATCGGTCCATTGCTGTACAACGCGTACCAGGCATACAACGCGTACCCGCTCACATACAATGCAATGGGCCGGCCGGGCACACCGATCGGTCCATTGCTGTACAACGCGTACCAGGCATACAACGCGTACCCGCTCACATGCAATGCAATGGGCCGGCCGGGCACACCGATCGGTCCATTGCTCTACAACACGTACCCGCTCACATACAATGCACTGGGCCGGCCGGGCACACCGATCGGTCCATTGCTGTACAACGCGTACCAGGCATACAACGCGTACCCGCTCACATACAATGCAATGGGCTGGCCAGGCACACCGATCGGTCCATTGCTCTACAACGCGTACCCGCTCACATACAATGCAATGGACCGGCCAGGCACACCGATCGGTCCATTGCTGTACAACACGTACCAGGCATACAACGCGTACCCGCTCACATACAATGCAATGGGCCGGCCGGGCACACCGATCGGTCCATTGCTCTACAACGCGTACCCGCTCACATACAATGCAATGGGCCGGCCAGGCACACCGATCGGTCCATTGCTCTACAACGCGTACCAGGCATACAACGCGTACCCGCTCACATACGATGCAATGGGCCGACCGGGCACACCGATCGGTCCATTGCTCTACAACGCGTACCAGGCATACAACGCGTACCCGCTCACATACAATTCAATGGGCCGACCGGGCACACCGATCGGTCCATTGCTCTACAACGCGTCCCTGGACAGGTCACACGCATATGTCACCTTGCTGGTCACTGGTGAACCTATGCCAGCCACATTTACTTTCCAGGGACTCAGGGGCACACCTACAACACCACACCCAGTCCACACTGTATATAAGGCATGTGTGGCAGCATAACCTTATCTGTGTATGGGGGTGAACATGTGGATTTTGGGGTGGCACTTGGGGGCAGACACACCCAGGCTGTGCACGTGTTCATGGGGACAGGGTCCTTTGTGTGTTGCGCACCTGACCACTGTGGTGTGCAACTTTTCATTTCTGAGCATGTGTCATGGTCACATTTCCAGGTTGTGTATGTGTATGACATGTCACATACCCCCAGGCTCACATGTGGGAAGGCATGTACGTCACAGGGTGGCCCATTCCAACAATAGTGCTGTCCCTCCACAGTCTGTGTGCATGTTGTGTATCACATGTCTCTGACTCCATGTGCACAATGGGAGACAGTCTCCACATCCACGTGGTTTGTGCATGAACTTTGATGGTGTGTGTGTGTCACAGACATCCATGTCTGTCCTGCAGAGGCTACAGGGGCCCCTACCTGTGGGTGTCATGTTTGTTTTTCTGACGTGTACATGATACGCCATGTCATGCCAGTGTCCATGTGGCAAGACAGGGTCCCTGGGAATCTACCTGTCAATGAGCTGTGATGCCTGTGGAGCATCTGTCCAGACATGTCACTGTGGTATGTGTGTGGAACGTGAGAGCAGTTAATGGGTACTGTGACACAGCCTAATGGTGTCCCATAGCACACCCTGGAACCTGTTGTCAACACTTGTTGAACAGAGATGTTAGATGATGTCCATGTAGGTGCCATATATGTCCAAACGGAACGACACACACATCAAGTACTTGTGTTTGTTAATGATGTATCATGTGAAATTGAGTATGGTGAACGGCACATAGGTGGGGTGACTGACAATCTTGCTTTCTTCACCTATGCACTGCAGGGCTCCTGCTGTCCATCGACCATTCCCAGACCTGGCAACGATGGTGGAACGTGACAGCATCCGACGGTACCGCTTCACCAGGCAGCTGATTGAGGATTTGGCAGTGCGGTTGGACCCACATTTGAGCCTGGCCGGCCGTATCCTACAGCGCTGACCCCCAAGGTGAAGGTGATGGCAGCCCTACACTTCTTTGCCACCGGTACCTTTCAACACACTGTGGCAACTACTGGTGGGATGTCACAGACTATGTTCAGCCGTGTGCTACGCGATGTTTTGGGGGCAATGTTGAGATACCTCAACCAGTACATCTATTTCCCAACACGTCAATGACTCACTGACGTCAAGAGTGACTTCGATGCCCTGGGGAGGATGCCACATGTAATTGGCTCCATTGATGGGACACATGTGGCTTTGATACCACCACAGGCACATGAGCAGGCATACCGGAACCGTAAACATTACCATTCGATCAATGCTCTGGTGGTATGTCTTGCAGATATGACCATCTCACATGTGTGTGCCCGTTTCCCCGGTTCGGCACACGATGCCTACGTGATGAGGAGTAGTCGCATCCCGAAGATGATGTCACAGATGCCGAACCAGCGTGCCTGGCTTGTTGGTGTGTACTGACTTTGTACCATTGTGTGTGTTCTGCTATGTTGTTTTCCGCACACATTTTCAAATCGGCTAATGTGCAATTGTCTGTCTGTAGGTGACTCGGGATACCCCAACATGCCGTGGTTGCTGACACCCCTCAGGAACCCTGTGACACCAGCCCAGATGCGCTACAATGAGGCACATGGTCGGACGAGGAGGGTGATTGAGCGGACCTTTGGTCTCCTGAAGAGCCGCTTCCGCTGCCTGGACAAGACAGGAGGGGCCCTCCCATATGCCCCAGCAAAGGTGTGCAAGATTGTCATCGTCTGCTGCATGCTACACAACCTGGCAGTGCGGAAGGAGTTGCCTCTCATCCTGGATGACGATGACCAACGTCCGCCACCTGTGGAAGATCCTGGCCTGGGTCACGATGCCAGTGAAGATGATGATGATGATGATGTTGATGTCCGCACACAGCTCATCACCAACTTCTTCAGCTGAATGTGAGTCTCCAGAGGGTTGTGATGTCAATGATTTGAGTTTGCATGATATGTGTGTGTGGTGCTCTGGTGCTGTTTGAGTGTGGCCATGTGTTACTTGACTGGATGCGTGCAGCGATGTGTCCTTGCAGGTGGTCTGTACTGCCCAACAGTGTTGACATGCTAACTTGGTTTTGTGTAGTTATCTCGTGACTTGTATTAGACATGAGTATTGCCGTTCTGTGCTGTTCTTCAGTGGTTTTGACTGTGTGTCATGTCTGTCCTTCACAGGGTGCTGCCGGAGTTGTCTGATCAACTTGGATCCCCCGAATCCATGATTCAACTTCCAAGGTGGAAGCAATCGTTTCCCTACAGGTGATGTGCCACACACCCCTGGACTTTCTATCTTCTGCACTTTTTGACTTTGTGGCCACAGCCAGGTTGGATTAGCTTGCATTTGTAGTGGAAACAACATGTTGCAAATGTGTAATAAACCTGTGCTTCACTTTGGGATGTGCGTTGTCTGTAGTCACACATCTGACTGACATTTGCTTACTGCACCTGTAGTCTAGTTGACAGTGACTGTGAATAGGTGGCGTGTCTGTGCATTCCACTGTATTTAGTTGCAACATCAGTATAGGTGATGAGTCTGATGGCCCTGGTGTGTATGTGTTGTGTGGCCCTAGTGGTGTGTCTCCCTCATATGTGTCACGTCGCCATGACTGACATGACAGTGTTGGACTTGCTGTAGCAGTTAGCATGCACAGTGTCATTTAGCAGATCACCATCTACATGACAAAAACCACGTTGGAATCACAACAGAGGCAGATATGGTGTATTGGTGAGTTTATTTACATACAGGTGTGAGGATGGTGCACAGGATGGTGGGTGCTGTACATAGAAATTGGAATTTAAAGTTCCCATGTGTATTGGAAGTCTTGGTAGCTGAAATGTCCAGAGTAAAGTCCACAGTCATCTGATAAATTTGGCCAACTAGAGCTCCCCATGTCATGTGGGAGAGTTGGGTTGGCTTCGACAGGGCGTGCAGTTTGCACACAGAGGAAAAGTTCCAGAACAGGTGTTGGCTTCCTGGGGGATGTAGATGGCCATCGGCCTCTCAGTTTGGCCTCCTCGGACGGCCCCTCTTCTTGGGGGGGGGACCCTCAGGTGCAGGCTGCTGCAGTGCAGGGGACTCTCTGCCAGAGTCCTCCTCCCTCCCTGTGGCATTTGCAGTTGTTTCAGCAGCAGTTGTTGTGGGCACACAGGGAGGTGAGGCCATGTTGGTGCTGATCTGGCGGAGGCATGTCAGTATGTCCCTATGCACCGCTGTCAGTTGTTCCAATGTGTCCCACTTGGACTCCATGCCAGACATGTGTGTCTCGACACGTGACATGTGTGTCTCGACATGTGACATGTGTGTGTCGACACGGGACATGTGGGAGTCCAAGCGGGCATGATGGGCAGCCTGCTGCTGTTGTATGTCCTTGAGGATCCCCACTACCTGGCTGACCTCTCCGGTGCTAGTCTGGTACGCATCCGCGATGCGTGCCAGTTGTGGGTCATCATGCAGTCCAGACCCCTCTGCAAAGAGCGACCTATGTCTACCACCCCTCCCACCACCCCTGGCGACACGTGCAGGACCTGCGGTGGCACGCACAGGTGACCGTGGGCCCACTTGGGTGTTGTTCCTGGGCTCGTTGTCACCAGCTCCAGTTTGGGCCTGGGTCCCTGCGCTGTTGTCATCTGTGGTCCTTGGTCTGTCCGTGTTGGCAGGGGCGGCCTGTGTGTTGGCAGTTGTTGGAGGGGTGGGTGCAGGGGGTGCAGATGTTGGTCCTGCTGGTGCTGCATGACGACTCACACCGGAGGGTCCAGCTGGTTCTTCGCCATCCGGGGAGTGCAGTGGCTGATCCACACCAGTGAGCTCAGTGTTCCCCGGAGCCTGGGACAGGGACTCCTCCTCGTCTGCTGCTGTGTCCCCATCATCACCTGTTTTGGGGAGAGACACAGATTGTATGTTATGTTTCTACTGGCATCAATTGTTCAAACACCTGACAGTTGTGACTGTACCTCTGGATGTGGGCCAGGACATTGCTTTCTCCTAAATTGTGACAGTCAGAGAGTGATATTGGTGTAGCACATTGTCCTGCCAACCTGTGGCATGTCAATGTGTATGTTGAGGTGTGTGCATGACCAGCATTGGTGGTATTTGGTTGCCATCCAGGCCTCCTTCTCCCCCAGCCCAGTTATCCCACCATGAAGCGTGCTTCCATTGCAGGGAGTGCAAGATGTCTTTCAGGATGTCAGTCAGTGGTGTCCTGCTGTTGGTTGTTGCACAGTTCCCAGCAGGGCCTTGTGCTCCCCCCAGCAGTACCCAGTGTCAGCCATCTTGTGAGTCCTTTTCCACTCCCTGTGATGTGAGCATGGTTGAGAGTGGTGTTGATGGGCCAATTGTGAGGGTGAGTAATATCTGTGCCTACAACTCCCATCATGCTATTGCCTCCACCCCCCTTCCCAGCATGCCAATCCTTCCTTCCTTTTGACTCTGCTTCCCTGTGGGGTGGGGTGCCTGTGCTGACAGGATGGCTGGGAGTGTTGTCCTGGCAGTTGTTTGGCTACAAGTCCCAAGAGTGTCCCTGTGCTTCACACAGCATAATCCAGGGTGGTGGTTCTTTGTGGGATCTTCAGTTAGGATGTGAGGCATTGCATTCTCCCAGGTGGGTTATGTGGAGTTAGTGTTGAGGGTGTGTGTGAGGGGAGGTGCTTGTAACTATGGTCAGTGCTGTGAATCCTCCTTCCCACCCAGCCAGATATCCCACCATGGAACGTGCTTCCATTGCAGGGAGTGCAAGTTGTCTTTCACGATGTCAGTCAGTGGTGTCCTCCTGTTGGTTGTTGCACAGTTCCCAACAGGGCCTTGTGCTTCCCACAGCAGTACCCAGTGTCAGCCATCTTGTCAGTTGTTTTCCACTCCCTGTGATGTGAGCATGGTTCAGAGTGGTGTCGATGGGCCAATTGTGGGTGTGACCAATATCTGTGCCTACAAATCCCATCCTGCTATTGCCTACACCCCCCTTCCCAGCATGCCCATACTTCCTTCCTTTTGAGTGGACTTCACTGTGTGTGAGTGTGACAGCAATGGCAAGATGGCTGACAGTCTGGTCCTGTTGTTTGTTTGTGCCCAGTTCCCAGCAGGGCCTTGTGCTCCCCACAGCTGTGGCCAGTGTCAGACATCTTTGAAGTGGCTTTTGATTCCCTGTGAGGTGTGCATGCTTCAGTGCTAACTTGCTGGGCCATGTGGGTGTGAGATGTTGATCTGTGACTACCACTCCCATCATGCTATTGCCTACACCCCCCTTCCCAGCATGCCCATCCTTCCTTCCTTTTGAGTGGACTTCAGTGTGTGTGAGTGTGACAGCAATGGCAAGATGGCTGACAGTGTGGTCCTGTTGTTGGTTGGTGCCCAGTTCCCAGCAGGGCCTTGTGCTCCCCACAGCAGTAGCCAGTGTCAGCCATCTTGTCAGTTGTTTTCCACTGCCTGTGATGTGAGCATGGTTCAGAGTGGTGTTGATGGGCCAATTGTGGGTGTGACCAATATCTGTGACTACCACTCCCATCATGCTATTGGCTACACTGACTTGACCAGCATACACAGAATTCCTTCCTTTCAGTGAGCTTCCCTGTGAGGTGGTGTTCTAGTGGTGGGTAAATATCTGGGAGTATTTGTTGGTTCTATTTGTGCCACTTTTGCTGTATTTGTTGTTAGGTTTGTAGATGTCATGACATAGTTACATATCACTATGAGATGGCAGGTATTGTGTTTGTCTGACTAGCATTCACATCTTGGGATGGATATCTTTTGGTTGCTGTGTATTTGCTAAGTGTGCATGGTTTGCCTATCCCCTTGACTGTGATGTGTGTGTGTTGTTACACCATATTGTGTATATTAGTTGTGTACTCACCAGGCTCTGGGATGTCTGTTAGTCCGTATACGCTCACTGGTGGTAGGATGGCCCGCACCTTCTCCTCCCAGGGCCTGAGGTATAGTGGTTTTGCAGGAGGGCCACTGCTGGTGTGCTGGCTGAGGAGGTAGTCCTTTTTGAGTAGGTCCCTGACCCTCCTGCTCACATCATACCACCTGTTCTGGATGTCTTCCTTTGTGCGCAAACATGGTGATTGTGCGTTGACCCTGTCGACAATCCTCGCCCACATCTTGGTTTTCTGCGACATGGGGGTCTGTTGTACCAATGTACCAAACAACAGTGGCTCTACCCTGAGGATCTCGTCTACCAGGACTTCCAATTCACAATCTAGGAACTTATGGTTCTTCTTTGGGGGCATGGTGATGGGTGGTGGTGGTGATTGATGTGTGTGTGTGTGCAAGTGGGGGGTGTGAGTGTAGGTTTAGCTGGGTGTGTGTGAGGGTGCTATTTGTAGGTGTGGTAATGGTGTGTGGCTTGTGTGATGTATGAGCTGTGAGTGTGTCTGTGGTTGCTGTGTGATGGTGTTCTGTCTGGCAGGTCAGTGGAATTTGCAAGGGATCATGGTAGGGATTTGTGGCCTTTATGGAGGTGGAGTTGGAGGTGTGTCCTTGTTCCATTTTTTTTCCTCCCTGTATTTATTGGCTTAGTGGTTGCTTGTTTGGCCCTTTTTTAAAAAAATTTCCTTGGTGTTTTTGGTGCATGTAGGAGTCGTTCTTGTGTCCGAGTAGGACGCTGCAGTTGTCTGGTGCGATCTTGTCCGACTCGTTCCTGCTGTGTGTCAGCTAGGTTTCATATGCGGCGTACGAGTCGGTCGCGTAGTATTGGGTTGCTTCGGCTGGGTTTTGTATGCGTGTCGGTCGTACGGTTTGTGCTCCGGGCGAGTCGGTCGTGTTTTGCACGCACAGCATCGTACTACGCAGGTCGGAGTTCGCGGGTACATTTCGTTCGGGTTCAATCCGAGTGCGTGTCGGTCGGTTCGTTTCGCGTGATTTCCCGGCTGGATGGCTTGTTTCCGTCCGGCTCGGTCGGTCGTTTTGTATTCCGTCCGAGTCTGTCGGATTTCACATGCATTTAATCGTACTACCCGGGTCGTGCGGCGCCGGTCCGAGTCGGTCGGACTAAATTACGTACCGAGTCGGTCGGTATGTTTTCTGGCCCGAATCGGAATCGGCCCCTCTGTCTTTTGCTCCCTGATGCCCCCACAAGACCCAGCCCCAACACAACTTGGGGTTTTGGCTTGATGCGCCTTGTTGGCAGAGTGAGGCTGGTGTTAACAGAATATATCTTACCCCCTGCCCCCAGGCCTGCTCACAGTCTCTGACAGTCTAGAACATAATAAAAACCTTACCCTGGGAACAGCATTTACTACATAGAGCCCAACATACGCAGACCATCGCCAGATTGTCTCTGCTGCCTGCTGGGCAAATTCCCTATCCTACCAACCTCCACCACCCTCCATGATCCACTCCTTCTTTTTCTTTTTAGAGTTTTATATAACGCAAACTCAACCTGAAGATATCAGGTATCAGAGCGCTTTACATGAGCACCAGTTTCATTACAGATGGACACATTCATTTTTGTCAGGCATGGGGAGATTAAGTGGTTTGCCCAGAATCACAGGATGTTGAGCGTCCCTCCCGAGACTCGAACCCGGTTCCCCAGCTTTGAGGTCGACTTCGACACTGTCTGCCACCGCACTCTACGCGCACGCCTCCACGATGCAGGGATCCGAGACAAGGCCCTGGAATGGGCCACCTCCTTCCTCGCCGGCAGAACCCAGAGAGTCCGCCTCCCACCATTCCGATCCGAAGCCTCCGAGATCATCTGCGGCGTACCCCAGGGATCATCCCTCAGCCCAACACTGCTCAACATCTACATGGCCCCGCTCGCACGCATCGCCAAACAGCACGACCTCAACATAATCTCCTATGCCGACGACACTCAACTGATCCTCTCCCTCACCAAGGACCCCCTCGCCGCCAAATCCAACCTCCATGAAGGAATGAAGGCCGTCGCCGATTGGATGAAGATCAGCCGACTAAAACTGAACACGGACAAGACAGAGGTCCTCATCCTCGGCTCCAACCCCTCAGCCTGGGACGACTCCTGGTGGCCAACGACACTGGGAGCAGCCCGACACCCACCGACCACGCACGCAACCTGGGAGTCATCCTCGACTCAACGCTCTCAATGGCCAAGCAAGTCAACGCAGTCTCCTCCTCCTGCTTCAACACCCTCCGCATGCTTCGCAAGATCTACAGGTGGATCCCGACAGATACAAGAAGAACAGTCACCCAGGCCCTCGTCAGTAGCAGACTTGACTATGGGAACGCCCTCTACGCGGGAGCCCCGGCCAAGCTCATCAAGCGACTGCAACGCATACAAAACGCCTCCGCACGCCTGATCCTCGATGTACCACGCCACAGCCACATCACCCCCCACCTGAGGAACCTGCACTGGCTCCCCGTCGACAGGAGAATCTCCTTCAAACTCCTCATCCACGCACACAAGGCACTCCACAAGACTGGCCCAGCCTACCTCAACAGACGACTCCTCTTCTACGTCCCCAACCGACAGCTCCGCTCCGCCGACCTCTCCCTCGCCACCGTCCCTCGCATTCGAAGAACAACCACCGGCGGCAGATCCTTCTCCCACCTCGCCGCCAAGACCTGGAACACCCTTCCACTAAGCCTACGACAGACCCAAGACCTGCTGACCTTCAGGAGGCTACTCAAGACCTGGTTGTTCGACCAGTAGCAGCACTCCCCCCCTTTTTTTTTTCTCCCCAGCGCCTTAAGACCCTCGCGGGTAAGTAGTGCGCTCTACAAATTCTGTGATTGATTGATTGATTGACTGCTCTAGCCGTAAGGCTACATCCTCTCCTTCGCCTCCACCTAACGCACACAGACTTCCAGCAATGAACCCTCCCATTATGATCCACTCTTCAAGACCAGGTATAGCATCTACAACATGCACAATTTAAAAGTACTATCCTTAAATGTGAAAAGTTAGAACCACCCAACTAAACGTCAGAAATCCTAGACTACTCCCACAAACTTAAAGGGGACCTATTACTTTTTCAGGAAACTCAAGTAATCACCTTCTAAAGAAAGCCTGAGTTGGAGAGTTAGCTTGTGCACCAATCTCCGACAAAAAACATTGGTTAATTACCCTTATCTCCAAATCCTCCTACCTCACAATAACTTCCTCAGAGGCTGACCCCAAAGGCAGATTGCTACTCAATAAGATGCAGAAGGACAATATTCAAATTATAGTAATGAATATCAATGCCCCTGATAATGATGACCCAACATTCTGGCTGACCATTAATAATTTTTTTTTAAATCTGTCGCCCCAGGATAAACTCCTCTTAGGAGACTTCAATTTACCTTGGGACGTTATCCTAGACAGAATCTTGGTTTGTAAGTTTAAACCAAACAAATCTCATAAACAGATGCTAAATATGTGCAACTCTCTTAAATTAAAAGACATCTAGAGACTCTTTAACACCACCAGAAAAAACTATACATTCTTTTCACTTCCACACAATTCTTTCTCTTGAATATATTACATCTTAGTCGATGAACAACACGTCACAGCCACCTCTTCACCTACTATTGAGTCAAAACTTGTCTCAGATCATGCTTGTATTTCACTCCCATAAGATTTGTTGTGCAACAACACACACACACCAAAATATGGAGAATTAATGAGCTTCTTACTGAGGACCCAGAGTTTAGAGAAACAGTTAAAAAAGAAATTGAGAACTACATAGAATTCAATAGGGACTCCTGCCCCAATCCCCAAATCATTTGGGACGCCATGAAATGCACAATACGAGGTCACATGATTAAACTTATGGCTAAAAAAACAACTTGACAATAAAAACCTCGACCAAATAGAACTCAAAATAAAGACACTGAAAAAAGGACTTAAACTCTCCAATGACAAAGCACAATTAAACATTCTTACCAAACTAAAATACCAACATGACAAAATCTTAAGAAATAAAGCCCACCTTGTAGTCCAAAGATATAGAGATATCAACTTCTGTGGATGAAACAAAGCCAGTAGATTTCTGGCCTCCTACTTAAAACCCAACCATCAGAAAACAAGAAATTCCTCTATAATTAACAAACAGGGCATCCTCTCAATGAACCAACAAGACATCCTAGACACATTCGAACAATTCTACCGCACCCTATGCCCCAAATGTAACAACATCCCCTATGAAGCGTGCCTTGAATACCTAAAAAAAATTAACATTACAAAACTAGATGAAGCGACAAAACAATCCTTGAAACACCTGATCTCACGCGACAAAATCTTAAATGCTATTAAGAAGGAAAGCCAGGAAGGCTCCAGGTCCGGACGGCTTCCCAGCCTCCTTTTCTCAAACTTGGTGTTGATCCCTCATTACTCCTCTAGAGGAACTTTTTTAACACTTTTTTTCCACAGGTACTGTTGGAAGTTCCGCCGCTGAGGCAACTATAACAGTTATGCCCAAAGAAGGGAAAGACCCAACCAATCAGAAAAAACTATTGCCCCATATCGCTTATAAACAGATAGATGCGATTCTTACCGCGTTCCTATAGAAATCCCAAAAAACCAGAATAGCTCTAAAAAAACTAATGCTTTCAAAAAAACTAGGAGGCCTAAACCTTACAAACAGGGAAGCCAGTGGTTTATACCCACCATCAACACCTCTCCCTCCTGGCTTATAATCGAAAAGGATCTGGCTAAACCACTATCTCTCGAATCCCTATTAACTATTAAAAAATCAAAAAAGAACACTCCGCTAACATCATCTCATGCACAGTACAGGCACTACGCAAAGTCGACAATAGGCTACCCAACAGAATGCGTCACTCGCACTTAGCATCCCTATGGCACAATGAAAACCTTAGAATACAGGGAAGAGCACTTTTCATTGAGGATTGGGCACAAAAGGGCATACTATCGGTAGGGGACATTGCGCCCCCCCCCCAGAACCCATACACTTCTCCCAGCTCAAAACGAAGTTCAGTCTCAATGAAATAGACTTCTTTCAATTTTTTTTAAATCAATTCATTCATAGCCAGACGTAAACCACCAACCCATCCAGATCTCCCAAAGACCCTAAATACTGACAGCAAAGGGGTCACTTGGCATCCAAACTATATGTTCTCCTTCCCACCACAAACTTTGCGCTAACCAAACCCATCCAGGCTATATGGGAAACCCTACTGGCTGATCCTGGCAACTCCCATGTGACAACACCTGACTGGACGTCCATTTTGGGAAGCCTTACCACCAACAATTCAACTCCCTCACTGGCACAGTGCTGTTATTGGATTGCCAATATAGCCCACTGGACCCCAGCCAAACTCCATAAACCAGGCCTCCGATCCTCAGACACCTGCTCGAGTTTTGAGAAGGAAACAGGGGACTTGAGACACATGCTTTGGGAATGCTGCTTCACTAAAAAATTCTGGAAGGATATCAGTGATACTATATCTCAGATTCTTTCATAAAGTAGACTCCAGACATAGCGTCCATTACACTAGGTATACTTCCACTGATACTAAAACAAGCATTGAACAAAGATGAACAAATCTTATGGAATATACTAGTCACAACCGGTTTCAAAGTTATCATCTCTGAGTGGAAGGACTCATCCAAACTAGCCACTCAAACCTGGTGGGAATGGGTTCAATTCACCAGAAGCGCAATCTATTTGCTGAACACATATCTTAAATCGTCTCCACAGATTTAGGGGAAAACCTGGACCAAACTAGACAACTACATATTGATTTATCCCCAACATCCAAGCTAGGGGACACTCCCATCCACTCCCCACCCTCTCCCACCTCCCCCACACCCATAGCTCCTACATGCCTCCCTTCCTACCCCCCGTGCCTCAGCCACCATCCCTGACATCTCCTGGGATTTCCTGCTACTATCCTCTCACTTCCTCTTTCTTCTCGCTCTCTGCCTCTCTATCCTTTGCCAATCCACAACCATTGCCATACAAACTAGATACCGTACAGTCCTCTCTTAACAACAAAACCAACCCATTCACCATGCCAACACCAATCAACCAAGCCTCAAACCAATACACTCACACCTCCTACCTTCTGAGATGTAACACTTATTGTTTATGTATTATATTGTTAAAATCTATCACTTTCTTATGCATCGGCCTGAATATGTAGATTAACCAATTCCTTGTTTTTACTACCAAGTGATAGAAGTAGGGGGGTCCCAAAAATCGGTATCCTCCCTGGGTTAGTTGAATATACATATCAGTGATAAAAAAAAAATGTAACTGTGCAATTTATCAGAGTTTTTAGTGCGCTTTAATGTAGGTGTTACATTGCTCAGATTGAAACTTGTATGACCTGTTACAAAAGCACACTACAAAAAGCACTGTACAGTAACGCAGTGAAAACTGCCACGGCAACAATACTGCAAAAGTTACAATATAATACACACATTGGGAGAGAAAGGATGTTAAGCCCAAGTCATTTGGCTTACAACCGGGGGTTATTTAATATGAGAACTGGATTTCAATTTTAATTCCCCAGTGGTAAGTCTATATTTTGTGACCAAGCCATGGAGCAATATAATTTGGTGCATGATTAAAATGCACTGTTTGATCAAGTAAATCCTACTTATTTCACAAAATAGTAAAAAATTGATTAAAGTTGGAATGTTTTAATTGAAAAGGTTTATACAGACACTGCAGATGTTCAATCTGTACATATGTTTTGTTGCATGTTACCCACAAAAAAGATTTGAAAAGCAATACATATTCAGACATGAAGATGCAAATTGTAAAATTTCAAAACGCAAGTGGTTGACTGTGAGAAAGTGGATTATTAGTTGCGCTGCATGGTAGTGCACCATAACTAATAATGACACTATTCTGGATAGGGCCAGTAAAGGTTTCAGCAATTTAAACTTGAGCTCAACCCCTGGTAGCTATGGCACAGGGCAGACAGGCTTAATCGAAGAAAATGTGTAAAGTACCAAAACAGTTGAAAAGTCAAAACACAACAAAATAAAAATTCCACTCAAATCAAATCAAACCAAAATAAGCTTTATTCGATTTTAGTCGTTTAAAATCACAGAAGCAGACAATTTTAAAAACATTTCATATATACAATAGCTTAAAAAGAACACATAGACTACACGGCTCACTCAAAATAGTTATTCCATACATCTTAATCTCCGTAAGGTACATTTAAGAAAAGCATGATAACCCACAAAATTAATACATTCTGATCTTTTTCAGAGTGAGTTAACCATTTATACTTTTCCTTACTCTCAATATATTTTTCAAAAACCAGTCATAACACATACACAAATGGCACTATCCGAAATTTGTAAATATAATAAGGCAGGTCTGCATTGCATCCATCCCCCTGCTTTAACAATGGTAGGATCCATCTAGCTCTTTCCTTTGCATAAAATTTACAGAATAAAATCACATGAATAGTTGATTGTGGTGACATATTGTCACATGGACAATGGCAGAGTTCTCTAGACCAGTCATTAAGCTCTGGATAACTAACTAATCGATGGAAGCTACCAAACCTGAACCGTGTTAAAACATACCTGTCATACCCCTCTGTACAGCATAAAAGATATGGTTGAATATCATAGGTTATCAGGGTCAGTTGATGCTGAGCTACCGTCCATTTGTTCATCTCCATGACAGCTCTAAGTGTCTCTAAATGGGTCATGCAGATTAATTTGAACTCCTTCCTAGAAATGGAATTCATTATCTCTGGAGAAGTATAATAATCTAAATGACCAAGATCAATCATACATTTTTTGACATAATTCAGCCAGGCGATCTTACTTGCATGGTCCAGGTTCATCGAATCCTTAGTTATTTCTCTATTTAGACCAGTACTACTAGAGGTCCAGATTCTGTGCCAAAGTAGTACAGGTTGCACTTTGATAACATCAGAAATATAGGGAATACCCAACTCACTGTGACAATTAAAAACTGGGGAGCTGGCTGGTACTGCTAAAATAAACCTTAAAAATACATTTTCCATGCGTTGAATCGGGGATACATCATAAAAACCCCAAACTCCTGCCCCAAAGTTCGCAATACTTATACACTTCGCTTGGTATATCTTAAGAAGAATCCCCGGGGGCCTTTTGCCCACTTTTTGGGAAAAATTAACAACAGCTGCGGTCGACTTCATAAAAAGAAGGCTCCTACTCTTAACCGCTGGTCCCCAGGAACCTGTATGCTCAAATAAAATGCCCAAATAAGTAAAAATATTAGTAGAGTTTACCCTACTATCCCCTAATGGTAGGCTACTACATTAATTTCTCCCCTTCCCGCAGGTCATGACAAAAGTTTTTTTCGCATTTAGTTTTAATCCTAGATTATTCATAAAACGAATGTATGTGGCAAGGGCTTTCTGCAGACCTAATTGCGTACAGGCCATAAGTACCGCGTTGTCTGCGTAGAGAAGGGAGACGATTGGCCGTTTATTGACATATGGTGGATCTCTCGCCCTTTCTTTGAGTTCCTGTTCCAGAGCGTTGGTATATAGAGTGAACAGGAACGGCGCCAAGACGCAGCCTTGTCTCACACCCCTCTCCACACTAAACGGCGCTGTACATTCCCCTTTAGATCCATACCGCACCTTAGCAGTAGCCCCGGAACATAATTGTCTTAAAAACTGAACCAGTACCGGATCGATCTTCAAAATCGTCAGAATATTCCACAATTTATTGTGGATAACACAATCAAATGCGGCTGTAAGGTCTACGAATGCCACATAAAGTTTCCCTGCCTTTGCCTGAGTATACTTTCCAATTAAAATACTAAGATTTAAAACCTGCTCGTTTGTCCCCAACCCCTGTCTAAAACCATATTGCACATCACTTAAAATATTATTCTCTTCTGCCCAGGTGTGCAATCTATCCAAAAGAACCCTTCCCATTACCTTCATCAGGGAATCTAATAGGGATATCGGGTGATAACATGCCGGATTTTCCCGTTCACCTTTATTAAAAATCAGTATTATTACTGACTCCGACCAGGTCTTAATAAAACCTTTCGCGCAACAGGCTTGGAGGACCTGTGTTATCAGCGGTGACCATAATAGGGGGATTGACTTGAACAGGTCAATTGGCAGCCCGTCGGGACCTGGGGCCTTACCGCCCTTGCTTGCGTTTATTGCCCCAATTACCTCGTCATGTGTGATTTGAAGCTCGATGGGTAAAAAATAAGAGGATCTCCCCCCTGATAATTCGAGGAATCTATAATGTTTTCCACATCCCCCTGAGTACTATAGACACTTGAGAAGAAATCTACCCAAGTTTTCTCATCTATTGCGACCGCTATTGTCGCAACATCGTTTTTAGTAAAAAACGGTGCATTCACTGCTTGCCAAAATGAGGAACAGTCCTTACTCAGTGATGCTTCATGGAGAGTAACCCACGCTTGATCTTTTAGCTCCTTCTTTCGGGTTTTTCAAGCCAGATTGTAAGATTTCCTGCATTCTCGAATCTCCCCTTGATCTCTCTCTGTCCTATGAAGGGCCTCTTTTAATCGAGAATATGTTTTTGTACAATTTGAATCAAACCACCCATTTTTAGAATCACGAGTACCCTTATTTTCTACTCTAAGCAAATCTTGAATAGTCAATGTGATCTGGGAAAATGCACTCAAAATGTTTTCGTGGGAAGTACTTTCCTGCAAACACACTAGAATTGGTTCATAAGCCTTAGATATAATTTGCTTGTTCAGCTCGACTGGATCATGACTAGCCCAGCGCAAAGTGTATCCATTTTGCCGGGCCAGGGAGATGTTTTGGGTCCAGACCAATTTATTATTTATTTGCTGATCATCAGCATTTGGCAAGACTATATCAATGCTTAGAGGCAGGTGATCACTCATGACATTTGAGTGGGTTTTATAATTTGCAATCCAATTAGCGTAACAATTTGGGGCAATTATAAAATCTATTATAGATTGGAGTCCCCTGCCTATAAAAGTATAATCAAAATCCACACTAGGGGTACACAGCCGATTAACAAAACCAAAATCATGATAAAACAAAATTTCATTAAGCTTCTCTCCCCTTTCCGAGTGCTCAAAGTGAAACAGAGGATCATCCTCTTCTGTTTTTAGGCCACAAACACCAAGCCCGGCTAGTGGGCATAAACTAACATTAAAATCACCACCCCAAATAGTAATCATATCTGTACCTTTAGACACCCTTAGCTTGCCAAGATCGTCGCTAAGCAGTTTTAAGATATCCCCCAACTGTCCCATTTCAGCATTATTATAAAAATGTATTACAATCAAGACACAGTTAGGGTCCAGATAAATTGATACTATTTGGTAATATATTGCAGATTTTATCATTTCAATTTTTAGTACCCCCAACAAATTAGATATATTAACACAAAACCCCCCCTTATGTCTCCCATGTAGTGACTGGATTGCTGGCGTATGATATGTCTTATATCCATCTATGTGGACTTCATCCAGCAACCAAGTCTCCTGAAAGCACAGGATGTCAAATTTATCAATAAAATCAATCCAAACTAAATTATTCACTTTATTTCGGAGGCCAGCTATATTCCAAAAAAGCACACTAATATTCTTGGGGGATTTTCATCCGGGAACGAATTCAATCTGAGAAGCCGAATCGTGCCCAGGACTCTCAACCCGGCTTGGATCACTGATCGTACTTAATTCCGATATTTCACTGATCCTAGTGCCTAACCCAGAAGCTACTTCCCTATTATCCATATTCTCCCTCCAATCTATACTCAGAACATTATTATATTTAGTCATACATGATTCATGGGCAACTTGATTATCAAGACCATTAGTGACAGTATTCTGATCTTTATTAGCGGGTAGTCAATCATTCTCATCCAATAATCGGAGAGGCCCAAATCTATTTGACACCTCCAGATTATAGGACATTTGGTCGGTAGGCTGCATTTATGGGTAATTATCTTTTTGCCAGTTAGGGTATTTGGGCTGGTAGAAGTAACCCAGAGGGAGGACATTAATGCCTGTATCAGTAGTATTTTTATCCCCCGTTCTGATTAGAACGTCCCTAACCAGGGATGGTGTACCAAAAGAGAGAACAACACAATCCCCTCGAAAGGCTTTCCTGCTGTATCCCACCCAAGTAACACGCCTAACCATCTTAAAAGCTCTAAACATTTCCATAGTCAGTCCTGTTCTGTTCCCTAAGCAGTGAATAGCTTTATTCCTCAGTGAAATCCATGTTTTGTTTTCCCCTGGGAGGGAGCTGGAACGTTAGCCAAAATCACTGTGTAGCAAGTAGATGCCGGGAGTAAATTTAAATTGTGTGAATTACGTAAACTTTCATATGAGTTAGAAGTTGTTGGACATATTCTTAATTGCGAATCACGTACAGGTCTTTCCCCCCGATATATTTCTGAACCTCCCTTCCCTGTCTCACTGGTCACTCCTCCCTTTGTTGATAAACTACTATGCGTAATTACAGCTGGTTTAGAAGGTACCCCAGCCCTATTTATCCTATCCCTTTCATCTATCTGTCTTTCAACTCCCAGGGGGATATTATTAGGATTTAAACTTTGGGGTCTAGTTACACTGATTACACTACTAGATGTGCCCGGTTTACACAGGCTCTCCTTTTGAAGAATAATATTCTGATTTCCAATAACTCTCTCCAAACCTGTTTCAATGTTATCCAATCTAGCTTCCAGGGTGCCAATAGACTGTTTAACGAACCTCGTTAATTCTATAATCAAATTTGACATTTTATTACTTTCGGTAATAGGGGGAGCATTACCTTTATTTTTTAAACGAGGTACATTATCTTTACCCTTTTGATTCTGCAGATTACCTTTTTTCCCCTGCTGTTTTTTCAGATTAGTCTTAGACGGACCAATCTCGGTGGGGGCCTGGTGTATTTCTAGCTGCATATTATCAGAATTCTTAGTTATCCTTGGATTACAAGGTCTTTTTAGCGGGGGTAAGGTGTCAACATCCGGGTCACTAATAGAAATATCATCAATAATAACTTGGATGCAACCATTTTTACTTTGCTCTATATTCAACTTTTCTGAAGTACAAACTTCCACTATCTCCTTACCGAGTAAAGTTTTAGCTTTACTATTAGGTATTAATCCCTGCGATTCTATATTTAATGTTTCTTCTACTGTCAAAATCTGTTTTTCTATGACACCAACTGCCCCCGTAAGATAATTAAGCAAAGTCATATTCGCATCTGTCGGCTTACTAAGGGGTTTCACTGAATTATTACTGGTTAATTTTCTTTTCCCCATTTTTATCATCCAGTTATATTAGCATACGACCCCCCTTACTTTGCTTATTTAGCCACAAATTTCTGAAACCAATACTTAATGTCCAGGGAGTTAAACATTCAGCTTAAAACCAAAAACAATAATATCCCAGCAGCACCTCCACTCACTGTGCGATGAGACCAAAAGGGGGGGCCCAGCCCAGCCTCCTCTGGCCTCTGACGGGCTCAGACGGGCCCGCCCTTGGCCCGGGCTTGGCCCGGGCACGCCCACGCTCGTCCCACGCAGCGGTGGGTTGGGCTCGTTATATGCACCCCCTGGCGCGAGTTCACTGACGCGTGCGGCTCCAGCCGCAACGCGGCATGGGCAATGTGTTCCTCGTTGCTTCCCTGCGGGGAAGGTAAAGTGCAGTGTGCTTCTCACAGGAGCAGGGGCGATTAAAAAACTCAGTTCCCTGGTCCTTCAGAGACCAAAAGTGCAGCGTGCGTGTCCAGGTCCAATTGCAGCGTTCCTCGTGCAGCGGTGGGCCAGCCCCGTCATATGCGCCCCCTGGGGTGAGTTCACTGACGCGTGCGGCTCCGGCCGCAACGCGGTATGGGCAATGTAGTCCTCGTTGCTTCCCTGCGGGGAAGGTAAAGTGCAGCGTGCTTCTCACAGGAGCAGGGGCGATTAAAAAACTCAGTTCCCCGGTCCTTCAGAGACCAAAAGTGCAGCGTGCGAGTCCAGGTCCGATTGCAGCGTACATATGTTTTGTTGCATGTTACCCACAAAAAAGATTTGAAAAGCAATACATATTCAGACATGAAGATGTAAATTGTAAAATTTCAAAACGCAAGTGGTTGACTGTGAGAAAGTGGATTATTAGTTGCGCTGCATGGTAGTGCACCATAAGTAATAATGACACTATTCTGGATAGGGCCAGTAAAGGTTTCAGCAATTTAAACTTGAGCTCAACCCCTGGTAGCTATGGCACAGGGCAGACAGGCTTAATCTAAGAAAATGTGTAAAGTACCAAAACAGTTGAAAAGTCAAAACACAACAAAATAAAAATCCCACTCTAATTTATAAAAAAAGAGAAACTTTTACTGGTCGCGCTATGCAGGGACAAGGGAAGGTTTGAGGTCAGTCGCAATGGAGTGAGGGTCCGACAGAAGGTACAGGTAGGTCTCAGTCAAAGAGTCACCTTCAAACTTAGAAATGTTTCTAGAAAAAAGGTGGTTGTTGATGAGTTGTATTTGAGGCATGCTGAAAGTTGGATCTGAGTCGGGGTTGGAAAACGGAAGGTTGCAAAAGAGCAGGGTCCCGTCACTGTCATCAATGAAGGCTAAAAACATCTTAATGCGTGAAGTCTGGCATTGGTGCCCAGGAAGGTCTCAGCGTCGATCAGCTTTAGCTCAGCATCTCTCTCAGTGAAGCTCTCTTCGTTTAGACTCAGAAACTTTAATGGAAGTCAGATATCCTTAAACGGGGTAGACCAGTGAGCTGAATCAGAGCGGTGATTTGACGTAGACAGCTTCAGTTCAATGAAGCCATTGGTTCATCTGAGAAAACGTTGCCAAAACGTTTCTAAGTCCCAGCCTTTGCAGTGTGGGCAGGTGGAGTACACTCTAACACCAGCCAAGGGTTCCTGGATCTCAGGAACAGCACTTGAAGTCAGGACCCACTCCAACAGAAGTCACCAGAAAGGTCTAGTGCAGGGCCAACTGAAACTGGTCAGCTGGGCTCTTCAGGGAAGTGGGCTTCATGCAGATTGTGTGTTCCTATGGCTTAAAAGGCTGTCAGCAATCTGGTAACTTGCTTTACTGGGAGCAAGTCCATGCCTTAGGGTTCTCCTCACTGGTCTCATTCATCTGACTCCACAGTTACGGCAGTGTTCTGAAGAAGATGCTCAGGGGTGCCACTTTTATGCCTGGCACTAGCTTGTGGGGGGGGGATTCCCGGCCACTCCATGACCAATAGGGAAAATATTATCAGGGATAACCCTACCCACTTCTGAAGCAGTTCCAATTGTATCCTGCTGCAAAAATCCCACAGTACTCCTCTCTACTTCAAACCAAGATCGCAGAACCTTTCCTCTCTTGTGCAGAGTTTCTGTTGCCCACCCTAGAGGAAATGAGCAAATTCTCCCTTGTTGTCACTCTAAACCAATTCTGGAGGCAGCTCCTCTCCCACCAAAAATGGTTCCTGACTGGCTAGCTGGACAATAGATGGGGCAGGTCCAGGTGTGAGCTACATCTACATTTTCCAGTGACAGGGTAATTAAGTTCCTAGGCCTAGTACAGATGGCCATCCTTTCAGGAGAATGTCAACCCCTCTCCCTTTTTCTCAGCTCTGGGAGCCACTTCACACCTAATAAAGAGGCCATTCAGCTCCTGGGTGACAGTGAACACTGACAGAAAGGCACATTTGGCTCAGTCAGGAAAATGACAACTTTCTAAAACTGTCATTTTCAAACTATTAACATAAAATTTACTTGGCCATTAAGTTGAATTTTAAATTTCTATTTAAGTGAGTTATTTAATCATTTGCCTAGCTACTCCCAAACTTAAGTTAAGCATTATAAGGTGTTATAATGTAACCCAGTGCTTTCCTATGGGAGAGCCAGCCTTCCCACAGTGAAAACCGACTTTTGAGGTATTACACTGCCAGAACCATAAAACATGAAATATACATGTCCTATTTGTTAAAACACCATGCACCCTGCTCTTGGGGTATTTAGGGTGTTCCATAGGGGTGACTTATAAGTATTAAAAAGGAAAATGCTTATTTTGCCAGGTGAAATTGGCAGTTTTAAGACTGCACACCCAGACTGCAGGGGCAGGCCTGGAGACATGCTCTGCATTGTTAATTTATTCGTGGCACAATATGTGCTGCAGTACTCTACTGACATGTAGCTCACAAGCCCTGGGTACTCTTTTGTACCACATACTAACAAACTATACGTAAGTTAACTATGCCAATATGGAATATAGCAAATTTCGACATGTTTGAGGGGTCTGAGCACATGCACTGGGGCCTGCTTAGCTGAGTCTCAGTGCACAGAGTCAAAAACCAGAAGCATCAGTCCAAAACAAATGGGGTGACCATACCAAAAAAGGCATTTTCTTACAGTGATGCAAAAATCCAAGTGCAGTAGGGGCTGTTTTAAACATGCATTTAACCGGAAGGATAACAGGCCTCTTTATGTTCCTATTTGAGATCTTAAAATCGTAGTAAGTGACTAGATGGCTAGAATGATGAATGATGAATCAAACACTGCAAAGAGAATATTAGACGAAGATGGGGAAATTATTCTTAGCCATTTAAGACCACACCCATCCTTTAGAGACTGCAAACATACACCTCTTTCATTTTTAGTTCAATATCTTTATTATTTAAAAAAATAAAAGTTCATACAATCATAATAAAATGCAATACAACAGCGCATTATGATCAATAAATAAGTGAAAAATTGAGTAAATACAAACTCTAAGATAGAATTCATATCAGAAAAATAATGAAATCACAAGAGGCACAGAATCAATATATTATATATAGTATATGTTATAGATTTAATATCATAAAGCCTGGGTGAGTGAAAACCGATAGAAGAATAGCTCCTACTAAATTAATATCAGAAAAAATTAGTTGTATTGCTCAACAGCGAAAAGTACCATAGAGAAAGAAAGAAGAAGAGAAAAAGAAAGAATAGATTAAAGTAAAGAAAAAAGAACCAGGAAAGAAAGGAAGAGAAAGAGGACGAGAGATAGATAGATAGATGGGGACAACTGCTACAGTGAGGAAAACAAATTAAGAAGTAGAGACAAAAGGATATTGGGCTACCAACCCCTGAGAAGACAAATTCATATATTTATCCAGTGAACTCCAAATAGTATTAGAAATGGAAGGAGTATAATGCTTCTCTTCAACAGAAGTATGAGCCCCACGAAGATATGATACCCATGCCCACCAAGTATGATAAGACAAGAGATTAAAGGATTTCCACTCAGTTAAAATAATTTTGACAGCAATTGATATAAGGAGATCTAATAGCTGCATATCCGTATCAGTCAGGGGTAAAGGAGTCAATGCAGCCCATGGTCCTAATAAGATCATAGGTAATGAGAGCTCCAATGGAATATCAAAAATTAATGATAAGTGTTTCTGAACTAAATCCCAAAAGGATTGTAATAACGTGCATTCAAAAAACATATGTTGGTGAGTGCCTGAAACCAAATTGCAATTCCAACAAAGATCATTATCCCTAAGTTTCAACTTGTGTAAGCGAGCAGGGGTCCAATGTAGGAGATTCATTGTAAAGAATTTAGATTGAATAAGAGAAGGAGCAACCTTATTCCGTAGTGAAAGCTTCCCAATCAACTGCCAGGACTCTTGTGAGATATGTTTAAAAATCTCGCTATCAAAATGATGTGACCATTTATCTTGTGTAATAGTAGACTGCGAAGAAAGAGGCGCAGATAAAAACTTGTATATCTTCGAGGCAGTATGACCTGAACGAGACCACATAGAAAGAAGTGAAATAATCGTCGAATCTGTACAGAGGGATATTTTAGAGAGGGCAACCTTTAATTGTAAAAAGGAATAGAAATCCATAATATTAAGGTTATATTCTCTGGCCAAAGAAGAAAAGGGAAAAGGATCATGATTAGAATCATAAAGATGTTTGACCAATGTAAGACCTTTAGTAGCCCAGGAAGTCATCGTAACAGGATCAATATCGGTAACAATTTTAGGATTATACCATAAAGAAGACCACCTCGATTTGTGAATGGGTTTGGAAACCTTTTTGTCTATATATTTTAGTGCATTAACTGTGTCTGAAATAATACGGGCTGAATGAGGTAGCACAAGTTTGGAAGCAGTGAGAAAGGAAGGGGTAGAAAGCGGAGAACACAACTCACGTTCAATATAAATCCATGGAGGGATATAGTGGAAATCCGATGAGAACCAAAGAGCACCCTGAGACGATAAAAAGGCAATTTGATACAAGTTCCAGTCTGGAAGATTACATCCACCCAGAACATATGATTTCCTAAGATGTTTATATGCAATTCTAGCACGCTTATCACACCAAAAAAACTTTGATGTAAGTAAATCAATCTCATGAAAAAAGGATGAGGAAAGCTTTACAGGCAGCATGGAGGATAAAAAGTTAATAATCTGAGTTATCATCATTTTAAGAGTTTGAAGTCTTCCCCACCAGGAGATATATTTCGGAGATCAGGAGGACAAAAGATCTTTAACCTTAGCTAATATGTGAGATTCATTATAAGAAATAGTATCTAAAAGGTTGTTGCAAAACCAAATTCCTAAGTATTTAATTCAAGTCGATTGCCATTTGAAACCGGCCTAACCCATGTGAGAAGGAAAACACAATGCATTAAGATGGAACATTTCCGTCTTTTCTTTGTTCAGAGTATACCCTGAGACGAGCGAAAACTCTTTAATAGTACTAGAGATAGCAGGAATGGCAGTAGCAATATCTTCAGAAAAGATGAGAACGTCATCCACATAAGCAGCCGTTTTAATTGCATGTGAACCAAATTGAAAGCCTTTGATATCCTGATTTAAATTGAGTAACCAAAGGAGTGGGTCTATAGACAATAGAAAAAGAAGGGGTGATAACGGACATCCCTGTCTAGTGCCCTGACGGAGATTAAAAAAAGAAGACGTATCCCCATTGATTCTGATGTTAGCTTTAGGTTGCGCATATAGCGACATTACCATATTGATAAAAGAATCCCCTAGATTATGAGATTGAAGCACTGCTTGTAAAAAAGGCCAAGAAACTTTGTCAAAAGCCTTTTCGGCATCAAGAGCAATCGCAGCCGATGGCAAAGCAGAGAGTTTCGCTTTCTCCAAAATATGACAAAAGGTTCGGATATTATCTCTAGCAAGTCTCCCTTTTACAAAACCAGTCTGAGAACCATGGATAAGACTAGGGATATGTCCCTCTAGGCGTTTAAAGCAACCAAAGACACAAACAAGATACTCTACCTATATATTTTAAAGTATGCTATACGTCATCTATTTGTTGACTGCTCTGGCTTGACCATGACCCATATTATTCACAACAATCAGAATATATTGAACATTACTTTATTTTTTCATCATAAATAGATTAATATATCACAAAATAAATATCATATTATAAAGATTATAGAAAAACAGGTCCCATTCTACACAAACCAATCACCACATACATACAATTTCATACTCAAACATCCTCATGCAAACCACATATAAAGGCATAACATACATATCAAGAAATATGATATGAACCAAATTCCCTCAGCAAGAATAGCAATAATGTGATAGTGATTTGACCAACATAGGTCATCATCGTAATACAATGAACATCTGCAAGATTGATTTACAATTTGTCAAATATTGGAAAGGAAATATTGTCAATCAGTCAGCATTTAAGGAAATTTTCCAAATATATTCATTAACTTTCCAAGAAGGGTGAATCAGATAAGTTCATGGAGGGAACACATTCCAGCGCCGACGCACGTTTCGGTGAAAGGACCCTTCTCTGGGTCTCACCTTCTTCAGGGCGCATACAATGATTGAGGAAAAAATTGGCAATGGGACCTGTCATATATGTAAAGTGCCGCTACACAAATTCAGATAAGATACAACCTAGGACGACAAGGTAATTTTTAGCTGCGGTCTCTCTAACTACAATTAAATGCACAGCATCAGGTCCTTTCCAAGTTGATAGCTGGGGGAAGAAAGAACAAAACATCAAGAGGGGTATCTTCACTCGTAAGGCTAATAGCCGTAGGTATAATGCTGTGGAATTACCTCTTGGGCTTCTCGTAGAACTAATTCAGCGTCACAGTGTTAATCACGGATTCGTCAAGATTTTACATAATCTCTCAATAATGTGCCTCATACGGCGGCATCCCTGAATGGCGTCACACTCATTATCCAATAAATACCTGATATAAGCCGAGTAATGGTCACTGAATTAAAGTTTGCATATTTCATACAACGACATTTCAGCGTAGCGTCCCGCTCAATTTTTTGAAAGAGCCCGCTAGGCGTTTAGCCAGAATTTTGGCAAAAATCTTAGCTTCCATATTTAATAGTGAAATTGGACAGAAATGTTTAGGGTCAGAATGATCTTTGCCCTCTTTCAGAATCACGACAATAGTAGCCTCAGCGGCTGAGCCAGAGACTTTACCAGACATGACAAAATTATCAAAAACATCCTTGAGATATTTTATTATTGAGGATGAAAATGTCTTATAAAAAGCAATAGGGTATCCATCAGGCCCCGGAGCCTTCCCCGACCGAGTCGCCCTAGTGGATTGAATTATCTCTTCAGAGTCAATCGGTTTTCCGAGAGCAATCATCTCCGACTGTGAAATAGTATTTGTAGGAATCGAGGTCAAGAATTGCTGACACTCAGATAAATTGCATTGATCTTTGGGAGTGTATAGCTTTTTATAGAAATCGCGAAAAACTTCAAGAATTTCTTGGGTATGGAATTTCCTAGAGCCACTGTTGTCATTAATGTAGGAAATCTGGGCAGTTTTGACATTCGTGTTCTGATACTTTAAAGTGGCAGCCAACATCTTACCGGCTCTATTTTGTAATAGCAAGCGTCTAGATTTTTGAGCATGTATACTCAAATAAGCTCTCTTAGTGACAATGAAGTTGAAAGAGTATTTCAAATTCTTGATGTCTTGCAAGAGAGACTTATCATTAGAACTTCTATATAGTATTTCTTTACGTTTGATCTCATCTCCCAAAGACTGCAGTGACTTTCTAATATCACTATTCCTTTGTGAAATTTTTTTGATAATATGACCCCCTAATAGTGCATTTAAATGCATCCCATAAAACTATTGGGGAATTCACTGAGGACTCATTATCTTTGAAGAAATTAACAATTTCCTCAGATAGTTCTTTAACTTCATCCTTATCATCCAAAATCTCTGTATTGAGACGCCAAGTACGAGGTCCTTTTTTATCCGCCAGATTAAGGAGAGTGAATGAGACAGCTGCATGATCAGAAACAACTATTGGATGAATTATAGCGTTTCTAGTATGTTTTAAAAGAGCAGCATCAACTAGAAGATAATCGATACAAGAAAAACTAGAATGTGGAGAGGAGAAAAACGTGAAATCACTAACAGTAGGGTTATGCAACCTCCAAACATCAGAAAGCTGATGAGAAGAACATATATTGAGCAATAGTTAATGTGACCTGGGAGGACGAAATTTAAAAGCAGAGTGTCTATCTAAGATAGGATCCAAAGGCAAATTAAAATCCCCACCAACAATTGTTCTAGCATTTTGAGGGATGTCAGAGAGCTTTTTATTTATGGAACGCCAAAAGAGTTGATCATCAATGTTGGGAACATAAATATTCATAACATATAAATCATCTGAACCATTGGACAAGCGAGAAAGCAGCCACATACCATCCGTATCATGCTCAGCCGTAACAATAGAGAGACCAGAGTTTTTAGAAATCAAAGTCACAACCCCGTTCTTTTTACCAGAGGCTTCAGAACAAGCAACATCAATAACACACTCCTTTCGCAGAAGCAAAGCTTCCTTAAAGGCTATCTAAGTCTCCTGAAGAAGAACAATATAGCCAGATAAGCTTTTGCAATAATCTAGGATCTTGGCCCTCTTAACAGGGTGATTCAGCCCACGAACATTAAGAGAGATTACATTTAGACCAGACATATATAGACATAAGATAACACAAATAAAAACATCTGATAAAGGAGAAAGGGAAGATAATCCAATAGGTCATCAGGTATAGGGATGAATGGAAAGCAAAAAACGTAACAAATGAACCGAAGCAGAAGTCCCCAGAGTAGAAAAGATAGAAAGAAGAGAGGAAAAACTAGAAAGAAGAAAAGAAAGAGAAAGGGTACTCCAAAGAAAAAGGAGCATAAAAAAGAGGAACCCCACCAGGGGATGTCTGTAATAGACATTTTGCATGGGGGAAATAACGTGGAGGAGCAACCACAGAGGCCAACACATACAGTGCAGAGCGCTCACAAATAAATAGTTGATTAAGCAACGGAATATTAAATATAAATGTGTACTATATTATCAATAGTCCATCAATAGGATAAAAAAATAAGAGTTCCAGAGACTACTTAATCGAAGAGTGATCACCACATTATCATATCTTAAATAGAAAGGAGAGACAACAATATCAGATAAATATTAAATTAAGGCATTATAAATAACAATAATAGGTAATATAAATAACAGCCTAAAGCGTAATAAATATTCATAAGTGGCATAATAAATAGCAAGCTGAGGCATTATAAATACCAATATAAAACATTATAAGTCACAAACCACTAATGTAACAAACACTATAAAAATTGATAGCATCTATGAAAAAATACTAGATTATATAGAAGGATAGGCAATCAATAGCAGATAACAATAGATAATTCAAAATCTATAGAATATATCATATTTGATGAGAGACCAACATATAGTCATTTAGAAATCAATATTAGATATCTGGAGAATTAAGAGGTAAATAACATATTCCACATAGGAAGTAGTTCATGACTTAAGTACATAAATAATGAAAACAAAGACAAATCAAAATAATAAATAAATTCATATATAAAATTGAAAAACAAAATGCAGATGAATATAAGAAAAACAATAACGAACTAAGACACGGATAAATAATAACCACACTGAAAAAGATTAAACACCAGCATAAAATCAGAGAAAGAGAGGAGGAAAAGAGTCAATCGAAATGGAGAATAAACGTACAGGGAGCTTGAAGGAAGGGAAAGAAAAATGAGCAAAGAGAAAGAAAGAATGAGGAAAGTGGAGAAAAAATATATATAATTTAACATAAAAATAGTAAGAAAGAAAAGCCAGACGGAGACAAACTAACTAGAATTACATACCGACAAATATTCCATTAATAGAGACTAAGAAAAAAGTCCTCAAAAGGAGAAGCAAGTGAGTAGCAAACATAAACAAAGTTGAAAAAGATCAGAAATATAAAAAGATGATAAAGAAAAAAAAAAAAATGCGAAGAAGGGAAATAAAAGCACAATGACATCCAAAAGATAACAAGATAGCACCAAAAGAGTGCAAACGAATCCAATGAGAGCTCCAAATGGCATTCTTAAAAATATGAGCCACCTTAAGACCTGTAAAGGAGAGAACAGTTAAAAGAAAACAACCAATATAGAGCAATATCATTCACAGTGAATAGTTATCATTACAAAAAAGAAAACAGAGAAGCACTATTAACCACACATTATGCGGTAAGGCACAGAGGGCATGAAACAAAATATCAGAACAAGAAGGACATTAAGAATGAGAAGTGCCAGGAAGAGACTCGGAGTCCATCTGTGATTCAGACTGATTATCCAAAAAAGTGGAAAGCTCTGCAGGCTCATAAAAAATCTGTGGGTGACCTCTGAAAGTTATTCTGACCTGCAAAGGAAAATGGAATATTCATATCTATAAGTCTTCTGCGTAAATTCAAGAACCCTTTACGACGAATAACGGTGTCTCTAGCAAAGTCCTGTGATATTGATATTCTGTGCCCTTCCCATTGCAATGTTTTAATTTTCCTCATTTGAGCTAGGATTTGCTCAGTATGTTGATGACGCAGAGGTTTAAAAATCACCGGCCTTGGAGAAGATAACGTTTTGGGTTTAAAGGTGGGGACTCTATGAGCACGTTCTATTTCAAAGTCCTTTTGAAATGAAATGTTCAGGACAGAAGGAATCCAAGAAAGCAAAAAAAACAACACTGGTGGAGCCGATTTCTCACAGTCTTCCGGTAGACCAAAAATTTGAAGGTTACTTCTACGATTCCTGTCTTCCTGTTCAGTCAGGTCTCTTCTCAAAGAAGCCAAGGAGCGCTCCACGCTTTGAACATGTTTAGCTTGCTTATTCGTAAAGTCTTCAACAGAGTTTATTCGTGTTTCAGCATTGGAAAAGCGTAATGAGAGATTTTTTAGATCATTTCGAATTGCCGCCACCTCAACTTGAAGTAAATCAGTGTTTGTTTTAGTGCTTTGTGCTATGTCATGGACTGCATTAAGTTTCAGTAAAATAGTATCTAACGTTGAGGCAGAATCCATATTGCCCTTCGGAGTGGGGGAATTCTGTTTAGACCTCTTCAGATTTCCCTTCGAATCTCTATCTTTGGGGGTGACACCCATGCCTTCCGCCATTGGAATGATGAACAAAAAAGAAACCACACAGAATAACTTAGGAACGTAGATGTTATTGTAGGACAGACTAAAATGCTGTTTGAAGTACTGAAGAACACCACCACTGGAGAGTACAACAAAGGGGATCAAGCACCGAAGAAGGCTTCAGACAATGGTGCTGAATAGATACTGCTTACCCAGTCAGAATCAATATGTTCTTCAGAGATTCCAAAATTACAAAATAACTGTTGAACATGTGGTTAAGCACCCCCACTGAAGTAAAGCCAACTGGATATCAGGCCGCAAATAAGGCACTTAGAGTTCCGATCAAAAGTTCAGTCAGCGGCCGCCATTTTGTAAAAAAGTTTATCTCCTCAGAATAATGTCCCCTCGAGAAAAAGGAGCGCATAACATAAAGAGGTATAAAAGATATCCTCACAATACCTCATCCATGAAGGGAAATGTGCACAGAATTCCAATATGCAGTGCAGTACCTTGCTATTCGTCCCGTGAATCGGCAGGGACGTCCAATTCTGCCACCATTTTGGTGCTCGAGCCCGAGGAGAAAGTCGCCGTGGAGAAAAACGCTGAAGGAGCGGTCCAAATGGCACGAAAATTGTTCTCAAGCGTCCCAGGTGTTCCGCCGCTTAATTCCGCTACGTGGTGAACGAAAATCACCAGCGCAGCATGATTAAAGGAGCGATCGCACCGGAGGTCTGACGGAGCTTAGAAAGATGCAGCCATCTTGGTCGCGCGTCAAGCCACGCCCCCCACCTCTTTCATTTTTAAAACCACGTCCTAGATTTACTGCGGCTGTGTGCCAGCGCTAGCATGATGTGAAGTGGCGAATGCACGAAAAATGTTTTGTACCGCTTTGCATCAAGGAAGAGTTACTGGGATTAATCAACGCAGACACCCATAGGTTTTGAAGCAAAGCCTTATTTACCAAGAGAGGCAAATCAGTTTTACGTCAACAACTAACACCTCCTTGAATCAGGCACAAACAAGGGGAAATGTGTTCATTTCTCCAAAACATTCATTCATTGCATATGTGCTGCAGTGCACAGCAAGAATCCAATGCGTGGGAACCTTCTGAAATTGTCAACACAAGGGAACATATACTGGAAATGTATGCGTCCAGTACAAATTATTCTCTGGTGGATCCTGCACACTCACTCACCTTTGCATCATGGTGCGAGGCTGTGCTTCGCTCAAGGCAGCCATTTTGTGCAGCAGCGCTGGAGATGATGCCAGCGGCAAGACAATCATAATAGATATTGCTCTGCTGTCTTTTCTCACCTGCATGATGCAATGCACCAAAATTGGATGCTGTGCTGTTTTGCATGAAATATTAGTAAATCTGGACCAAACGGTTTAGATTCTGTATAAATAAGAAAACAGTACAACAAATCACATTTCTCGGCTATATTTCTGCATTATGCCACATAAGAAATACTTTTATTCCAGCAACTGGGCATCCAGCAATGGCTTGGAGTTGAAAAAAGTCTTCTGTGGTAGTGTATCTTGAACGCAACTTGCAATGTTGTAGATTGAAATACAATCACCTAAATGTATTAATGCAATTTTACAATTGTTTATAATTTTCTTTTTCAATGGCACACTCATTTTTACAGATACATTCCACACCGATATAATATAATAGACATTGATTGCAACTGCTTCAGATTTCATCTTTCTCCATGGGGATGACAGCTTAGGAGTGAACACACGTTTCACCCCTCTGCGCTACGGAGACATGTGGCTCTCTCAAGGCTGCAAGTAAATTACTCATACAGCTAGATTAATCCAAAATATCAACACATTGTACATACTTTGGTGAGAGTGAATAGCACATTAGTTTATCACTACACTCGTGTTTTGGTAACGTAGAAGTGCAAGCGTGGCACATGTGTTTTTAGTGACATCACACTTAGGAGACAATTAGGTCATGTAATGTATGGTGTCATAGTGTTAGCTTTTTTACATTAACAAATGTACTGAAAGACGCCACTGGTAAGTGTATAGCTAATTAAGCCACGTTGCCTGTTAAAATGCTACACAACAGCGGTGTAGTATTCTAGGTCTGGGCCTAGTGCAGAGGACACATGGAGTCAGACAGTGCGTATTGGGTAGCAGCCAGTAACTCACTGACCACGCCCAGCATGACCTGGGCTATTTATTCATACACATACGTGCTGGCCGAGCATACGCTGGGCCAGCCCATTACATTACGTAGTGGTATCGAACTGGGGGGAAAACACCCCTTACTCAAATGGGCAATGTGGAGAGGCCCAACCTGGACAACATTACATTCCTCCTTTACCCGAAAAACAAAACAAAACAAAACAGTGAGAACACCCAGCAGTTATAAACACCAGTATGATAAACTGGACATCTATGGAACAGTCTTACTTGGTCTGCAGACACCACCGTGTCTTCGGCCTGGAGGTCGACAGCAGGCTACAAAGTCCTGATACTTCTGGGACGGCTTGGGGTAGGGCCGCAGGCAGTACCGACCCTGGCTGTTTCTGTCAGGGGGGGTCAGCAAAGGTTCTGTAGGACTGCCATTGTCTCGTGTTGGTTGATCACCCCTGAGTTCCTTGTCATGGGCCTTCTTGGGAGCTGGGGCGCTTCTGTCACCATCCACGGTGACGGCTGTGGGCCGGCCGTTCCCTCCCTGGGAATCACGAAGAATGTCCGGTTCAGCCATCCTTGGCTCGTCGAGTGGTAGAAACTCCTCCGCGTCGTCAGCGGGGACTCTCTTGAAGAAAGATATGTTGCGGGTGACACTTTCGTGCCCCCGTGATGCCGTCACCATCGTACCTTTGATTCCAATCACTGTCCATGGATCCAGTTCAAATGGCAGCCTGAACTTTCCGCTGGGATGGCGGTCACGCACCAGCACTCGGTCGCCGACCGTGATCGGGCTCTCCTGCGCATGCCTCCTCTGGGACGCCTCCTGGTTGGTCTTCATCCGCTTTGCCAGGGAATGGTTTGGAGGGTTCGGGGACTCTGCCCACAATGGATTGTGTGGGATGGTGTCTGTCACTGCTCGACCGAAACACAGGCGGCTCGGGGAGATGCCGGTGGTGCCAGGGGGGGTGAGGCAATATTCGCGGAGAAAACTGTATAGTGCCTGTTCCAGGATGTGGCCATCGGCTAGGGCTATTTGGATCGTCTTGTTCAGGGTCCGCATCAGACGTTCTACTTCCCCATTCGCTTGGGGCCACCTTGGGGTTATCCGGCGGTGCTTGATCCTGTGGGAGGTCAGGTACTCGAGTAGCTCAGCACTGGTGAACGGTGGACCGTTGTCTGTCCGGAGCTCTCCAATTAGGCCATGGGTGGCCATAATCTTCTCTAGGTTGGGAATGACTTCTCCTGCTGACGTAGAGGAGACGATTTCGATTTCTGGGTATCACGAGAAGTCATCCACGACTACCAGCATGTACTTCCCTCCCGGTAGGCTGCCGAAATCTGCGCTAGCTCTTTCCCAGGGAGCGTTGGGGCCTGCTTCGGTGATCACAGGCGCAGGTCTGCTGGGCAGGCTGGTTGCAAGGCAAACTGGGCAGCGTTGGATGATCGATTCGACTTGTTGATCTAGACCAGGGAACCAGACTTTGCTCCTGAGGCGGCTCTTTGACTTTACAATTCCCTGGTGTGCTCCATGTGCAAGGAGGGCTGCCTGGTGAGTCAGGCGTTCAGGCAGAACGAGGCGTGGGCCTCTCAGGAGACAACCATCTGCAGATACGGACAACTCGTGGCGCACTTGATGTAGAGCCTTTAACGTGGTTTGGGCTGCTGTCGTGCGGAATGGTGTCGGGTTTTGTAACAGCTTCCAGTCTCCCGAGGTGATTGCCTGGATGGCGATCTGGAGGCAGTCATCTTCTCTTGTGGCTTCTATCACTTCATCCAACGAGATCGGGAGCGGTCTGGACCGTTCGATTATCATTCGCACGTAGTCTTCTGTTGCTGCCGCTTCTGCAGCTTCTGGCTTGGTGACAGGTCTGGCGTGCCTGGATAGGAAATCCGCCGGATTTCGGGTGCCTGGTCTGTACTCTACGGTGAACTGGAATTCTTGTAGCTGTAACACCCATTTTTCTATCCGTGGGGGAGGACGCGATGATGATCCTTGAAACAGCGGGACGAGTGGCTTGTGGTCAGTGACCACTGTGAATGGGTGCCCGTACAAATAGATGTGGAAATGGCGGCATCCCCACAGGATCGCGATGGCTTCTTTCTTGATTTGAGAATAGCGTTGTTCCGTGGGCGTAAGTGTCCTGCTGGCGTAGGCCACCGGGGCCCATTCTCCACAGGTCTGCTGCTGGGCTAGGACCGCTCCTAAGCCCGTGGGGCTGGCATCCGCCAATAGCTGGGACTCGTTTCGGGGGTCGAAGTACACCAACGTAGTGTCAGCTGAGAGAGCAGCTTTCGTTTGGCGGAATGCCTCCTCTTGCTCCGCTTCCCACATCCAGTGGCTGGAGGTTTTGGTGAGGTCACGGAGAGGCCCTGTCAGGTCCGAGAGGTTTTTGATGAAGCGCCCGCAGTACGTGACCATACCTAGGAAGCTGCGGACGCCGGACACTGACGTCGGGGCGGGAGCATTTTGTATGTCCGTTACTTTGTCCGGGTCGGGGCCAATGCCTTTGTCGGAGAAACGATATCCAAAAAAACTGATGTCTCTCCTCAAGAACTCGCACTTTTCACGGTGGAGGGTGAGTCCACTGTCTCGGATGCGGGATAACACGGCCTGGAGACGCAGGAGGTGCTCTTCCAGCGTGGGTGCGTGCACCAGGATGTCATCGCTCATGTTGAGCACACCTTCCAGCCCCTGGAGGACATTTTTGACGATGTTTTGGAATACTTCAGCAGCGCTGGAGATGCCAAAGTTGAGGCGGGTGTAGCGCCAGAGTCCTGCATGGGTGGAGAACGTAGTGATGGGGCGAGAGTCTGGGTGGAGCGGGATCTGGTGATAGCCTGAGCGAAGGTCCATCTTCGAGAACCACTTGGAGCCAGCGAGTTCCCCGATGATGTCGTCTACTGTTGGAGTCAGGTGGCGCTCCCGTTTGATTGCGAGATTCGGGACCCTCATGTCCACACAGATGCGGACGGCTTCCGGTTGCTTCGGTTTCTTCGCGACGACAATGGGTGACACCCATGGGGTGGGGCCACGCACCCGTTCAATGATACCCGCTCTCTCCAGAAGGCGTAGCTCTGCTTCTACTTTGGGGCGGAGGTGGAAGGCAATCCTCCTGTGGCGGAGGGCGATCGGGGCGACGGACTTATCGATGTGCAGTCGGACTGCTGGACCCTTCAGGCATCCAATTCCTTCGAATAGTGTTCCGAAACCTTGCAGCAGGCAGTCTAGGTCGTTGGCATGCACGTTGAATGCAAAGTGGATCAGGTTGAGATCCTGCGCGGTGCGGCAGCCAAGTAGAAATCCTGAACCTTCCTGTGATACATATAATTTGGCCTGTTGGTGTGCGGTCTCATGAGAGAGATTGGCCTGGAATACGCCACACAGCGTTAGTGGAGAACGGGTGCCGAAGGCATAGACTTGTACTCTGGTAGGGCGTAGCGTTGGAGGGTTGGGTAAACTCCTGTAGACGCTGGCAGCCATGAGATTGATGGTGGCACCTGTGTCGATGAGGGCAGCTATGGCATGTTCTTGCACTTTGACCTTACACATGGGTGTAGCGTGATGGGTGGCCGGCAGAGCATTCAGCATTCGGACCACGTGGACAGTGGCAGCATCGGCTTCATCGTCGTCCATGTCACTGTCGGGGGAACCATCGGGGGGCGGCTCAATCACGCGAACTCGCCGTGGCGGGCCATTTTGCTTCCTCCTCTGTGTCGACCGGCATACTTTGGGGAAATGGTTCACTTTCCCACACGCGCTGCAGGTCTTGCCATGCGCGGGGCAGGCTCCTTCGTGGGGTAACAGGCCTCCGCACCACCCACATGGGCGACTACGGGAGTTCGGTTGGGAGGTCGTAGACTTCGGCCTCGTGGCTCTCTGTCGTGGCTCCTGAACGTTGGTGCGAATGGCGCATACCGGTTCTTCCTTGACAGTGGTGGCCGGCTTGGGGTCCATGTGCGCCGTGCGGGCCTTGGACAATTCTTTGGAGCGGCCAAGTGTCAAGATGTCCCTCATGGACATGTTGTGCTCTTGCAGGACCCGTTCGCGCAGCTTGGAGGACGCGCAGCCTTGGATGAACTGGGCCCGGATTTCGTCGTCCTCGTCTGGGAGGGTGCAGGTGCTTGCCAGCTCTTTTAGCCTCGCGTAGAAGATATCTACGGACTCCTCTGGCTGTTGGCGTGCTTGGCGGAGTAGGAAACGCTCGTAGTCGGGGTTGGCAAAAGGCTCGAAATAGGCCGTGATGGCGTCGCGCATCGTGGCGTAGTTTCTTGGGGGCCCTGCTTCCCGCACGGTCTTCGATATTTTATGAATGTCCGCCACTCCGAGGTGAAGAAGCATGGGTCTCCTCCGTGGAGCAGGGATGTCCGCCGCGTTAAAAATACGTTTCTAGGCGCTCAACCCATGCCTTCCAGCGTGCTGCTTGAGAGGGTGGGGGCCTGTGATGGTGAACGGCTCCAGATGAGGAACAGACGCCATGTGGGCGACGCAGTGGGCGCGACTGGGGTGGCAGAGCACTTGCAGTGGGACACCAGCAGGCAGGGCCCGTGATTAGGCGCGGTGTCAAGCGGGGCGCCGTAGGGCGGTGCAGGCAGCAAACCCTCGATGGCTGCAGTGAGGCTGCAAGGGGCGAAGCTCAGCAGGTGGGTGCGCACAGCCACCAGAGGGCGCTGCAGAGCGAGTCTTGGCAAATGCGGCCTAAACCCTGCGTGTCTGTGCCAGATGGGGGCGCGCTGTTCCGTGGCACCACGTGTGGCCAGACAGAGGCGGCCTGGAATGCCCCTGATGCAAGGAGAGAGAAACTAAGGCCTAGCAGGGCCGTGGCCGGAGGCACGGGCGTGGAGAGCGTCAGGAGGAGAGCGGCTGGGAGTGGGCAGCGTCACTCTTACCGCAAGCTTGAGGGCCGCCGGAGGTCCGTAGCGGAGATGGCCGGGTGCCGGAGGGCACAGAAGGAATCCGCATGCACGCGTGCGCGGTCAGCAGAGCAGCCGTAGAGGCTGTCGAAGGTGTCGGCTGTGAGCCGCTCGGAAAGCCTGTGCAGGGCCTCGCGAAAGCGGCAGCAGGTGTGCGGCAGAGAGCACAGTGTGCCAGGCGAGGGATGCGGGAGACGCGGCTGGGGCGGTCTCGCGGTGACGGTGCAGGCGGCAGGCACAGCCGGTGTGGTGAGTCACGGCGGGGTGGGGAGACCACCTCGTCGCCAGTGTAGTATTCTAGGTCTGGGCCTAGTGCAGAGGACACATGGAGTCAGACAGTGCGTATTGGGTAGCAGCCAGTAACTCACTGACCACGCCCAGCATGACCTGGGCTATTTATTCATACACATACGTGCTGGCCGAGCGTACGCTGGGCCAGCCCATTACATTATGTAGTGGTATCGAACTGGGGGGAAAACACCCCTTACTCAAATGGGCAATGTGGAGTGGCCCAACCTGGACAACATTACAAGCGGGACAACTGTTTATGCCTGTCCCTTTAAAATATGTATTGAAATGCTCATACTGCACATGATGCATCTTTTCTCATTTTAGCCAACCTCTGGGCATCTGGTAGTTTCTCTCGAAATTATTTACCCACAGAAAATCCCATAGACATAAACAACTGAATTGCAAAAGGTCAGACAGGAAAAAAATATCACGGAAGCAATAATTCACTGAATGACATTGCATAACAATCATTCCACATAAAAAGCCTTAAATGTTAGAACGATTTATTGTGGTTGTGTTGTGCTTGCATTTGATTGTTATCCCCTCCTGTGTTGGATTTTGAAGATTATAAGGACATGTACCCAAAACAGGTCCTGAGGGAGTAAGTGGAAGCCATTGTTGTTTAGAAAAGGAAGCATTCTTGCTACCTCCTACACCGCTGTTGGCTCAGTGAATGGAGTGGCCTTAGTCCCCTCAGCTGATGAATCATGTTAAACCGTTGTTTCTAGCTGTTTCAGTACAGTGGCTTCGATAAGGAGAGCAAGAAAAATAACATGAAAAGGTATGTGTATCACTGGCACTATGTACAACATATTACGTTCCCCGGCAAATTGGAACCCATCGATCCCCTGTCACTGGGTATCAATAATTCTACATGCCTTTCCAAAAGATTAGTGAAAGGTCACGATAGAAAAGTGCTATACAACACACATTCAAAGTGGGAAAAGCCTTAAAGCATGTTTATTGAAGTGGAAGGGATCCCTTTCACTACAAAAACAATGCTTCACAGAACACACACACCCTTGCACACAGTTGCGGCCGGTACAGGTAAGAGCGGTGGGGGCGGGGTGGGGGTGGAGTCGACAGATGACGACAAGGGAAAATGAAAAAAACCAAAAAAAACACTTACCGAGTTGGCAATGCAGTGAGCTCAAGGTAAGTTGTTTTCTTTTTTTCCCCCTCATCGTCGTCTGTCGACTCTGCAAGAATCAAATGCCCTCACACACCTAGATAGGTGTCATGCTTCATCATAGGGCGTTTGCTCCTCGTCGGGCCGGCGCTGCAATGCCCGACGGGCACCCCCAATGGGGGCTCTTTGCCGGAGATCTTCTTATCCGCCGTTTGGTGAAGTGTGGGTGTGGGGGCTTAAGGAGTAGATCAGTGTTAAAGTGTGAAAAGTGTGAAGTTAAAAATAGGAAAAGAGGTACTTCTCAGGAAAAAGTTTAATGAACAAGTTCTCTTACCTATATTAAAATGTGTGATGCTATCTATTAGACTTTAGTTATCTTAGATAGCTATAGGTCAAAATGTTTCTAGCTTCTGTGTAGTCATAACAATGATCTAGTAGCTATTTGTCAGGACCGATATTAACCTAATCTACTTTGTGATTGGAGTTTTATTGTATAGGTTCATGGATTTGCTCCCAATCACACATACCTTAGTTTTGGAATTGATTTTTAAATTATTTATTGATGACCTGTAGCTCAAACACATACAGTAAACAGTAAAAATACAATTAAAGAGTTGCATTCTTTGTTGCAATATTGTTGGCAGGTCGCAAATTGTGAATCACATGCTTATTTTTTACACCAAATGCATGCTTTTTTGTTTGCACCAATAGCATGCTCTGTGTTGGATCAAATTGTGTCCCCTGTACATATAAAAACACCTAAAAACGAACATGACATATATTATTTAAAGTCCATCACAATTGGTAACTCACCCCAATCGGGTAAAATTCGAGACTCTTCGAGTCGTGCACAATAGCACACCGTTTGCTTGCTGAAAAAAGCAATCAATGTCGGGGTCAATTGACCCTACCTTGATTCAGAATAGAAATAGTGTTCCATTCTCTGATGCGTGGTCGGCTATGCCGTACCTACAGTTTGGTCAGGACCGGCTCTCTGGATGACCTACCCTCGTGTGCCGACTCGGAAGTGTCAGTGCACGGGTTGGTTTGCAGTATTTAACCTGTTGTTGATGATTTAACAGTGTGGGTCCCGCCCTGCGTCTAAACGGTAGAGCAGGGAATTGAGTTTAACCAGACTGGTTTAGTCCATTTTTTATCTTCTTTGGGAGGGGAGAAATGTGAGAAAATGTGACGCCCATCTTGTCACTGTAATAGGGGTTCAGCCTATTGTGGATATGCACTTGGGCTTAAGATTCTTTTCAATTTTTTCTAACCATTTTAAAAGGGTATATTGGAACCGTGTTCCCCAAAGGTGGGTGAAACTGGGAACAGTTTCTGCTGGTCTTGGAGCTAGTGTGGTTGTTTAACGCCTGTGTGGTCAGTTTGGTTAAATGTTTAGCTCATCATTTTTGAAGTGTTCATGTGAACGGCCTCCATGGGTTTCTTAACGTCTCTGTGCTTAGTAAGATCTGTCATCCTCAATCTTAAAGGTTTTTACGACCAGTGTAAGTTTTACGAGGTAGACTGGATTAGTAGGTTGGTGAGCGGATTGCTCCACACAGCTGTGTAGGACTAGAAGCCGTTGATACCACTATTGGAACAATGTCTGTATGGTCTGCCCAATACAGTGTTTCACTCGCTTTGTGAGATGTATTCCCAATAACAACCGCTAAAGGTTTCGTAAGAGGGACAGTATAAGGGTGTTGGTGAGCGGGTCCCTCAATCACCAAGAGTAATGTCACAGTGTTTGGTGATCTCCTAGGTCCCTGTCTGGTCTAGGTCTAATCTATTATAGGAATATCTACATCTCATGCCTTAGGATGTCATCATTCAGACCAATGGTATTGGAGGAAAGGCGGAATATCCATAGTGGTTCTTTTCTAAACAGTGCTTGCTTATTCATATTAGGATGTGCTTCTAGTATAATCCATCGTAGGTCGTCTGATGTGTGACCGTAAGTCAGGAAATGCATACTTATTTTTGTGTTGGACTTTTTGCAGTGAATTGTGCTGCGGTGTTGGTTGATTCTTAATTTAATAGGACGTGTAGTCATTCCCACATACTGTTTTCTACATGGACAGGTGATTAGATAGATACAATTTTTTGTGTTGCAGTTTGTGTGTGCTTTTAGTGTCCATACCCAGTCTGTCCTGAGCTGTACCTCTCTGCTGGTGATCGTGGAGGTACAAGTAACACATGATCCATAAGGTAAATGACCTACCACTGGGGAAGGTCCCACAATGGTCTTTGGTCTGACACCTTCATCTCTCGTGGATGTGTGTGTATTAACATGTCCTTCAAGTTTTTTGTTCATTTGAATGTGAATCTTGGTGATGGGAGAGACAATTGCCCTGCTTTTAAGACTGGCCAGTGTTTGTTAATAGTCTTACGTATCTGGTTAGATTGTGATGCAAAAGTAGTGACACAAGTGAGTAGTTCTTCTCGTTGGCTTATCCTTGGTTCTAGTAGTATCTCCCTATTGTAATTCCGTGCACATTTGCGTGCTGTTTTTACATGGTGCTTAGGGTATTGTTTGGTCTCTAGATTTTCCACTAGTGTTTGTGTGTCAAAATGCTTAACTGTGTTGCATTTGCATCATATACGTAAGAATTGTCCATAAAGCAAATTATCACATAGAGCTTTCGGATGGTGGCTGCTGTAAAGTAGCAGACTATTTCTGTCTGTTGGTGTCTTGTATGTACTGGTATTATTTCATTGTCTTTTTTCTTTTTCATCAGATCCAGGAATGGTAAATCCTTATCTGTGATGGTTTTTGAGAATTTTAAATACAGGTCAAGAGTATTGACCCATGTGTAGAAGGTTTCACAAGTTGTTATATCCCCTCTCCAGAAAATAAGTATATCATCTGTAAACCTACGCTGTAGGAGGATATTGGAGTCATATGGGTTGGTTGTGTTAAAGATGTGTTGTTCCTCAAAGTGTGACATGTACAGGCAAGCTACAGTAGGAGCGAAGGTACTTCCCATGGAAGTACCCTGGGTTTGTTGGTATAACTGTGTTCCGCATTGGAAAAAAATTCCCGTGAGGGCCAAGGTGGCACACTCCATGATGAAACTGATGGGTGTATTTGAGGTCCACTCTTCTGTTAGTAAAGTATTTTTTTTTTACTTCTAGAGACGCTTGTTGTGGTATATTTGTGTAGAGTGCTCCCACATTTAGGGTGACCAATAGGTCTATCCGATGTGTGTTGTTATTGGATTTTATTATGTTCAGTATGTCTCGTGTGTCTTGGATGTAGGCATCTGCCGAGTCCCAGAAGCAAGTGCCCTCATTTGATGGAGATATTTAGAATGTTGAGAGATGGCAATCTCTCAAGAGACCAAAGATGGATAAGAGGCAGGCCCTGAAGAGGCAGTACTTCAAGTGAACACTAGGATTCTTTGTGGGTAATTTGCCAAAATCACCATTAAGAAGAATGGTTGCGGTAGGCCACTTTGTGAATGGGAAGGATGCAAGACGCTAGACTTTGCACTGCTATAATCTGTGTTTAAAGAAGAACTGAAATCATAATCTAACAGGATCCGAAAAGAGGTGTGTTCCACAAGGGACTGCTGGAGTCCCATGGGAGGGGTGGACCTTCTTCTCACACGTTTTAGAGGCCGGCCACTACCCTACCATTTTTCTGGAATGTATATTTAAAAAAAAGGAAATCAAGATGTTTCAGGTAATGCTGTAAATATATGTGTAGCGCCCCATGAGAATATCTTTCCAATTACTTTTTAGCAGGGACAATGCTGGTGTTCACTGCTGTGTTTCCAGTGCAATTTAGTCTGAAAAAGATTCCAAGCGGCAATTGTTACAGATTATTGATTGAGCCTTTATTTCTTCAGGGTTTTCAATGTTTATGAGTACAAAAGGTGTACGCAAGAGTGTTGTGCATAATGTTCAAATGACATCCAGAGCTAAAGTGTCTGGGATGTCAGCACTGGAGTTTTGGAACTAGTGCTTGGGCGAAGAAGACTGTTGGGTGTTGAGAGTTATCACCTGAAAAGAGAAAGGGTGAAAGTCAGACACTCCATTCTTGAAGTCAGTGACCATGAGCATGGCTTTGTACTGGAAACCTGTGGGTAGCTCTTACTTTTAGAGCACTACCCAAGGCCTCTCTCAGGCTTATCCTGAAATGGTATGCCAGTGACCCAGCCTCCCTTGTTCAGTACAAGCACTGCAGGTTAAGAGCTGAACCCTAAGGTAATTAATACCCGGGTCAACTTTGAAGATATCTTATTTTTCAGCACCGATTGTCAGTTTATACATCTGCATGAGAACATTCCTGCCACCTGCCTTGATTCCCCAGACATGCACAGAATGGGGCTGAGGCATAGAAGGATCACAGAGGAAGAGATTCACAGTATCCTAGCAGGTCCCAATGGACTGTAGTAGAAGCGAACAAAGCCACCCTCATGGACCCCACTGGATGAGCACAAATGATATCTGTAGTGGACAAGAAGGGCAACTTCTTAGAGACAGCTCCCAGTGTTCCAGCCACCACACACCAAGTCAGCAGCATCCACCTGAGAGATTGTACATCCGGGCTCTGGTCGTCAGTGAAGAAAAAGTCGAAGGTGTGGGTGCTATGTGGCCTAAATGAATGATTAGGTGAACCATAAAAGAGCATTCAAATATTTGCTATCAAAGCAAATAATGTTCTCATGCAGTGAAGGCTCCTTCCTGCATGAGTCATGGTTTTCATCTCAGTATAGCAAAGTTGAGGTAGAGCAACATAGTCAAGAGTCCAAAGTTAGCCCTATTGTATTCTTCCTGCAGTACTAGCCACAAGGACTTATGGCAAGGGGCAGCACCAACAGGTTTAGTCACAAAAGATTCAACGACAGTCGGGGTGCTTCCAGCAAGATAATATATATTAAATACAATGGGAGACCCAATCGACCCTTGACGGCTTGGGCAATGTAATATGAACAGGTAGAGGTGCCTACAAGGGATTTATTTATATGATTGATTTGGAATGATTCTTGCTTTTTACTTAACGCAAGCTCTTATATATTGCTTGCAAATTAATTTCTTTTTAAATTATTCATGCACAGACAACTCATTGGTTTTCTAGTGAAATATGAAAACATCAGATTATATCAGGATTTGTCAGAAAATGTCAGAAAACACGGGTGTATATTAAAAAATCAATTTTATTGTAGTATAAAAATTATGATAAAGGGTACTAGATCGTTAAACACACAATGAAACAGGAAGATGTACAGAAATACAGATGTTTTTTGTACTTCACAGTAACAATTGTGTACACTTTTTTCAAGTCAGAATAAGGCAAATCAACTAGTTAATAAAGAAGAATATAGCCTTTGGTAACACTGTACAAAAATTAGGTGCAATTGTCGACGTTTCGGTCTATGGGCTGTCGTCTGTTAGACCATCTTCAGGACAATGAGAGTTTAAAATGGTTGACCCTCGAAAATCATTATAATTATCGATGTAACTGTAGCCTCCAAGTATACGGTAAGTAAACGGATATCCTATGTGGAAGATCGGATCTAAATTTCGAGTTTTGACGAAAATCCAGAAAGTTTGTGGATATTCGAGCAACGCTATTTTTGGTTCCGACTCTGCGAGCGAGCGTGCACTTTGATGCGATCTGCCACGATGGATTTCAGGCGCATATGTGTCTTTTTCTAACTTGAAGTCATAGTAGATTCACCGTCTCTCTAAAAAGAACCAAAAATAGCGTTGCTCGAATATCCACAAACTTTCTGGATTTTCGTCAAAACTCGAAATTTAGTTCCTTTGATCCAATACGTTCAGTACATGGGTGATGCAGATGGGATTTGAAGCCCTCCCACAGAACACTCCCACCCTCCCTCTCAAGCTGACTCCGATTCCCCCTCTGCTGTTTATATCTGACCTTCTGGCAGCAACCAGGCGTCAGTGCTCTCCAGGACGGAAACTGCTACATGGGATGGTGGCTGTTTGAGAACTGACTATACTCTACCAACACCAGGTGGTCATCCTAAGGGAGCAAGGCACCCACAGGGTAGTTGCAGGGTGTAACGGAGGCTCCAACGGTGCAAGGGGGCCCCCAGACTTTCCACATCATAGGGGAATCTCCTCAGCAACCGAGGCTGATTGCAAATAATTAAATAGCAACTTAACAGTTGCATGGAGTGGGAGGCCAACTGAGGCGTATTTGTTGTAGCAGAGGTGTAAAGTAAACAGCAGGACTGCCTGAAGAGAAGGCTTCACCAGGGCAGGACTATGAGCATGTTACAGTTTAAAAGCAAAGGGCAGGAAAGGGCTCGAGCCGTTGTCAGTCAGTGAGCAAAGTTAAACAACACAAATGTCTCTATTTGTAATGTGTATGGTCCTACAGGTGTAGACCCAAAATGCTGGGATCATTTTTCAATTAAATTATTGTCCTGCCCATCTGAAAACCTTATTGTAGTGGGTTATTGCAATCAGCTAATGGACCCTTTTATCGACAGATGCTCAAAGACTCAATCTATTCCCACCAAATGGAAACAGCTTTCACAAAATCCATTGTTTCTAGAGGGCTGATTGGTGCATGCAGATCATCCCACCCTGATGTACAATATTTTACCTTTTATTTCCCAGTACACCATTCCTAATCCAGACTAGATACATATTTTTATCACAAAATGTTTTTCAATCCCTGTTATATGCAGAGATTGGCTCCATTCTTATTTCAGATCATGCCCAAGTTTTAGTACATTTGGATATCCAGGTTGATGCTCCCTGCTCCAACAAATGGAGATTTATTAGCACTTGCCTGCACATCAATACTTTTGCTGAACAATTTGAAGTTTTTTCTAATTATTTTTTCAATATCAATCTTCCTTCCGCTACACAGATGCATTTTGTATGGGATGCCATCAATTCACAGGTGAAAGGTTTTATTATTGATTATATTGCTATAAAAACAAAATCTTCGGATCTTCTTAAAGCCATTTAGACCCTCGAACATGAATATTTTTCATCCATGTAGGCAACTACTCTGATACGACTGACCCAAGCCAAACTTTAATAAAGCAAACAATCCTTACAGAGTACATGTGACACATTACTAAAAATTAACGCCAAATATTATGGTGGTCGTGATAAAGAGGGCAGGTTATTAGTCAACTATTTAAAAGTTAGGAAGCAGAAATTTAATATTCACACCATTACAGATCAACATGGCACCAGACACTGCACCAACTCAAAGATTTTAGAATGTCTTACTGAATACTACACTCATTTATACACCTCAGAGTCTTCCCCCACTGAAGACGCTCTGGATGCCTTTTTCAAGATAGTCCTAAGACTTCTGAGCACCCACTAGACTTTTCTTTATTGGAAGATGATATCTTGGTGGCAGAACCTATGAGCATGATCACTAAACTTCCTAGAGACAAAGCTCATGGCCCAGACAGATTTTCAGTGGAATTTTATTCCCAATCTTCCCATATTCTGATTCCAAAATTATTGCTCTTCATCCAGTCTTTTATCTCCCTCGACAGTGCATCAGGCACTTGTTCTGAAGCCATGTTATGTTTACTTCCCAAATAGGATAAAGACTTATGCCGGAGTTACAGACCCATCTCCCTCATTGACACTCATTCCAAAGGTTTCGTGAAAGTACTTGCCTTGCGTATTTAACAGATCCTCCCAGATCTACTTGGTATGGAACAGTCTGGTTTTGTTCATGGAAGATTAATATCAGACAACTCTAAAACCTTCCTAAATGTCGTACACTTGACCTCCAAATCTACTTCCTGCCCTGCAGCTCTAGATGCAGAGAAAGCATTTGATAGTGTCAGCTGGTCTTTCATGTTTAAAGCACTAAAATGGCATGACTTCAGTCCTCGCATTATTCAATATATCCACATGTTATACTCTACACCGTCCACCTCTATTTTTGTTAACGGTAGTCAATCACATTACTTTCCCTTACATATTGGCATGCAACAAGGTTGCCCTTTATCCGTCCTTCTCTTTATTTTAGCTCTTGAGACCTTCTTGAAAAAAATAAGCAGAACCCATATATTTTCTGGTTTTATCCATAGAGATTTCCAGAATAAATTCACTGCCTATGCAGATGGCATATTGCTTTTTGCATATGCAAAATTGGTGTGCAGTTCTTAGAGAGAGTGTGAGTGTTCAGGTCTGTGGAATAGCCACCTTTTGGTGGAAGTGCCCTCACACACCCCGAAGGATGTCATGCTTCATAATATGGGCCTGCGCGAAGGGACTCTTTGGCGAAGATCTTTTTGATGAAGCTGTTTGGTGCGTGTGAGTGTGTGGAATGAAGTGAGTAGTGTAGTGAAGTGCAGAATAGTGTGCTAAAATAGGTTTAGGAAGGCCCTACTACATAAATGTTTATTCATGGGACTCACTAACCTAACTTAAAAGCAATGTGGCCCTAACTGGATACAATGGTCCTATAGGGCATGTGTGTTGTGAACAAAGGCCAACATGTTTCTTGCCATTGTTAGCCCCTAACAGGTCTCTCGGCAATTCATCAGGACCAGGTGATTTGGAAAATATCAGTAGTCTTACACTACTGCAAGGCTGGTGCTTAGGGTGTAAGAAATGCTATAGTTACCAGCTTTGCGAGTAAATACAGGGTACGATTTACCTAGTATTGTTCGACCCCACGCTGTTGAGGTCTGAGCTGACAGGAGTGTTAGCAGAGCGCGTCGTTACTCACGACAGAGAGGCGGCGTGGCAACTAGCCCTTCTCCTATCCCGGCTCTGGTTCACTGTTCAATTTATGCAGTAGGGCCTTCCTAAACCTATTTTAGCGCACTATTCTGCACTTCACTGCACTACTCACTTCGTTCCACAAACCCACATGCACCAAACGGCTTCATCAAAAAGATCTCCGCCAAAAAGCCCCTTCGCGGGTGCCCGTCGGGCATTGCAGCGCCAGCCCGACGAAGAGCAGACCCATATGATGAAGCATGACATCCTTCGGGGTGTGTGAGGGCACTTCCTCCAAAAGGAGGCTATTCCACAGACCTGAACACTCACACTCTCTGTAAGGAACTGCACACCAATTTTGCATATTTAATTCTATTTAGGGAGTACGTGTGCTGGACCTGCTCAAACAAGCTTCCGGTACCTCTTGTTTTGAGAACATATTGCTTTTTCCATCAAGTCCACAACATACAGTTCCTGAATTTCTCTGATTACTCAATGGCTTCTCTGCTGTTCCAGGATATAAACTCAACATCAACAAATCAGAAGCACTCCATTAAAAAAAATATTGTTTTCAAGAGCTGTTTAAAGATACAAGGTTTACATGGAAGCCCAAACACATTAAATGCTTAGGCCTTTTGTACTCTAGTTCTATCAAAGATACTTTATTGAGTAAAGTAAATGAAGCAAAATCAAAAATATCAACTCTTTCAGACCGACGGTCCCCCTTATTTTTGTTGTGTTGGGGTAGAGTCGCTACCATTAAAATGATGATGTTGCCAATTATTAATTTTCACTCCGTGCTTTCTGTCACTCTCCCCAATATATTCTTTAAATCTCTCCATAAAGTCTTGCATTTCTTTGGCCAAGTTACAACAATTTAAAGAATCCGGTGGGGTAAATTTTCCCAACCTCAAAAAGTATCACTCTGCCTTTACCCTCAAACAAAGACTTCTCTCTCTAACTATCCTCACCACTAACTTACCATATGACAAAAACTAGAACATTCCTTAATTACTCAATTTTCTATTCATCATTTAGCTTATATTTCACAACCTGCTAAATCACTTCACTCCCCAATACTTACTCACTCTGTTTCATTAGCTAGACCCCCACTCATCCATTCTAACACTCATTTGGAATACCTCAAATTATTACCCATCTGGTATAATAAGCATATTAAATTAAATAATAGTGTCCTCTTCTGGAAAGAATGGATAAACAAAGGAATTATAACTATAGATCAACTACTCTCAAATGTGCCTCCAATTAGATTTTCAGACATACAACGCAAATTCGGTTTTCCCCCACATCACGCCACCAAATACGAACATCTCAAAACAATTCTCACACAACTTCCTTCATCACCTCCACCCTTATAACCCACCACTAACACCTCCTTTCACCCTCTTAATTTCAACCATGATGAACTTACATCTTACATATTTAAAATTCTAACTGACTCCCACGCTGACTGGCTGAAATCTCCTGTTAAGTTACAATGTGAGCAGGATCTTCAACAAGTGTGCCTTCCCCCCCGTGGGAAAAAATATGGTCTAAAGTTCACCGCACATCACCTTCAGCCAGTACGACACAAACATTATTCTTTTTTTACAATAGATAATTTTGTTGTCCCCGTGTCTCTCTGTAGGTTCAATCTCTCCACTGACACTAAGGGCCTGATTCACAGAACTAACTTACGACAAAATCCTAAACTTACTACCATTTTGGTATTCACAGAATGAACTTACTCATTTTGGTATTCACAGAATAAACTTACTCATTTTGGTATTCACAGAAGACACTTACACATTTTGTGTAACTTACACATTTTGTGTAACTTACTCATTTTGTGTAACTTACACATTTTGTGTAACTTACACATTTTGTGTAACTTACACATTTTGGTATTCACAGAAGGCACTTACTCATTGATGAGTAAGTGCCTTCTGTGAATACCAAAATGAGTAAGTTAATTCTGTGAATACCAAAATTGTTGTAAGTTCATTCTGTGAATACCCAAATGTGTAAGTTCATTCTGTGAATACCAAAATTGTTGTAAGTTCATTCTGTGAATACCCAAATGTGTAAGTTCATTCTGTGAATACCAAAATTGTTGTAAGTTCATTCTGTGAATACCCAAATGTGTAAGTTAATTCTGTGAATACCAAAATTGTTGTAAGTTTACGATTTTGACGTAAGTTAGTTCTGTGAATCAGGCCCTAGATGTTGATCTTGTCCTCTGGACCAAAGCAATTTTTTACATATGTTTTCTGAGTGCCCTTCTGTCAGAGTGTTTTGGCTCCAAATTTGGAATAAGATACATTAAATTTGTTCCATTAAAGTACCTTTTGATAGATTACATATTTTTTTAGAAGTTTCCTCTTATATAATGCATTCTCAGGGTATGGTTGGAAAATTTGTTGACTTACTTATTGATATTGTGCTCCAAATTATTGCATCCAACTGGAAGAACACCACTAAAATCCATGCTAATCGGATGGTGGAATATGCTATGTCATTATCAAAGACTGGACAAAGCTAATGGACTACTACACATCAGCTGATCAAACGAGACCTGCTCTTGATGCCATTAACATCCTTTTTATCCAGAAATTCCATTCCTTCCTTAGGTACCAGTGCTACTTTTGATCTGCCGTAATTTACAGGCTGCACCTCTTTATAATGTTATAACCATATTATCATGAATTATATTCATTTTATTACTGTCTCCTTCACTTAACATATATTCAGATTTTGTTTTCCTTTGCCTGCTCCTTCTTTCTTTCCTTTTCCTAGTTTTCGTTTATTGTTTATTCTCTCAAAAATCGTACAATACAAATTGACTGTTTGTATTCATTATAGCAATAAGTCTTGTATTCTGTATTCTTGTTTTACACCTATTGATTATTCCATTACTTATTCCTTTTGCCTTACATAAGTGCTATATGTGCTCCTGTTCAATGTATTCTTTTATTATTACTAACTCTTTCAATAAAGCATTTTTAAACAGCAAAAGAAACAGAAAGGTTGAAGAAGTGGAACATTTGCCAATTTGCATTGGGTCTCCCATCCTCGAAATGGTTCCCTATATTTTTGACTGATACGAGTTCTTCCAGGCAATTTGCGTATTGGAAATGCTCTGGAAGGTATTGGGAGTTAATTTGCATCATACAGCACTCTAGGCGATGAGCTGCAAAGGAGTGCTAAGATGTAAACAAGGTGTTAGAAAAGGGACCACAATTCTACTTTTGTTGTATGCACCAGAGAGGTACTGGATAGAGAGTACTACGAACTATTACACCCCCTAAATTACCTTATATTTTCCATTTATTCCCCCATTCCTAATGGAAATGGCAAGAGTATTTGTATTGCCTTATCCTCTATATTTAAAGCATCAGGGAATACTGGGGTTTCGGTAATCCCCTCCTCCATCCCAAATTACCAATACTGCAACCATCTGTAACTCCAGGGAGGACAGAATTACTCTTCATTGCATGTTTTTGGAAACTACATAAGGACATCTGCCTCTCAGAGTGAAGTGGATTCCGTCATGTTTTGACCAGTATTTCATATGGGCATGTTGCCTGCTTTCAGCAGGCAAATTGTCTTGGCCAAAGACACAGACCTACGGTGTTACTGAGGGGCTCATAATCCTGATGGAGCCAATAATAATTCCCATGTCTAACCCATCTGGATTAAATGGGCACTCATAATGAGGCCCAACATGTTCTGTAAATGGGAGGACCCTGACTAGCAAATGGCAAGCTCTATGACGCCCAGCTTGCACTTCCTTGGGCCAATCGGGATGCAGCAGTCCTCACACAGTAACTTTCCCACCTCACAACCCTCAGAAGTGCAAGTTTGCCTAGAGACATGCTCAGTCCAAAGATAAAAAGAATGGTTATATCAGCAGTCCTCTCAAAATTCCAAGGTCCGTGGGTACCTCGCCCTTTGCCTTCTGGAATGTGAAGTCCTATTTATCCCATTATAAAATCAGCACTACCAGGATGCAAGGTAAATTCGAGACTGGTAAATACACTTGGATACTTGACAGTGATGCATCAGCTGCCTTTATATGGTATTGGGTTAAAATTATATTTTGCTGGCATCCATTGTATCCTCACACATGCAAACGTAATATAAGGAATGTAGTCCCCTCTAAAGTTACATAAACATTATATTTCCTGTGACCTCAGTGTACAATGCCATTTTAAAGGTGCTCTGCCCGATTCTCTTCCCTCAACATGGTCATGGAAAACCTTGCTGACTTGCACTTGGATGTACTTTATCCTATGTATAAATTCAGAACTTCAGGTAATGGAATGCAAAGAAAAACCTGAACTGGATGAGGTACCGATGCATGGACCTGGGTAGCGTGAGAACGCCGGCTATATTCCTATCCCAATGTGATGTTAAGTGTCACAATAAAATGTCTAAATTATGGATAAAGTAAAAAAAATCGAAACATAGTAAAGTTTTTCAGATGCTAGCTGTAAAGCTGCATCAATACAGTATGCAAATTTCAAACTTGTGCACCAGATATTAGAATGAGACATCCTTATATGGTGCTGTTAAATCATCTTTACAAAAGCATGTGCCAAACTTGCAAATACCTTTTGCAAATGCCTACCATATTTGTATCACTTTTTTCTCAAGTATGGAAAATATCTGGTCATTCTGCAAATCCAACAACCTTTCACCGATTTTAAAGACTGCTGTCCTTATAAATGGTGCTGTTGGGATAACATGCTGACTTCAGAGACCTGTGTATTTAGGATTCAGTACACACAGTTTCAGCCATCTGGCAAGAGTGTTTGCCATCATGAAACACATACACAAAATGCACAAGATTATACACACAAAAGACAATGCATACTCTTTAACCTACAAAAGGGTATTTAGCTCGGCCCCCTTCACTAATTGGCTCGCCTGGGTCCTCATTTTAGAAGCAGCCCGCAGCATGTCGAGGTTGTCGTATTGTTCTATCCTTATGTTCACAGGATACAAAGCAGGACCCGAAAGAACACAGTGTTCTGCTTAATTTGAGGCATTTATTTACAAAATATGGTACAAACTATAACAGAAGAATGTGCCCTGCTGAGCCAGCCAGCGCAGGGATACAATCCTGGTACTACCTCACTGCCCAGCAGTGTCAACCCCATGAGCATGGCAGCCACCCACCTCTTCCAGTGCAAAAAGCACTACCTGACACAGTGCTCTCAGCCGGCAGTAGAGAGGAGCTGGCAGCCTTGCTACTGACCTATGGATCTGAGGTGCACTTCCGCTCTCCTCCATCTCCTTGCAGGCAAGGACTCTGTATGCAGTGGCACCAGATCTGCTCTCAGCTTCCAGTTTATTTGCGTGAGATAATCAAAGTCTATGTCTAGAATTATCAACTCAACATAAGATAAAGCTGAGAGTAGCCCCTGTGCAAGGTATTACAGTGTCCTAGCCTACAAGGTGAAGGAGGTGGTGTGGGTTGGGTGGTGATTAGATAATTGGTACACTAGTCACTCGCTATCTTTCTAAAAAAAAGTGTTTTTTCTTTAAGTGGACTTCAGAACTGTGCACCCTTCATTTTATAGGCAATACACCAATTACTTCTAAACTGAAAGGACAAAGCATTTACCAAACCCAGGTCCCTGGCTTCTTCTCAATTAACAGTACCTTCCAACTTTGTGTGGAAGGCAGGCAACAACTTTCATTCAGTTGTTTGACACTGGACTGACCCTTGGCCATTATCTTGCTGTCTGACCTAGTCGGTTAGTGCCCGGTACTGGTAGTGCTGAAGTTCTTGGTTCAAAACTCCATACTGGCCAGAAATGTTAATAATGCATTAACTGTCCTGCTATTCCCTGATGGAAGGGATATAGGTAATGGGAATGGCTGACTTGGTGTGCAATAATGTGTAGCAGCAGTAGAATTGCTGCAGATGTCAAGTAATTCTGCCTAACCACCTTTCATTCCTCATACAGGGAGGGATTGGTTCTCTTTCCTGTTTTTACTTGTCAGGTGGGATATATGCACAGGGTTACTGATTCGGCAAGTGACAATTTGGCATAGTGTATCCTGTTCAACTTGATTAAATTTATTTAGTCTTTTAAAGAGAGCGAATGTGACCCGTTAGGGTATCAGAGCGCTTTACAGAGATAACAAGCTTTTTCAAAGATAAGAACAAACGATCATGAGTACACTTGAGGGAGATAACACAAATGCCAGCAGGAGCAGAGGAAGACTGCACAACACCAACCTCTGCCCATTAAGATAACAGTGAAGTACGAATTATGCAATATGCTAAACATCGTCCATGATCCCAGAACAGAGTAAGTTACATCTACGAAGTCTTGCGAGGCTAGATGGGTAATGTTCACACAAAGAGCAATAAAATAGCTCTAAGCCGCTGTTCTGTATTTGCTCTGAGAGAGGTTATGGAAGGAATTCGCCAATTAGAAAAATCTTAGCTTCCTTCTTGAAACAGCTGGACCAACTGCCCAATGTGGAACTCTGGTGGGAATTGGTAGGGTTTCGGTTTTTGGGAATTTGGTTCACGCATTACTAGGCACAACACAAGCTTAAAAATATGGACAGGATTTTTTTCGGCCTAGAGAACTAAATTAGGTTGTGGAACAGGCTCCCTCTCTCTGCAATAGGGAGGGCTGCTGTGGCAAAGATGGTCTTTCTCCCACGACCTCGACCAAACCTCACTTTTCCCGCTATGGTCTGCGTTTTTTCATAAGCTGGATAGTCAGCTTGTATCCCTAATTTGGGCAGGAAAGCACAGCAGGGTAGAACTAATAGTGCTCAAAAGAAGCCTGGAGGAGTCGCTGTTCCGGACGTGCAGTTCTATCATTATGCAGCACATCTGCAGCATACCGATAGGTGGCTGACAGAATCTGATAATTGGGAAAAACAACTATTCAGGACTGTACTGGGTGGAGTCACTGACCATGTAATGTAATATGTGATGTCATAAGCAGAGCAGTGCGGGGACATAAGTTATAGTTAGCCGAGGTAACTAGAACTGCTGAATTTCTCTGGTTTTGTACGAGTGAAGTGTTAGCTTACTATAACGCCCCTGTAACCTTTGGTTTTCAGTGAATTTCGAAAGTTTTTTATTCTGTTTCCTAACTATAGCATCCCTGCAACCTCTGATTTTTTCCAGTGATTTTATGTACTTATAGTTTGGACTTAGTTTCCCTAGGAAAAGCATTTTTGACTTGCCTATAACTTTGGCGTCTTTTGACCAATCTGCATTTTTCAAAAAAAGTGTCAAAGTAGGTTCTGTGTGTCATGGAAAGTTTGGGGGTGATCTGTGCAGTGGGGACCTAGAAATAGGGGCACAAAATAAGGGTGCGTTTATAATGTTAATTCCCAAAGGAATGCGTTGTCAAACCTACAGCCCGAACTTCTGGACGAAATTACATCAAATTTGGCAGAAAGGTAGATAGGTAGATGTTGTTAGGCAGATTGTGCTTTTTGCTATTTCGTGCATATTCATTCAGTAGTTAAATTAAATCCAAACAGTATAGTGATATCTCTGGTCACGGATATTTTGCTGCAGGTTTGCGATGATCGTGGTTAAATTGCGACGAGTTCCTGGTAGATCTCGAATGCGCATGCCAACGGGAATGTTATGATTGGCTGGGCTCAACCTTAACAGAACGTTGCGGTGGTTTTGCAGTGCTCGCAGTTACATCAAAATGTATTCGAGGTAAATCGCAAAAGCACTCCAACGGGAATGCTGTGATTGGCTGGATGCAACCTCAACAGAAAGTTGTGGCCACCATTTTATGTATCAGGGATGGTTCCCAGGCTGAAATCTTTTTTTCAAAGTGACATAAGGGGTCAGGGTACAGGTACTCTGACCCTATGTTTGACAAATGGGGGGTATTAGAGTAACAAGTTATGTGTCCAAAATTTATTTTTTTAATCGTGCATGATATCCTCGACGACGCCGTGACTGCCAGCGTGCCCCCCCCCCCCCATGTACCATTGCGGGTATCGACATATTCACGACACCTGGCATCACAGCGAAAATGGAAGATCGATTTTAAAGATGAATTTTATGCAAGCTGCCTTAAAAAATATGATTTTAAACAGTGCACTAATAAACCCCTGGTGTCTAAAATACTGTAAAATGTTAGCATATATGTGTTTTACACTTTATAAAAAAAGGCGCGATCATCGCGGTTACTGACATCTTCGCGATACTCAGTGTGTTCACGAACATGGAAAATTGGTTTCCAAGATTGTTTTTGTACAAACTCCTCATAAAAATATGACTTTAAAGAGTGCAGTATTAAACCCCTATTGTCTTAAAATACTGTAAAATGTGTGCATATATGTGTTGTACACCTCTTAAAAAAGGCACAATTGTCGCGGTTACCAAAGTCATCGCGACACTCGGCGTAATCAGGAAAACGGGAAATAGGGTTCAAGCACAGTTTTAAAAAGTTACTACAAATATATGTGTACAAACATGTTCTGTAAGTTAGTAATGTGTGTATTGTAAAAGTTAGAATGAATTTGTTAAGTTATAATTTTTTTATGTGGTGGTGGTCGTTGAATGTTTGCATTTGTTTTGCGATTTCACGACATGATTGTGATCATTGCGACGTCGCAGCAAATTAAAAAAAATAAAAATCATTTAGCAAGAAAATGAACAACATTTTGGGCTCTTGGGTGGCTCTGACAAGAGCCTTTGTGTTGAGAGTGTGTATAAGACAGCTACATATAAGACTAAGGGGCCGATTCCGATTCCGGCCGGAAATCTCTACGACCGAGCCGGACCCGGAGAGAATTCCGACCGAATCGGACCCTAGCAGTCCGACCGGACGAGTACGATGCATTCGCATGCTATCGGACTCGAGTCGGTCAGACTCCCATTGAAGACAATGGGAGCCGGTCGTACAACGCGTACGCGGGCTCCCATTGACTCAATGGGTGCGAGGCGAACAAGGGCGCCCCCTACAGCGGGTACGCATCCATGCGCATTGCGGCATACATGCACAGGTAGGGGGGACCCATCGGTCCCCACTGTGTGCGACTCGCGCGCCTACGCGTACAGGGGGGTCCGACGCGGACCCCCAAAGTCCGGCTCCGACAGCTTTTTCGAGCCGGACGGCGCGAGTCGGTCGGACTGCTCGCGGCGGGCATCGTACTTACCCGGCCGGGAAACGTCTCCATAGCGCGGTACGAGTCGTGTCCATGCGAGTCGGTTGGAGCGTGTTGAAGCCGCGTTCGAGTCGGTCGGCGATTTCGCAGGTGCTTGCATCGTACTCGCTCGGCCGGACCCGCGTGCGATCCGGTCGGGAAACAGGGCTCCGAATCGGATCCGGTGAATCCGAATCCAATTCGGAGCACTACCGGCCGAGATCGGAATCGGCCCCTAAGGGGTCGATTCCGATCTCGATCGGTAGGGCTCCGAATCGGATTCGGCTTAACCGGATCCGATTCAAGCCTACTTCCCGACCGATTCGATGCTGCGCGTCGGGCGAGCGAGTACGATGCAAAATCGCCGACCGACTCGTCCGGACCGCTCCGACCGACTCGTTCCCGGGTCTAACCGCACCGACCGACTTGCTCGGACTCGACTCGCACCGCGCAATGGAGACGTTCCCCGGCCGGGTAAGTACGATGCGTGCCGCGAGCAGTCCGACCGAGCCGCGCACTCCGGCTCGAAAGAGCAGTCGGAGCCGTACTTTGGGGGTCCGTGTCAGACCCCCCTGTACGCGTAGCCGCGCGAGTCGCACACAGGGGGGACCCATGGGTCCCCCCTACCTGTGCGTGTACGGCGTGAGTTGCTTTGCCGCGTACACGCTGTAGGGGGCGCCCCTGTTCGCCTCGCACCCATTGAGTCAATGGGAGCCCGCGTACGCATTGTACGACCGGCTCCCATTGACTTCAATGGGAGTCCGACCGACTCAAGTCCGATGGCATACGTGCGCATCGTACTCGTTCGGTCGGGCTGCACGGGTCCGATTCGGTTGGAAATCTCTCCGGGTCCGGCTCAGTCAGAGAGATTTCCGGCCCGAATCGGAATCGGCCCCATAATGCTTAAGTTTCAGGTTGCCTAGAAACACCCTATTCCCTTTGTCTGTAAAGTGAACTTCATCACCTCTATATATTCCATGCATGTCAAAATGCAGATTGTTGTTGTAGATAGAGCCCATATTATGGTCTCTGAGGAAAGCAGAAACAGTTTTATTAACATGTTTGCTGGCTTTGTCAATCTATGGACAGAATTGATTTGACCACTCCATCTCTGTCTTTGGCATATATTAGAGTACACCAAGACAGTGTGAGGGAAAAGCGGCATCAGTTCTGCAAAGGGATCCTTCATTAGTATTTCCAGCCCTACCCCAGGCAATGTGCCTAGGTCATTGCCACCACAATGCACAATCATGAGGTGAGGAGCATGAAAATCCAAAAATGTTTTAACCAAAGGCAGCAGCTGATGAAACTTTAACCCTCTCTGGCCAAACCAACTAATCTCCACATTTGGCAAACCCAAGTCCCTGTCAATACCTTTGTTTTTTGCCGCCTCTTTTGCCCAATAGACATAGCTGTGGCCCACAATCCAAACTCTAGGAAGGAGGAGTAGCACACAGGATAGGTCTGCAGCTATTACAGTTGGTACTATGAAAGACAGTGATAATGCATGTGTTCTGGTGGTTTGAAAAAACTCTAAATTTGATTGGCTGAAGGGAATGTGCAGGTGAATAAAAGTAGGTTGCATTTGGAAATGATTAGTTAATAGATGTTTCATTGGCTCTGGTAAATAACAAAACAAATGTAATAGAGAGTTGGACATGCTTTACAGTATGTGCAGTAAACTACAACTGCTGTTGTTCCTTTTGTAACTAGTATGGACCTTCTGGAGTAAATAAGTGCTGCACCATGCAGTGCAATGCTCACTATTTAATTATAGACAAAAAACAAGGATATTATAGATATGAAAAAGAATTTTAAAAAACCTTAGAAATTCACTGAAAAAAACAAAGGTTACAGGGACGTTATAGTTAGGAAATAGAATTTTAAAAAACCTTTGAAATTCACTGAAAAAAACCAAAGGTTACAGGGATGTTATAGTTAGGCTGGCATTTCACTCGTACAAAACCAGAGAAACCAGCAGTTATAGGTAGCTGAGCTAATTATTACTCCCGCCCCCACAATGCACTGCTTATGACCTCACATATGACATCACTCATGACATGGTCAGTGACTTCACTGATGGTATCATCCACAGAATCTCTAATGCACCCACTCACACCCCCATATAACCTTTCATATACCCACTCCAACTTCCACACTACCATTCTCAAAACCATTGACACACTCATACCAGTATTTATACACCCACTCACTAGTTTATAGGTATATACACATATCCACTCAGTCACTCATGCAACCAGTCATAATCCAACTCACTCACTAATACAGCCACTGATATATCCACTCATACAGCCATACTGCCACTCACATACTTGGCATTCACCCATACAGCTACTCACACGCCTCCTACTCACCCATACTGTCAATCACATATACACTTACTCACCCATACAGTTACACACACACCCACATTTGCTTACTCATCCATATACTAACACATACTCACTCACCTGTACAGTTACTGACACAAGCACACACCCCAAAACTTTCAAGATAGCAGCTGAAGTGAGCTTCATATCAGTTTTGAAAAATGTGTGCAGATTCGCCAAACAGCACCAAAGTTATTGGCAAATGAAAAAACGCTCTTCCTATGAAAACTAGGTCCTAACTATAACTACCAACTGGCAACCACACAAAAAGAAATGTCAAAGCCCCAGTCTGAGTAACACCAGTGTTTATTGCAATTTTAAACAGGCAGTATTGATTTCTCTTCCTTACGCGTTTCGGCTGTCCCAGCAACCTTGATCACAGGTGAGCCTAATTGTACTGCGTAGTGCTGGATGCCTTAAATCCAAATTAGCATGTGACCTATAGTGCAAACATCAGTTCCCACAATGCATTTGTAGTGTAAATACACTCTGTGTAATGCAAAGTTCATATTTGTCTTGCTTAATAGTGTCAAAAAATATTTACAATGGAAAAATAGTCATGTTTAAAAGCAAGGCTTTATTTTTGATATCCAGTCTTAGCTCAAAAAATGTTGCCTGTGTCACATCAGTTTGAAAACACCGTTTCTCCAGAAAGTGCCAGGGGAGGCATTTCCCCTGCTGTTCCCTTTCTCACCTCTGTGCAAGTATTACCGGAAATCCTTCATGGTGTAGGCATAAAGAGGTGAGTGGGACATGCTCCCCAATTAGAATCCACAGAAATTCCTCCACAGTAGGGAGTCCCCATCTCTGCAGGGCAGCTTTGTGAAGACAGGTGTGGAGCTTCCTGCCAAACAAATCCCACACAAAAAGAAATGTCGAAGCCCCAATCTGAGGAACACCAGCATTTATTGCAATTTTAAACAGGCAGCATTGATTTCTTTTCCTTATGTGTTTCGGCTGTCGCAGCAGCCTTGATCACAGGTGACCCAAATTGTACTATATACATAGATATAGATATATTTTTATATTTATTTAAATGTCATCTTAGCTTACAGCAAAATAAGAAACAGAAATCCACTGAGAAAACCAAGGGGTAAAGTGATGCCATAGTTAGGTGCTGAAATGAGAAGAGAACTAACTTTTAAAAATGAAAAACCACTGAATATCGTTAGTTATAGTTTAGTAAACTATACTTTCAAAAAAGGTAAAGGCTTTTGCCCATGACATATTTGTTATTATTATTTTGAGCGCAGTGGTACTACTGAGGTACCAGTACTGTGGTACCTCATGAGGCCTCTCTGGATCTCACAGGAGTACCTCAGTACAGGGGAAAGCATTGGCTTAATTCTTTTATTCTAATTACTGGGGGGTCCCTATGGCCTCTCCTACATGAACCTGAGGGTCAGGGTGTGCTCACCCTGCCCTCTTATGGGCTCTTTTCAAATCATTTATCGGAGCCAGGGACCGAGACCCAGAGTCTTGTAATGGTGGCTGCAGCATTTTCTCCAATATTGCCTCCAGCCAATCAGAATATTTAAGTACCATGGGACCAGTAGCATGAGACCGAAATAGCCAACTGGAGAAATAACTCACTCAACCCATTGGAAGCTGCTATTTTATTTTATTGTCTTGGGTACCATGGGAGTACCGCTGAACTCCCACAGGACCAACTGTCCAGTTAGCTCACACCTTTTCAAACTCCATTAGCTACTTCAGCCCCTCTTTAAACACTAGTTTCTTGAAAATGGCTGAACACATTTACACCAAATCACAAAAAAGCACACTTTCAGAGTGAAGTACAAACTTTGTGACAATTTTGGTGTTATTCTTTTCAACTGTTTTTATCTGTATTGGACAAAAACTTTTCCTATGGGAAATAAAATGGGAATTCATACTTTTGGGACCTGTCCTTTTCCTTTGCCTCTGCTTTATAGATCAGTGTGAAACTTTCTATCAAGGAGCCAAAGCGGATTAACTTTTTCTCTAAAGGTTTCATGAAGTTCAGTGATATGGCACCAAAGTTATTCTCTGTCCTAACTATAATTACACAGTGGTACACAGCGGCAACTGCCATCGTGTTCAATATATATATCTATATCTATATATATATATATATATATATAACGCTTGCAGTTACCACTGAATAGTTATGGTTAGGACGATATTTCATTGACAAAGCATTTTTTGTTTTATTAATAACTTTGGCTCCGTTTGACGAATCTTTATGAAACTTTCCAACATTGGGCATCCAACCTCACACTGCGCACATCCTTAATCATCTTTCTTACTTTACATTAAAAAAAAACATGGAAATTCGCTGATAAAGCCCAAAGCTTAAAGTGATGTTATAGTTAGGAATTGTAATAGCAACTTACTTTACATAACAAAAAGTTAAAAAATCACTGAAAAAATCAGAAGTTAAAGGGACATTATAGTTAAGTGAAAATATCAGTGAAAACATAACATTTTAAACTAACATAACCACTGAAATTCACCAGTTATAGTTAATTTAAGTAAATATAACTCGAACCCTAAAGTAACTATATCTTGCACTCTCATCATGCACTACTTGTACCCTCAGATATTACTCACTTATGACACATTCAATGACTGCATTCATAACATCCTTAATCACATCTGAAATTGCATCATTGATAACAACACTGTGCATGGCGAGGACCTTTCTTTTTTATCCTACCACAGATCTGTTGAACCCCTGCAAATTTGTGATAAAATTGTTTTAAAAATACAGAAGCAGGTTATCCCTATCCTGCCCATTATATGTTTTTGTAACCTTTTTGCAGACAGGGGACTTAGGGCCTGATTCACAAAGGGCCACTGCACTCGTGTTGGTGGCCCCGCTGTCATGGGGAAGTCTCTCCACTTAGGGCAGAATCTCTGCAATGAGATTTCTCATTGCAGGGATTCTGCCTGAGTGCGGAGACTCCCCCATGACTGCGGGGCCTCCACCATGAGTGCAGAGGCCCTTAGTTAATCAGGTCCTTAGTCTTTGATGATTAACGGAATAATAAAACGTCTGTCACTCCTGAAAGATAATGAGCTATTTACTAAGCGAGCACATGCATGGATGATTGTGACTGAGTATAAGATCCTCAAAGCCCAGCCCTATCTAGAAACACCTTGGACTGCACAAATAAAAAATATATTTATTAAAGCGAGATTTGGCTATCTTCCAGGATCGACGCATGCAATGCCATGGTTGCGACCATCTAAGTCGATCCCTTGCTGACTATGCAACCAATGGGAAGAAAATATTATCCATTTGGTTTGTATATGTGCAGCAATGAAGGAAGAAAGACAGAGATATTTAAAAAACGATTTTAATAATCGAGGAGTGCGATCATGTAGACAAGCTCTGGTAGTCTGTTTTAAGCCAATGGATATAATCATGAATGCAAAATTTTTGATTTGAACAAAAAAGAAGTTAGAAGCCAGTGACTTGAGTATAGTAAACTTGGTAGTTGAAAATGGCTAGAAAAGAAATCTACTTTGCACAGGAGAATTTGCACATAACTGATGATTTTACTAAGTGTAACTTGCCCTTTTATATTAAGATATGACTTGTTGACTTGCAATTTGGAGGAATTAAATTTGCCCGTTATGTATTTTTTTTTCCCCACAGTTGGTTATTTGTTTACCTAGGGTTTTATGTGGTCCTCGGAATTGAGGTCTTGTTTTTAATATGGCTGTGTAATTGATGATTTCCCATTGTATGATTTTAATTAATCACGCAATAAAGATTTGATTTGATTTGATTTGATTTGATTTGAGTCCTAAAATGGCTGCCTCCACATGTTTGTGATGTGTTGCCAGCCAATCAGATCATGTCTTTTGATCTGCTGGGTCCGCTGAACCTCTGTGGCATGATATAAACATACATTTTGAACCTTCATTTCTCAAAAACTTTTGAACAGATGTATGCCAAATCATAAATAGCACACTTTCTATACAAAGATCTAGCTTTCTGCCAAATGTGGTGTTATTCGTTCAGCTATTTGTGCAGTATTGCTGTTAATTTTTTCTGAGGAAAATTGCATGTGGAAAACATGTTTTGGGGCCCCTTTTTCTCTGCCCAGCTTGATGGGTCACCCCAAAACTACAGGAACAAGTTGAGGTGGATGAGATTTTTTGTGAAAGTTTCATGAAGATTTGTCAAATGGTGCCTAAGCTATTAGCAAACAAAAAAATCAATTTCCTATTTAAACATGGTCCATATTTATTTTTAGTTTTTTCTCACTGGCAGTCCCCACTGTGTGGTTATACAAGAGTCAGAGTTTCAGTAGGAAGAGAGTTTTTTTGTTTTGCTAATAACTTTGGAGTGGTACATTAAGTGGGAGATGAGAAACAGGGGGCTCCCAAAACACTTTTTCCCCATGCAAGTCTCATAGGGAATACTAGACAACGACATAGAAAAAACATCTTAACAGAATTACACCAAATTTTGCAGAAAGGTAGATCTTTACTCAGAAATGTGCTTTTTGTAATTTTGTTTAAATCTGTTCAGCCATTTTAGAGCAAGTGAGGTTTGAAAAATAGCTAGTGCTGCTGGAATGACAAAAAAGCATTTTCATTGGCTGGGCCCACGGCACCATGACCGGTCCGGTGGGGCTCAAAGCTGTCAATGGCTGGGTGCAACATGTGGTGAAAACTTGTGGCCCATATTACAGGACTCAGGGACTAGACCCCAGAGTCCTGAAAAATAACTGAAAAACACATAGAAGTGGGCAGGGTAGGGATACCCTGACACCCCTAGGGTCTGGTGAGCAGGGCCTGGCAGGGGTCAGACCCAGACATTACATAATAAGATATTACTTTATGTAAAAAAACAAGGACATTTACTGAAAAAAACAAAATTTAAAGTGGAGTTATATATAGATACTCTAATAATAAAAAACTAACATTTGAAACAAAATAACCACTGAAATTCACCAGCCATACGTAAATGACAAACATATAACTTGCGTCGTTATGATGTACTGGTTATGACCGCACACATTACATCACTGGTGACCCCCGAAATCTACAGCGGTGCAATTTATACGTATATCAGTTAGGTATAACTGATGAATTTCAGAGTTTTTTTGTTTTTAAATGATTTAGAGTTTGGTGGATGTTACTATTGCATTATATCCTATGGCACTGGTAATACGTCAGACGGGATATCCGTAACATTTGTGACAGAGTATCCCATCTGCCAATTTCTAAACCAGACTCAAAGCCACTTTTTGCACTGTGTGTGCTTTCCAGTTCACACCTTCTCGTACCCCTTCTAGTTTCTTTTCTCTACTTTTGCATGAAAATGTGGGTGACAAAAATGTAGACTGCCCGAATAAAGAAACAAAATGCTCACTGGACAAATAAGAAATGATTGACCACCGAAAGACCAGCATAACCAGCCAAACTCGTTTGTCACCTAATGCAACACTGAAATATATTACTTTCCTAACATAAGGCCTGCAGTGCTTGCAGACGCACGTGTGATGGGTGAAGTAGACATATGCCGATATTTTTGTTGGTGGATGCTTTTGCATTTCTTTTGTTTTTTCACTATATATTTCTTGCCTTTTGTTTTCGGATACATTTTCATATGCCACTCTTTTTGCTAGGGTGAACTGTTTTTTTTTCTTCACTCTCCTGCATCCCAGGAATGTAGTGAGTGGCACTGCCGGTAGCATCAAATTTGCGATTTTCCTTAAGAGCTCATGTCTGCTCATAGCATCAACATGAATTAGCATATCTGAGTGATAATGGAACAGCTTGCAAAGGGTACTCGTTGTATTCCTGACACGAGAAGACGCACATAAAATAATACAAACTGAAAAAGTGAAGAATAGATAAGTAATTAGTAGGTGCTTCCCTGAGATGCATCGAACGGAGGGACATTAGCAGAAACAGGGGGGTCGGAAAAGGGTTCTTGTTGCATGTGAGACACTTGTTTATGTCGGTCTGTAGAAGGCATAACTACTGTGTACGCCATTGCAGACAAGGGCTTATCTACAGCAGGTGCAGCGGCACCGGCGCCCAGAAAACTAAGGGGCCCATTAAACCCTGACAATTGCTGTATTTTACTACACGAACACCAGCCAATTGGGCCATTTTCTTGCCTGCACCAAGGCCTATTGCATCCTTGCTACACTACTGATTGCAGAGCAGATCGGGGTGCGTCTTTTATTTTCCAGCGTGGAAAACAGCCTGATTGTATTATTGACTGTCGCCTTTTAGTTTCACGCTGAGAGTTGTTTCCGAGTAGGTGTTTTTCAAGCAATGCTCCTCTGTTATTTTCCACCACGAAGCTCGCCTAGAACGATGGAAAAAGCCAAAGGGTGAACACAGAGAGAGATGGTACAAACACAGACTCAAACAAACAGCAGGAGCGAGAAGGCGCCAAGCGGTTATGAAGCTCTACCGAATAATTAATCTAGCTTTTGTTGTAGCACACAGTTGTGAAATGTTTCTTTTACGGTATTTCAGAAACATGGCATTATTACATTTTAAGTGCTTTTTGGATTTTTGGCATGAAATCAGTGCTGCCTGCCCACTTTCTAAATACAGGGCACCGGCGCTACATGTCGTAGATGTTTGACATTTTGAATTCTAAGAGGAGTCATCTGTTCCTAAACATTGTCCTTGTAGTGCCATTGTGTTCCTTGCCCCAGTCACCCCGTAGTTTACGGTAAAAGCAGTGCCCCTCTCCTGTACTGGAACACTCACATATGTATGTTGGACTAGAACATGCACACACAGGCAGTCGGATATTTATTTTTAATGCCTGCGTAAATGTATATATGTGCAGCAAAGGAAAACTAAATTATTGAGAAAACCATAAAACACCAAGATAAGAACACCATATAATTGTTTACCACCGTAGCTGCCTCGCACCAGAAATGTACGTAATGGAGTTAAGTGAGCCATGCTCAACTTGTTTTTGAGGCCACAGAGCGTCGTACCCCTTCGTTGATGGCCGCCGATGTTCAATTTGATGTTATCCAGTGCTTTATGTGAGTCAGTGGTTGTAGGTGGGTCCCACTGGCACTCATGTTTGGGTACCAGCACATATTTTTCCTCAACAGACTTGATCCAGTGCAAGAGAGAGAAACCACAAAAGGAGGGAAGTAGAAAGAGGGAAAAATAGTGACAAAGGGAGAAAGCAGGGATGAAAAAGTACCTGTTAAAGTGAGATAAAGAGGAAGGTAGTGTCTAGTGGTGGCTTAAAGAGGCAGTAGGTGGAATTAAGACAACGCAGCATTGGTACTTGGCACACTGGCTTTCAATTGTTCTGGTCACGCACTTCTAAGCAGAACTTTGGGCCCAGCGCTTATTTTGTTTTCACAAATTAAGCACTGATGTTGTCTCTGCCCCCAGGAATCCCTTCAAAGTAAGGCTGTCCATTGTAACAGCTATGGAGAGAGATAGGATTTGAAAATATAGCTCCCTTACAAATAAAAGTTCTCGTCTGGTAACCTCTCCAGCAATCTTACACCTCAAATACATAAAGAAGCGTACCTAGTGTCTACCACCCTCTTCCTTCTCCCTGCAAGACATCTTTTCCTTTTAGAATTCTTAAAAAAATACCTGGTATTTTGCAACCTTCCCTTTCTTTCTCTAGCTCTCGTTCCTTGCCCATTACTTACAAATATACCTGCAGACAGGCTGATTCCTTTACCAGCATATACCTTCCCTCCTTTTAGCCTTCCCATATATTTACAAAAAAGCTTGTTGTCCTGCCACATTCCGCCACCTCCCTCTGGCCTCCCCTCCTAAACATTTCTTGACTTTGCTCCTCCTATTCTTTATGAGAGATTGGAAACAGCAATCATGCCTGCCATCGACTGTCCATGGAAGCGAGCTGATGGTTCCATTGCATTTATAAAAAAAAAACAGAAGGCAATGGCAAAGTGCACCAGTTTTCTCACTTATCTGGTTAGGTAAGTAATTAGAGTGTTAGCCTCTAGTGAGAAAAGACACAGAATTGATTTAACCTGCAACTGATAATCCACAGGGCCCATACATTCTGGTCTTCAAATGCAAAATGGTTTGTGTGAGGAATCCCTGGCTCACCAAAGATCATTTGGCACACACTGCAAGGCTTCCTGAGATAAAATGCATGTGCTACTATGCAACAACCAGCCTAAAAACAATGTAGTTAAGAAATAAAGAACATAACGATTAGCGCAACTGAAAATATAATATAGAGATCACATGTTATAAAGAGTCCCCCCATAAGAAAGATTTGGAAAAAGAAGTTCAATGTTATCCTGTGAGAAATTTGTTAAAATATGTCAGTGACTTTGTTAGAATTGCGTCTCTAGTTGGCAGAGGTTTGCACCCTGTCTAAATAGGGACCACAATCCTAATCAGGGTGATGCAGCGAATACAATAAAAACTATTTTCCTCCTACGTCACTTATCGGTCATCCAGGGGTGACTTATATTTTCTCACATCCACATGACGATGGGGCCCATAACATCGCCTATCAAACACACACACACCTGGATTTCCTCTACACCTTTACGAAATCTATACTCCTAGGAGAAAAGGAAAAAACTAAATGAAAATCCTCATGATGTACCGCTGGAAGGAGCCGGGATACCTTATTACCTTAACCTATCGCTTTCTTAGTTATTTCTTAAGATATTCCTGCTCATTTTTTGTCGATGGATCATCTAGTAAGAAATCAGTTCATAGTGATTAAGACCAGCTAAATCACAATAACCAATTACTAATTTCACAATCATTTAGGAAATAACCACTGAGTCGTTTGATTAAGAATCTCAAATTTTATATAATTTTAAAGGCATGGAAAAGAATTTAGACTTTTTATTCAATTATTCATTCATTATTAATTCAAATATTTATTAAGCAAAATCAAATTTATTGCAGAAAGGAAATTTTGTCATGAAGAAAACCCTAATTACCTGCCTATCTTCCTAATTTAGCCTAATGATTTCTAACCTAAGTTTAAGATTTAAAAATAACCTGATTCTCATACTCAACTGGAAAAATAAGACAGCAACAGAAACTTCAGCTCGTCAGCATCAGCTACCGCCACCCGTCTCATCTAACGGTCTTTCAGCATCTCCCGCTCAGTAAAATGGATCGATCTGGAACACCAAGCACTGGAAGCCACCAACTCCAACACCAACTACCCCTCCCACTAAGAGTAGGCCCTCTTATACCCTAATTCTAACTTTGCTAACTAAATTGTTGCAACATTAATAACGCGCTTTTCTTTCATTGGTCCACTCATTTCATTTATTCATTTTTAATCAAGTTCTCCCGGATCCAGCTTGTTCTCCTGGAATGCATATGTTCATTTCCTTTCTCACAGTTCAAGACATGTTTCCATCCGCTTCGATCAGTACATTTGTAACTTCTTTCGATACATTCGAGAACTCCGCAGTCATTGTCCTTTCTCTTAAAACTGTTTCCCACGATTCTCTGCTGATCACCACGGCACACTATCAGTTCAATTAGGTCACATCAGCCTTGACCATTCTTGCATCCTAGCCTCTCAGCACCATCACGTGGTCAGTCTTTCTCCAACTTTTTTCTCCCTTGTCATGCGTTTTCTCAGCGCATGCGTACTCTAATAAACGGCAGCCATTTTATATCGCCACTCGATTAGACTTAGAAGCACTATTTAGAAATAAACAAAACATAATTAAAATAGAGAAACATAGCCTTTTCGTTTCCCTCCCGTCATCTACGTACCCCAATTAGTTATTACCTAGCAGAAAGCAACATTTAAGCTGTTCCTTACTTACCATCACTATTGTTTTTGCAACGTCACGTTTATATTCTATGAAGCACAAATCATGCATTTATTATTTATTTAGTACGCAATTATATTATGTTATAATTAGACACACAGACATTCGTAAATAGATTATTCGGCATATATACTTGCGTGTTACCCTTCCCTCACGTACATTGTTGATTAATACATTTAAACGAACATTTTTATTAATTATTTATAAAATTTGTTAGAGGTTAACATTTTTATTTTCTCTGCTCCATCAACTCCCCCTTTGGTGATTTTTAAATCACCACATAAAACCCAAGTTATACTTCTTTTTCAGGCAGCATATGTCTTTCATCCTTTTGCTTTTTGTTAGTTATACGTCTGTTTCCATTTCATCTTGTCTTCTTGTCTCTTTATACATGCTTTCTTTCATTTTCTCTAACTCAATTTCACCCATTTCTCTCTCTCTCTCTTTCATTATTCTGTTATTTCTTTTTATCTTATTTTGTCTTACTTTTCTTTTTATACATGTTATTACAATTTTCAACACCATGGCTAACAATATTGCTACAGTTGCTATTATTATAACTTTCCCTATCATTAGTCTACTCATTCTTGTTAACCAATTTGCTACTGAAGAAACCCTCCACCAAGTTTTCCCAGGACACTTTCAACCTCCAGTGGAACTAGTTCTTTGTGCAAATTTGTAATATTTGTAATATACTTTTGTATATTTTCACTTTTATCAGGAATGTAAGTGCAACTATGTTGGACTTTCAACATTCCACAAACTCCACCCTCTTTTGCCAAAAGAATATCAAGGGCAAGCCGATTTTGCATCACCATAGCTCTCATGGCAACCATTTCGGTATTTACCATCAAGAACCCTCCCGCAGTATCTGTAGACAAACGATCTACTACTGTGGATAATTTCTGAATTTTAAACGCATTCAAAGATATTCCCACTGCTGGTATTAATGCTCCAAAAATATCACCTACAATTTCTGAAAAACTCTCCCTCTTTCTACGTGTAAAGCTATTAATCATCTTGTATGTTCCTTTTTCTTCTCTGTCCATATGAAAGATTTTTGGAAAGACCAGGCCTACATAACAAGTTCCATACCAATGGTCCGGTAACCTGTAATAAGCTCTATTCCCACAAATATAATAGATACCTGGAAATATTGGATCTTTTCCACCTTTAAATCCCCAACCTCCCAAAATTTGATAATTGTCATGGCAAATACTGGAACCTACAAAATAATTGTCATAGACTGTCTTATTTCTCCTAATACACAACTTTCCTGTTTGCGGCCAATCTAATGTCATTGCTGCATTTATCTTTTTCCCTTCATGATTTTCTTCCTCAAACGTCCATAGATGTGTTCCTTTCTCTTTTATTGCTTCTCTTTGAAATTTCATTCTCCTTTCTTCAACCATTTCTAAAAATACCTTTTCTTCTTTCTTTAACTCACAGGTAAGGTTGTTTTTAGCTATTTCTTCTAATGTTAAAATTCTATGCTCTAAAAAGAATTCTCCTAAAACCTTTGCTTGTTTTACTTTGTTAAGTTCTGGAACTACAGGAACATTTGCAAAAATCTTATCTATATCAGTGTAATAAAACTCTAATCTACCTGTTTTATAAAATAAACTTGCTATGACACTACATGTTATTCCATAAGTTAGAGGTAGGTGATGATAAGTCACACCTTCTGACACTGATGCAGGCAACTGCATACAGACATAACAATCTCTCACATCCATTGTCTCTACATATTCGTACAACAATTTTGTAAAAACATTTTTAGAAAAGTCTGTTACTGACTTATCCTTATGTAATTCTGCACTACTTCTTAAAATAACTGGTTCTTTAATATTAGTTTCTTTTTCTGGTTTAGTATCATTCTTTGCTTCTATTACAGCTATACTAATAGGAATTGTGATTGCTAAAACTATCCATACTGTCATTAATAATCCTGTACAAAAGCAGCACATTTTACACCATCTTTTTACAAACTCACATTTATCTCTTCTATCTCTAGTATTCTCCATTTTGCTTTTATCTTTTGTTAAATCTCAGAAAATTGTGTCACTACACCTCAGAAATGACTTAGATGCCACTCTGCTTTCAAAAGTCTTTGTTTGGTACTTTCTTTTAATTCTTTTCAGAATTCTTTCGTTGTCACATCCGGTGATTTGTCATATCCAGTAAAATTGTCACATCCGGCAGAAGCACTTTAAGTCTTCACTTCAGGTTTGTTGCATCTCACTTTTACCCATTCGGTTTCTTAGTCTCGGGTTCTCGTGAGTGTTTCCTTCTTCTTTGTAATCAGTTAGAGCGATGTACAACCACTCAGGTGACTTGTATTTCGAATTCACTTTCTTTGTTCTTTTAGACTTTTGCAATCGTTTTCCACTTGGCTTTTCTTGTTCCTTTTGACTTGTTATTTCATTCATCTGTTCAGCACTTTTTTCTCCTGTTCTGATTATTCTGTATCTCAATTTTCTTATATAGTTGCTGGGCCAATTGTCTCCTTTTCTTGGCCTTTTGGCTTCACCTTCTTTTTCTCCTCTTTCTGATTTCCAGTTTCTTTTTCTTGATTCAGTTCTTGTTTTCTCTTCTTCTCCGCTTTCTTCAGATTTTGTTTCAATTTTTTCACAATTGTCTCTTATTTTGAAACTTATGATCTCATCTTCTTTTACTGGTGGATCTGTTTTCTCCTTCTTGTGTTCCCTTATTACTGTCCCTCCTCGATGTTCTTCCGAATTGGTATTTATCTCACTCTCTGCTTCTAATTTTCCCTGTTCTTTTGTTCCACTATCTGTCCCTATTGCTCCTCGGGGTTCTTCTCGATTTTCTAACCTTTTATTTGTCTCTTTCCCTACTTTGTCTATTAATATTACTTTTGAAGGATTTCCACCATAACTTGTACTTGGTTGCTCATTTAGATCATTTTCTTGTTCATTCTCTTCTCTAATTGGTTTAAATCCCCAAGTTCTCCTTCGAAATTCTTCACAGTTTTCAACTGAATCATCAGATCCTGAACTCGTGTCAGATATTTCCAGATGTCGACTTACAGGTCGATCTTCAAGTTCTGGAATTTCTGTAATTTTTCCTTCTTCTTCTTCTTTTTCCTCTTCCTCTTTAGAGGTGCTTGCAGTTGGGGTTTCCAGATGTCGACTTTCAGGTCGATCTTCAAGTTCTGGCACCCTTTCTCTTATTCTTTCTGTCTCAGTCGCTGAACTCTTATCCCATACTTCCAGACGTCGACTCACATGTCGATCTGCAGGTTCTTGAACTCTGATTGTGTGGCTGGCATGGACCCAGTTTTTCACTCCTGCACACTTGACTGCAGTTGTTGTCACTAGGATTACCTGTCGTGGCTCGTCCCAGCGAGGAACTAGACAGTTTCTTCTCCTGTGGATTTTTATGCAGACCCAGTCTCCTGGATTCAAGTCGTGGGCTGGTTTTCTTTCAAGAGTGGTCGCATCCGGTCCAACCTGATGAAACACAGAACGCACCACATCAGCCAGTCCTTTGCAATAATCCAGTACTAGATCATCAGTTATAGTCAATAACTTGTTGACAGGTACTTGTGCTTGTCTCATTGCTCGTCCCATGATCACCTCATGAGGACTAAGTCCAGTTTTCTTTTCAGGAATGCTTCTGATGGTCATCAGGACAAGGGGCAGTGCGTCGGGCCATTTGAGTCCTGTAGCTTGACACATTTTTCCTAACCTGTTCTTAATTGTTCCATTAATTTGCTCTACTACCCCAGAAGCCTCTGGTCTGTATGCACAATGCAGTTTTTGTTTAATACTTAATGCTTCACAAATTAATTGAATCAACTCATTTTGAAAATGTGTTCCTCTATCTGTCTCAACCGTGACTGGAAAACCATACCTTGGAATGAACTCTCGCAGCATAAGTTTTGCTACCGTTATTCCATCATTCCTTCTAGTGGGGTATGCCTCCACCCAACGAGAAAACAAACAGACGACCACTAGAACATATTTTAGTCTGTTACAAGGGGGCATTTCGATGAAGTCTAATTGCATTCTAGTGAACGGACCTCCTTCTCGTCCTATTGTTCCTAGACTCACTATTGTCTTTCTTCCTGGATTAAACTGCTGACAAATAAGACATCTTTGACAAAGACTTTCAGCTATGGCTCTGAATTTTGGGTTATACCATGTTTGTCTAAAAGTCTGATCATTGCATCTCTCCCAATATGAGCTTGTCCATGGTACATCCGTGCCATGTCTGCAATCATGCTATCAGGCATAACTGGTCTTTCATCTCTGTAAACCCACACACCATTGTTTTCCAGTCTTCTACACCCTGTTTTTATCCAGTAATCTTTTTCCTCATCATTTGCAACTTCCTGTAACTGTCTCACCTCATCCCATGTCTCGACAGTGTTAGTAAAAAGCAAAGGAGAAGAGATATGCTCCCTTTCGCGATTCTTGTTCAGGGATATCATGTTCTCTGCACAATATTTGGCTATCTCGTCCGCGTAATTATTACCAACAGCTATGTAATCTTCATTTTTCTTATGTGCTTTGCATTTCACTACAGCTATCTGCCTAGGCAGCTGTATCGCCTCAAGCAGTTTCTTAACAAAATCTCCATTTCTGATAGGTGTTCCTGCAGACGTCAAGAAACCTCTTTGTGACCAAATCTGACCAAAATCCTGCACTATACCGAAACCGTACTGGCTATCGGTCACAATCGTAACTCGTACATTTCTTCCCAACTTACATGCTTGAATCAAAGCAATCAGTTCTGCAACTTGGGCAGACCTTATTCCTTTCAGACAAGACGCTTCCATCACAGTTGCCACTGTGCACACTGCGTAAGCTGCGCTTAGAACTCCTTCTTTCGTTCTCAAGCATGAGCCATCCACAAACATGACATAATCTGATTCTTTTAAAGGCTCATCCTTTATGTCAGCTCTTGGTTTTGTGCAATATTCCAGCACATTCAGACAATCATGATCTACTTCATCTTGTTCAATTATACTCTCTTCATCTGGCAATGATGTCGAAGGATTCACATTCATACATCTATCTATGGTCACATTTTCTGCACTCAAGATTACTTTTTCGTACTTAGTCAGCCGACTATGTGTCATGTACTGTGTTTTTGTTCTTGTCAAAAGAATCTCTACTGAATGGGGAACATATACTCTCAGTGGATACCCCATCACTATACCTTCACTCTGTTCCAGACTTACACAAGAAGCAGCAACAGCTTTCAGACATCCGGGCAACGCTTTTGCTATAGGATCTAAAACAGCTGAAAAATAAGCAATTGGTCTCTTCATTGTTCCATGTTTTTGTACCAGTACTGAAAATGCACATCCATCTCTTTCACTGCAGTACAATTCAAAATCCTTTTCATAGTCAGGCATTCCTAAAGCAGGGGCCTCACACAATTTCTTTTTCAACTCTTTGAAAGATTTCATTTCTTCGTCATTCAATTCAAAAGGGTCTTTTACATCCTTCTTGGTCAGTTTTTTAATGGTTTAGCAATCAAGGAAAAACCACTTATCCATTGTCGGCAATATCCAACCATTCCCAGAAACATTCTTACCTCTCTTTGCGTCATTGGTGCTCTCATTCCTTGAATCATTTTTATTCTTTCTGTCGCTATCTTTCGCACTCCTTTCTCAATTTTATGCCCTAAATATTGGACTTCTTTTGGCAAAACTGCAATTTTGAAGGGGACACTTTATGTCCTCTTTTCTCTAGATGGTTCAGTAAAGCAATTGTATCGCTTACACATGCTTCTTTTGTTTTCGATGCCACCAACAGGTCATCGATATACTGCACCATCACTGACTTTTCTGGCATTTTCAAATCTTCCAGGGACTTCTTAAAATCTGATTAAAGATTGAGGGGCTTTCTGTATACCCCTGAGGAATTCGGCACCATGCCAAAATACGCTCTCCGAACCGGAACGCAAATAATGGCTGGCTATCTGGATGTAAAGGAATAGAGAAAATGCGTGACACAAATCTATCACTGTGTACCACTCAGCTTCATGTGGAATTTGGTATAGAATTACTGCAGGGTTTGGCACTATTGGACAACAAGGCACAACTATTTTGTTGACCTTTCTCAAATCCTGTACTATTCTATATGTTCCGTTTGGCTTTTTCAGTCCCATAATAGGTGAATTACATGGACTGCTCATTATTTCTTTTAGAATTCCCTGTTTGATCATTTTATTTATTACAGGAGTTATTCCTTCAATTATTTCTGGAGTCAATTTATACTGTGGCGTATTTGGGTAAGTTGTTCCTTCTTTTACTGTTACTTTTACGGGATCTACTTCTTTCATCAATCCAATATCTTCTCCTGTAAAGTCCCACACATTTTCTTTCACTGCATTTTTCAGTTCTTTTGGAAGTTTTCTGCATCAAATGCAGGAAACAAACCATTCATTTCAGGTTCCTGATTCATCAATGTTACTTTATACAATACATCTTCATCTGGGGTCTGAAATCCAATTCCATCTGGCGTACAATAAATTGTGCAATTCATTTTGCACAAAAGGTCACGACCTAAAAGATTTACGGGACTACAATCGCACACTACGAATCTATGCATTTTGCTAAAAGAACCAATTTTTACTTCCACTAATTCAGTAAGTGGTGTTTTAATCTGCTGATTCGCTACTCCAACTACTTGGATGTATTCACCTGAGAGGGGAAGGTTTGGATTTTCCACTCCATCCACAAAGGGACCAGACTGATCTACCTCTAGAGTTGCGCCAAGTACGCACTCTTTTCCCTCTCCTAGGCACCGTCAGAAACTTTCATCCGACTCATCCTCACTCTGTCGCAACCAATACTGAGAAATGTTAGCTGCTCGCGGCAACTGTGTTACCTGCTCTCCTCCGTAGAATCCTGTTTCTGTACTGTATCTTTGCTGGTTAACAGTGTTGGGAAGTGGTGGTTGTGGCACCTGACCTTGTTGAACAACTACCTCATTCTGCACCTGTGGAGTTAATGATTGATTTTCCGGATTAGGTTTAGGTGGGAACTTACACTCGTTTCTCCAATGCCCTAATTTTCCGCAATTATGACATGGCCATTTTTTCTTTGCCTCCTCTAGACTCATTTGACCTTTCCCTTTACCTATGTTAGGTCGGGATTTATTCTGTCCTGTTTCATTCCCACTATTATTATCCAATTGAGCTTCTTGCTTCTCTGCCACTTTCACCTGTGCCCACATTGCCTTCTCTTTCAATTTACGCTGTCTACTCTCAATATCATTACTACAATACTTAGCATACCTTAGTACCTCATCTACAGTGCCATTTTGCCAATTAATCATATGTTGTTTAATCATTTCACTAAACTCTAGTTTCAGTCCAAACACAAATCTATATACGAAATGACTCATATCTTTTTCACTCAACTCCTCATATCCACTATACTGCTTGAAAACCAACAACAACCTCTCATAATAGGCATGTACAGACTCCTTACTTTCCTGTGTAGTTCTATCGATTTTTACCCAATCTGTTTCTTTAGGAGGAATCTTATTTTTCAAAAAGGTAATCACCTTATCGTACTTCCTCATCACCTCAGGACCTGGAGCTCCTGTCTTAGGATCTCTTGGATATTCTGTAGTTGGCCAGTCAACTGTAATTTTACACTCAGACCACAAATCAGTTGGCACCACTATGTCAAACAATCCATCTAAATCTATCCACAACACTTTTGAAACCTTCACAAACCTCTCCACTTGTCGGTACCATTCAACTGGTTTCTCTCTCAGCTTCGGGAATTCATTTGTAAATGACAGTATATCCTGTCTAGTCCAAGGAACATGCACATAACTACCACCTGGAGTTTCTCTCATAGGGTATTCTCTTGCAACAGGTTCTTTTTCAGTTATCATAAAAGCCAAAGAAGCTTTGTCTGCAGTTTTCTCATACTTTTTGTCCATCTAACTTTCCATCTGTCCACATCACCCCATTTTCTCAGTAAAACAATTAACTCTTTTATCTGTGTCAGCCTTCCTGCTGTGTTCAAGTTTTCAATATCTTTCTCACAAAAGTCTACTCTGTACGGTTTCTGCAATGTTTTCACTTTCGCAAAATCTACTCCAATTTCACTTGCTATCTCTTCTAGTTTGTCATATAAATTTTTAGCTCTCCATGTAATACTTTTGCACAGAAACATGATTTCATCATCCTGGTAATTTTTAGCTTTTCTGTACCAATCGTCTCTAAAATTAATTCTTCCATGTCAATCTTTAATCTAATTACATCTAATGGTTTTTCTTCTGGTTCTTTTATTTTAAATGCCTTCATCCATTCATTTAACTCATCAGGAGTTGGACCTATGGGTGTATTATTTAGTTCTATCCAATTACCACTCTTTTCAGGGGTCTCTGTTGCAGATTCTGTTACCATATGCATTTTTCTACCATTACACTCATTCACAGTCAAATTTGTAGGTGGACTTGGTCTGTAGGTACTAGCCAAATTATTTGTACTTGCACTTGGTTCCATCCTTTCTTTTTCTCTCTGAAATTGTGAACTCATAGGAATCACTAAAGACCGTTCATCAATTTTCTGATTCTCAAAAACTGGTATTACTGGACCTATTGTTACGGGTACAGTCACAGCTTCCATGTTTTTCGTTAATTCCCTAATTTTCTCAGTCAGTTCTTTTGTTGTTCTTGCTAATTCAGTTGCATTGTCACTTTCTACTCCTTCATTTTGTGAAGTTCTTATTTGATCTTGTGACCTATTTAGGTCAATTCTTTTACCGGACTTTTATTTCGCACAGTCTCTATTTGCGGCGCATTAGGTGTCACCACTGTAGAACTCTGCTGATACGGAGGGGATTTCTATTTAGAATATCTTCCAGCAATTCATCATCCGTTTCACTCTCATGCATATATTTTTCCCTCTCCATAAGTTTCTTTTTCTCAGTACGTTTTCTCTTAGTCTCTTCCTCAACTGTAAAGCCGGAAACAAACCTCCTGTCATGTTAGCACATCTCCATCGTTTTGTTCTATCCTCATGATTTATTCCCCACATTCTTCCAGGCATGAACTCATGATCCCTTAAACCTCTGAATCTCTCTTGCTCATACATCTCATCTTCCCATTTCGTCAACGCTTCAAACTGTGTCGGTCTAGGTTCTAAATTTGTCATCTTTTCTCTCAAATTTCGCAAAACCGCTACACTAAATGAACCATTCTCAGGGAAAGCTAATGCACCATCATTCTTCGTATACTTTGCCCAATTTTCTAACCATATGCATGTATGATATCCATATTTCAGCATCATATGTGAAGCTGCTGATTTCGGCGGAGGAATTACTTGTCCCTCTCTAGTCACAACCTTTTTGTCTTTCTTAAAGAAATTCTTAATTTTTGTCGTACATGACGTTCTCTCCCTTTCATACTCGTAATACGGCATGTTTTCGATTGGTTTTTCTCTTCAAACCAGCACTGTTCCGTGTACGGAACTTCAACCAATCACAGCGCGACTCACACCAACACGCCAATCAGAACGATTCCCTTCGTCCGCGGACCAACCAATCCTAGCGTGGCACTTTTCTACGTCACTCCTGTCTCTGTGTTCACGTGACTAGCGCACTATCCAATCCTAGCGCGGCACTGTCGATGTTACTCCTGCTCTTTTACCCCTCCTTTACAAAAATTATCGGCAATTTTTCTTTTCACTGTTTCTTCGTTAGTTACAACAATTAAAACAATTCCATAGTCTGATTCGCTAAACCAAAGTGACAGCTTTGTCCTTTTACACAAGAATCCTGTATTTCCAGTAGGCAGCGCTTACCTCTACCCTACCACAGAATTATTATCTTTCGCCGATAAAGTAGCACTTCCCTCTACCTTACCCTTCTTTCAAGCAAACAATAAACCCGTTTCTCTGGGGATAAGACACATGTGGAGACTATGCTCCTGAGAATTAAGGCCAGAGTTTCACAAGAAAACGTGATTTGCTATTTCAGTTACACACCTTTCGTACAGAAATCCCTAACATAACACAACCTGTGTTATTACCAAAAATTGAATTCAGACCATGTACCAAATTCCATGTGACTTCTCTTGCCACACGTGTTCCACTTCCTACATCCCAGAAGCGTGAAAACTCACATATAACATAACGCGACTCAACATATAGTATTAGTCATCAAAATAATCAATAATCAATAATCAATAATCACCAAACTAATCTATAGAAACCATAACTCTGCTACCAAGAAATCTGATGCAGCGAATACAATAAAAACTATTTTCCACCTAGGTCACTTATCGGTCATCCAGGGGCGACTTATATTTTCTCACATCCACATGACGATGGGGCCCATAACATCGCCTATCAAACACACACACACCTGGATTTCCTCTACACCTTTACGAAATCTATACTCCTAGGAGAAAAGGAAAAACTAAATGAAAATCATCATGATGTACCGCTGGAAGGAGCCGGGATACCTTATTACCTTAACCTATCGCTTTCTTAGTTATTTCTTAAGATATTCCTGCTCATTGTTTTGTCGATGGATCATCTAGTAAGAAATCAGTTCATAGTGATTAAGACCAGCTAAATCACAATAACCAATTACTAATTTCACAATCATTTAGTAAATAACCACTGAGTCGTTTGATTAAGAATCTCAAATTTTATATAATTTTAAAGGCATGGAAAAGAATTTAGACTTTTTATTCAATTATTCATTCATTATTAATTCAAATATTTATTAAGAAAAATCAAATTTATTGCAGAAAGGAAATTTTGTCATGAAGAAAACCCTAATTACCTGCCTATCTTCCTAATTTAGCCTAATGATTTCTAACCTAAGTTTAAGATTTAAAAATAACCTGATTCTCATACTCAACTGGAAAAATAAGACAGCAACAGAAACTTCAGCTCGTCAGCATCAGCTACCGCCACCCGTCTCATCTAACAGTCTTTCAGCATCTCCCGCTCAGTAAAATGGATCGATCTGGAACACCAAGCACTGGACGCCACCAACTCCAACACCAACTACCCCTCCCACTAAGAGTAGGCCCTCTTATACCCTAATTCTAACTTTGCTAACTAAATTGTTGCAACATTAATAACGCGCTTTTCTTTCATTGGTCCACTCATTTCATTTATTCATTTTTAATCAAGTTCTCCCGGATCCAGCTTGTTCTCCTTGAATGCATATGTTCATTTCCTTTCTCACAGTTCAAGACATGTTTCCATCCGCTTCGATCAGTACATTTGTAACTTCTTTCGATACTTTCGAGATCTCCGCAGGCATTGTCCTTTCTCTTAAAACTGTTTCCCACGATTCTCTGCTGATCACCACGGCACACTATCAGTTCAATTAGGTCACATCAGCCTTGACCATTCTTGCATCCTAGCCTCTCAGCACCATCACGTGGTCAGTCTTTCTCCAACTTTTTTCTCGCTTGTCATGCGTTTTCTCAGCGCATGCGTACTCTAATAAACGGCAGCCATTTTATATCGCCACTCGATTAGACTTAGAAGCACTATTTAGAAATAAACAAAACATAATTAAAATAGAGAAACATAGCCTTTTCGTTTCCCTCCCATCATCTACGTACCCCAATTAGTTATTACCTAGCAGAAAGCAACATTTAAGCTGTTCCTTACTTACCATCACTATTGTTTTTGCAACGTCACGTTTATATTCTATGAAGCACAAATCATGCATTTATTATTTATTTAGTACGCAATTATATTATGTTATAATTAGACACACAGACATTCGTAAATAGATTATTCGGCATATATACTTGCGTGTTACCCTTCCCTCACGTACATTGTTGATTAATACATTTAAACGAACATTTTTATTAATTATTTATAAAATTTGTTAGGGGTTAAAAAAATTAATTTTCTCTGCTCCATCAAGGGGAAGCTAGAAACACACTTTAAATTATCCAGTGCTCACCCTACCTTGTAGCATGGCAAAGAGAAGGCAGGCTTAACTTAAGAGGCAATTTGTACAGTATTTGTGCCACACTTAAACACACAGTAACACACTGAAAACACCACAAAAGACCCCATACAGGTTTAGAAAAATAGATAATATTTATCTAAGTAAAACAAGACCAAAACAACAAAAAATAAATCAGTAGAATTTGAGATATGAATTTTTAAAGAATAAATGTAAAAACAGTGCTTAGAAGTCAATAGCACTAAAAGGTTGCTTGAAGTCGCAAGGGACCGGGGTAAATCCAAAGTTCAGGCTGAAGACGATGGAGGGCAGGCCGGCTATGAGCCTCATGCAGGTCCTGCTGAAACAGTACCTTGGATGGAGCAAAGTGTTGACGCTGAAGGCATGATGCATCGATCTTTTCCACTCAGTCGGGTCGCTGCGTCATCGTCGAGCTCCATTGAAAGACAGGCAAAGCATCGTCGTAGAGCCGCGCAGAGTGTCTTAGTTGGGCTGTGCAGGCTGTAGAACCGCTGTCGTCAAACAGACTTTGCGACAGCGTCAAAGGGCGATGCGTCCGTTCCGATTGGCGCAAAGGTGGCGCTACATCGGTTTTGTAGCAAATCAGCTGCAGAACCCACTTCTGAGGCCCAGGACTAGAGGGGGCACCTCAGGCAAGGGTAGGACTCACAGATGGCAGAGTCCAGCAGTGCCAGCAGGATTGCAGGAAGTCAAGAAGTATTGATACTGCAGCTGACTATACGTTTAGCACCTCAATCATAATGTCCACAAAGTACTAGAGTCCTGTGCAAGTAGCCTCCGAGACCTGCTGCAGTTGGGTCTCACTGGAAATCCAGAGACACAGATTGGAGAAAAATGGAGGCAGCACCAGGGATGAAGTCACACTTTAGCCAATATGGTCTTTTCAAATTTCTTTATTCTTCTTTAAGTTAAAACGACAGGACAACAGCCAACGCGTTTCGTTCCTTTTATAGGAACTTCATCAGGGCAAGAAAATCCTGTGCGAACCACGTCCCACTCTATATGTCAAGACGATAGTCAGCCCAACGATGCGGACAGTGTTAGATCTAGTTCCGGCCAGAGTAATCTAAACGATGTCGGCGCATTATTCCGACTGGATTTGATTAGCCGTGGTGGATCCCTCAAGGGTATTTGACGGGATTCTACGTAGCTAAAAGATCTAGAAAAGTCCGGCCCAAAAAAATTTGTAAGTACACACAAGTGTCCAATAGCACAGGAATAACATTGATATTGGCGAATGGAATCCGACCGCGATCGTAGCAGCAATTTATCGCCGGTAGCTACAAATTGCTCCATTATCTCCTGTTGGTGTCTGGAGATGCACTGCACATTATGTTTAATTTGCTAACAATAAGCATTTCAACTAGGCAGCATCAGGAAGCTACAGCCAGAAGGCCTTCAGAAATAGTTACTTTACATACCCAGAGAAAAGAAAATCATTCACGATGCATGAACTCGAGGAAAATAACCATCTATGTCACAGTGTTCTGTGCGCTGACACCTAAATTACAAAAATCCAATTAGTAGAACTAGAGATGTGCAATTTCAAAGATTTCATTGAAGTATAGTGCCTAAAAGCGCGCATCGCTGTTATCTGGTCATGTAAGACCAGCTGAAAGTTCAGACTGACAGCGATAGAGTGCAGATCAGATGCAGGGACCAGGTTAGTCCTGCTGAAAGATTTACCTTCTAAAGTCTAGCGCGAAGAGTCCAGTCTGCGGTAGAGGAGGCCACGAAGAGCAGGAAGAGCGTAGAGGATGGACACTGCTGTAGCGCGATGAGCAGTCCAGGCGTTGCAGACAATTGTCGCTGTTGTGTGAAGATCTCGCATTGCTGGTCGTCACTTGTGATCGCTGTAGCACGAAGAGTCGGTTCACCAGAGCTTCGCAGTCGCGGTCAGTGCAGGCAGCAAGATCTCGGCACAAACGGGCCCATTCAGGGTCACAAAGAGCCCAAAACTTCAGGATTTCTCCTTTTCTTCTAGAGGGAGCTCAACTGATGCTTCACCAAGGGTCCAGGACCTGAGAGGCAGCTTATGGGGATCACAAAACCACTGCAACAGAGACCACCAGGTTTTAGGCAGGTCTAGTTGAGGGTACAGGCAGGTCCAGCACAACAGGTCAGCAGGGCAGTTGCCCTTGAGCCTCTGTAGCTTGTTGTGTCCATGTAGCTCAGAAAAGGAGGTCAGTCAGCTAACCCTTGGAGTTACTTCAGCCTGTGATGAAGGGTGGAGGTCCAGTCTTCCTTCTCAGACAGCAGGGCACACCTCAAGCAGCAGGGTAGGCCTCTGGCAGCATGGCAGTCCTTTATCTTCTGTATCCACAGGTTCAGAAGTGTACTGAAGAGTGGGTCTGAGGGTCCTTTTTTTATACCCAGTGGCCACTTTAAAGTGGAAGAAACATCTGAGTCTTCCCCTTAATGAAGTGTCTGGAATTGCCTACCTCCCTGCCTGGTCCCAGTCTGTCTTCAGGCACAATAGGCCTGAGCGAAGTCCTTTGTGTGTGAGCTGAGGCAGTGCCTTTGAAGTGTAAGTGTGACAGATGACAGCTCCGCCCCTCTCATCAAGTTAAGATGGTCCATACTGCCAACACTCAGACCCTCTATTGTGTGATGCTGTCTAGGGGGATTATACAAAGTCCAACTGCCAACTACATCTAGTCACATGACTCAGGAAACAGGCTGCAGGTACCAAATGGTTAGGACAAGCTAATTCCAACTTTCTAAAATGTATACAATAAAGTGATGGATGGAATGCTTGAATTAATATCAGCCACTGAAAATTACTCGGCCCGCATCCCAGTCCTTCATTATTTTGCACACTTTGACACCTCAGTTTGGACCCAGTTATATGCAAATCAGTCTTGACCCTGCTCTAATTGTTAATGTTAATGAGACTTGTTGAGCGCGCGAATACCCAAAGGTGTCTTGGCACTATGGATGCAGTATTCCCCGCCAGGGGATCAGTTCTGGAATAGCCATGTTTTTAACTTCTTTCTAAAAGTGGTGAGGAAGGCAGCCCCTCTGAGCTCGGCCGGTAGCGTATTCCACAGTTTTGCGGTGCCATACGATAAACTTTGGCCGCCCCAACCTGTAGTTCGTATTCTTGGCACTTTCATCAGTCTTGTGCCTGTGGACCGCAGCTGTCTGGACGGTTGATACCAGACAAAGAGATTTCTAAGAGAGAAAGGACCTGTGTTGTTCAAAGCTTTGTATGCTAAACAGAGAGCTTTAAACTTAATTCGCTGAGCCACCGGGAGCCAGTGAAGTCTGCGAATCTCCTTGGACATTCAGTCATACTTGGGGATATTTCCCAGCAGCCGAGCAGCTGTATTTTGAATTGTCTGAAGTTTTTTTTATATTGCTTTTGCATACCAAGATAGAGACCATTGCAATAGTCCAGTTTTGACTGGACCAGTGCAGTAACCACCAACTTTCTGGAATCCGTAGGGATGTATTGCAGGATTTTCTTCAGTTTTTTTATCAGGAAGTGGGAGGCGGAGACGATAGCGTTAGTCTGGTGTGAAAATGCTAGTTTGGTGTCAATCCACACTCCTACATTTTTGGCCTTTTGCACAGGTTTGGGTGCTTCATCCATCTCTGCCGGCCACCAAAGATTGTCCCATCTAGGTTGCAGACTACCGAAGATTATGACCTCGGTCTTTTCAGAGTTGAGCTTCAGACAATGTGTTCCCATCCATCTGTTTACTTCTCTCATACAGTTCTGAAACTGTAGGGCGGGCGAAGCTTGTTTCCTATATGCTGCCACGACTATCTGGGTGTCGTCCGCATAGGACGTCAGACTGAAACCAAATTTTCGAATCAAAGGGGCGAGTTCCGCTGCATATATATTAAAAAGAGTTGGACTCAAGGAAGATCCCTGAGGGACTCCACAAGGTAAAACATATGGCTCTGATTGGTAACTGTCCATTGTGACTGTTAATCTCCTTTCCTTCAGAGAGGAGGCCAGCAAGGTCAATGCCATTCCCTAGACCCCCATTGATTCCAGCCGCTGTTGCAACAAATTATGATCCACAGTATCAAATGCGGCTGATAAATCGAGGAGTACCAGGGCGGCTGTCCCCCCTCTGTCCATCACCATTCTGATTTCCTCAGTAGCATTGATAAGAGCAGTTTCAGTACTGTGCTCCTGTCGAAATCCGTACTGAGAGTGATCGAGCAAATCATTGTCCTGAATAAATTGAGATAGTTGTTTATTCATCATTTTTTCAACTACTTTGGCCGGGAGTTGTAGACAGGCAATAGGACGATAGTTAGATGGATTAGACACATCTAAATTGGGTTTCTTTAACAAGGGGAGAATGGGGCAATCTTTCCATATAGATGGGAAGTTGCCTAAGCTGAACATAGTATTAAAGATCTATGTAAGTTCAGAGCTTACCACCTCCACTATCTTTTTAAGGACTGCAGGTGGGCAGGGGTCAGTTGGCGACCCGGATTTAGCTTTTAATATATGTTTTACTACCACATCAGAGGAAATTGGGGAAAACGAACAAAAGTAGTTCCTCTTAGATTCGGCACATAAGGGAGATTCGGTAGAACTGTGATCGGACGTGGCTGTAAAAGCGTCGTAGTTATCCATAACTTTAGATTTAAAGGCTGATGCAATCAAATCACAGAAGTTTTGGTCACATTTTGTTGCTTCAGTCTTCGGTAGCGATGCTAATTTGTTTACTACCCTAAACAATTCTTTGGAGGTATTTTTAGCTTTCTAAATTTGTTCAGTAAAATAGTCCCTTTTTGCAGTTTTTAATGAGTTTTTATAATGACTTAAAACAGTTTTGTACAACCCTTTTTCTGCTGTGTCGTAGTTCGCTCTCCAGCGCCTCTCCGTTCTACGGCACATTTGTTTTTCCTTGCGCAGGGCGTTGGAGAACCAGGGGGCCGATGGTGAACTCCGATTCCCTGAGGTTTTCCCAGTAGGCACTGAGGCTTTAATTGCTTCATTAAGCCAGTCTGTATATTTACAGAACAGTCCAGCCTAAACTTCCAAGCAAGGTCCTTCCTTAAATGGAGCACAAGCAACCCAGGACAAGTTTCACCCTAGCTATGGGCTCATCAGCCAGGTACAGCTTGGTTCCAGTAACACAGTGTGCACAGGATCCACTTCTGGACATATCCATCCCACTTAGGGCGACACACTAAAGTATGCAAAAAAGTGATAGATAGAATGGTTGAATTAATCTCAGCTACTGGAAATTTCTCCTGGCTGTATCCCAATCCATCAGAATTTTGCACCCCATGTCATCTCAGTTTGGGTCCGGCTATATGCAAATCAGTCTTGACCCTGCTCCAATGTGAACAGTCCTGTCCAAACTGCCAAACAGTTCTTAAACTGGCATTTCTAGAATTCCAACTTAAAATCCGACTTTACCATTAAAGAGGGTTTTAAATTACAATTCCTCAGACAACAAGCATGACATTCCTACCTGCTCCCTAACAAAAGTTATCACTTATTAAAAGTAATAAGGTAACCCAATGCTATCCTTTTGGAGGGGTAGATCTTCCAATAGTGAAAAACTAATTTGAGAGTTTTTCCTTACCAGAACATTCAAAAACTGAAAGTACATGTCTAACATTTTACATGCACTGTGCCATGGCCTATGGGCTGTTTAGGGCCTTCTCTAGGGGTGCTATATCTAATAAGAAGTAAGGTTTTAGGCCTGGCAAATGGTTAATTTTGCCAGGTCAAAATAGCAATTTAAAACTGCACACACAGGCTGCAATGGCAGCCGTGAGACATGTTTTAAGGGGCAACTTAAGTGGGTGACACCGTTAGTGCTGTAGGCCCACTGGTAGAATTTAATTTACCAGCCCTGGGTATATGGTATACACTTTACCAGGGTCTTACAAGTAAATCAAATATGGCAAATGGGTAGAAGCTAATTTTACCATGTGGAATTGCATTATTCTGCACCTTTCACTACCCAACACCTTCCACCTGGTGTTACCCATTTTGTAGATGGGTACAGCACTTCTCATCCATTAGTTCCTGGTTGGTGGTAACAGCAACACCCCTTGCTTGGGAACAGTGAAATCTGTTCAGTTGTAACAGTTGTCTTGGCTCAAGCTGATGGCACTGCTCCCTTTAGCCCCAGTAAGATCGATCTATGAGCCAAAGTGAACACAGTTGCCTCTGCCTTTCAGTGGCCTGCCAAGTGTGCCCAACATGATATAAAAAGATGGCCCTTGCCAGTCAATGCTATGAACCCAATCTCATTTAGATAAAAACAACGTGAGGTCAGTACACTGATGAGATGGTCATTATTGATAGTTGGGAAGGATTGCATTGCACCATATTACAGCCTAAGAGTATTGCTGCTGGCACGACATACTATGAATAAACATTCATTGTTTATTAATTGAACATCTCACCAGCCTTACGTACCTGCTGTGGCTAGCCCTTGGTCACAGGTACACCCTTTTTAGGCATCTGCCTGTTTTGTGTAATGTGATAGGCACACCACCAGAGCATATTTTCCTGTTCCTGTTAAGAGACCGGGTTACCCGTGGTACATATTTGTCTTTTTCTTCTGGGTGACAGGCACAGCTTTGAAAACCCCAGGTACAATACATTTAGCTTTCTTGTACAATTTTTGATTGCAACGATCCAGTCAGATCCATTCTGATTTTCAGCAGGTGGCTATTTAATGCTCTTTAAATTTCTACATTTATCCCTCATGGATGTAAAGCAAGCAGTTATTCTATTTTCTTCCTGCAGGTTCCCCTCATAGAATGGGAGGAGAGGATAGAAGTATTTGAGAACTATATTGAAACTTTGGATGCAACTAACTTTTGTTCTATGAGGAAAGAGGCATTGCTACTAAATTCCTTAGGGAAATAGGACCGGCATATGTTTAAATACCCACCCCAGCTGTTCATTCTAGACAGGCTGAGAGAATTGTCAATCAAGTGCCAGAAAGTAGCTATGATGGACGAGCTATCAAGGATCAGTTAACTGTGCGCTGCCACATTACAATTATGCAGCAGATGACTGGGGGCCCAAACTCCCATTATAAAGTGGCTGTAGCCTATGCCAAAGTGGTTGAGAAGTCTAACTAATTCATGAGGGGGATGGAGAAGATTGAGGAGGAGAGCACAGGTTAAATCGAAGTAAAAGCCACTGGGAAGTGGTGCCTGAAGTAAACATGGTAAGCAATTAAGGTGCAACAAAAAACAGCCCACGCCCATGGTATGACAATGCTGGCAGTAATTGAGAATCCAGTCAGTGCACAAAGTGTGGTAACCCTTACCATAGTTTAGACCTGATTAACTGTTTTATGATTGGTAAATATTGCAGGGAATATGGCAACAAGGGACATTTGGGGTGGATCTGCAGCAAAGGTAGCAAAAATAGAGTGGACCTAGTTGAGAGAATGGAAGTGTTCCATGAGAGGATGTTGTGTGTTAGGGTAGGGTTAGTTGATCAGGATAATAGTCCATACGCAATGTTACACACACACAAACGTTCTGTCAGTAGTAGATTCTGGACCTCTTGATCTGTACTTTGGCACCGTCATTGTGGAAGTTCTTAGCAAGTGTTTGGAAGTGAAGTTTCGAAAGGAAATCATTATCAGGAGGACAATTAAGCAGTTTAGCCAAGTGTTTGTGAGAGACAGGCCCCCACATTGTATCATCATGGACAAAGGTACCAACCAGTTTCCTAGGAGATGAGAAAGTTTCTGCTAACTTGTGGTGTCACATATTGCCATACGCCCCTTTACTATCTCTAAGCCAGTGATGTCATTGAGACAGCCTATCAGTTGATTAAGGGTACTATAGAGATGGCTGTGAATGGCAGGTTGAGTATTGAATGAGAGGTGTTGGATATGATGTGGGCGTATCACACAACTGTCAATTAAGTTACTGAGTTTACCCCCCTTTTATTCCATTTGAGGAAGGGAGGCTAGCACTAAAATGCTACCCGTATGATTGAAGGAGGTAATATCTGGAGGAGGCTCTTTGACCTGCAACGACAATAAGTTAATTGTCAGAAATGGAACAGGAGAAGGATAGCTTTGTATCAGAAAGAAGGAGAGCATCCCACTGTTGTCAGTAGAGAGGAAGAACGCAGTGGTCCGAAGTTGATGCCAGATGAAGATTTGCTTGATGAGTGTGGATGTGCAGATGGGGCGCTTAGCAGTGGCTCTGGAAGTTCCTTGATTTTAGAGGGGAGTTGGGCATTATGGATCATCAGGTTGGACAGGTAGGATTGCAAGTGCGATGGCATGTTAACATTCTTTGATCAGGCACATGCTGGGGATTGGTCCAGGCAAGTGCCTGCCTGGCTGCAGCCCTTTTAACTGGGACTTTCCTATTGCCTGACTGCAGGATTATATTTGTGAATTTGTGAATAGTATTGTGACCCTCTCATGGGGTCTTTCCATTTAAAAATTTTTTTTTCCTTCTTGTCCACTGAAGACCTGTGGTTCAGAACAGCATATGCATGTTTTCCCCATTGTTTGTTTCCATCTTGGTTACAGCAAACACTCTTTGTTATGTTATTTTATTATATTTTCACGTTCCATTGTTTACTGCAATATGAAGGAAGGGGATGTGTTATGCCCTTGTGAAATCATTGAACTCAAAGCTTGTTACACTAAGGGCTCATTTTCTCTGTTTGTGTCATGGCACACCTTTAACTGGATGTGCTGGGTGCAAACAGGGTCAGTGCACCCTCTTAAAGATAATGTGCTGCCACTATGGCAGATGCACACTCCTGGGTGCTCTGAGGTCAGCACATTAGTGAACGGAGGAGCGGCTCTTTGAAGCAGCCACTGTATGTTTCTCAGTACACTCGACACCTAGCCTGCACTTTAAAGGGGGACAGCGATCCACCTGCAGGTGGGTGCAGTGAGTGACTGAGTGGGATAGATATGTGAAGAAATTCAAGACATAGAAAAAGTGTGATGGACTGCTCTTAGGTGTTTGCAGAGTTAATTCTCTCTACTATGTGAAATCTTCTTGCAGAGTTACACTGTTTTAAATAGGTCCTAAAAGCTATCTTATAGTAGCGTCTTCAGGGCCGGACTGGCTACCGGGCGTTTTGTTGTGCTGCCGAGCTGGGGGCTGATTTCGTTGATGGGGACCTGCGTGTGCTTAAAAACATTCGTTTTGCTTTGTTCATTTCGAAGCTCACGCAGGTCCCCATCAACGAAATCAGCCCCCACCGCAGTGAAATCAGCCCCCAGCTCGGCAGCCCACCAAAACGCCCAGTAGCCAGTCCGGCCCTGAGCGTCTTCTCTCTTCTGATTTAGATTTCCTCCATTTGCGTTCTAATTTCCTTACTATGGATTTCTACTTCTTTAAAAATTCTGAATACCAAGGAGCGGGAGGGTTTTCCCTTCTTGATTTAATTTTTTTTAGCAGGGCAACAATAACTAAAGCCTTTGTAAGAGAGTCTTCAAAAGCTTTGAGGGCGAGATTTATATCTTCATAGTCTGTGATAGCAGGGGGACTGAAGACTGGAAGAAGGGCAGAAGGAACTACCTTCCTCCAAGACATTGTAAGTTTAGAGCTCTGACGGCAGGTTTCCTTATGTATCTGAATGTCTAAGTGGAAGCTGACAGAGAGGTGATCGGTCCATACTTGAAGTGCAGGTGTGTCTACAACTACGTTGGTGGCATCTGTAAATGTTAGGTCATGGGTATGCCCTGCTATGTGGGTGGGACCTGTTACCATTTGATGTAAGCCAAGTGATTCCATGTCAGATATCAGACGCATGGTATCAGCGTCAGTATCTGATGTTAAGATATATAGTGCTAACTGTTCCATGAGCTTTGTACTGAAGTCTTTCTATCCCTTAGGAGGATGATAGACCAGTGTTCCTTTCTAGATTATATTAGTTGATGCCCTCAGCTGAAAGATTACCATTTCCACTGATGGTGTGGAACAAGAGTCCAAAATATCCACTCTCAGGGGATTTCTAGTTGCAATGGCTATTCCCCCTTCCTTTTTGTGCGGTCTATCACATCTAGTTATGCTGTAGCCTTGGGGGAATGCTACAGCTATAGAGGGTGATGAGGACGAGTTAAGCCAAGTTTCCATGATAAAACAGATGTTGTGCTTTGTGGAGTCTAAGAAGTCCCATAGTTCTGAGGCATGTTTGGGAATGGAACAAGCATTAAAATAAGTACAATGTGGCTGAGAGGAAGTGCCGGCTGCTGATTCCAAAGTGGTGTTATTGTTTTTGACAAAGGGGTTGTTCTTAGGTAGAACATATTTTAAGGACCCTGGGGCACTGTGCCTGACAGGGAGAGTCCTAATATTCTTATTCTTACAAGAAACGTACAGGAGTTGCATTGCCAACAATCAAGATTGTCAGCAAGATGAAATTCCTTCCTACAGAGGATACTAGGAGTAAGTTTTCCTACGGTTATGAGCTCTGCCCTTGAATAGGCTGAGTGTGCCATAGGCATTCACTATAATCTAAAGGTGAAATTAAAAATAAAACTAGATTAAAAAAATGCAGCCTTCCTGGCAGCGTCCAAGCGCGGACGGGTGCAGACAGGCTTGCCTTTGGCGCACCTGCGGCGTGGCTGCGTGCGTCCGCGTCGGGCTCCAAATTAAATAAGGAGTAGCAGCCCGAGACGCGGGAAAAAGAGAACAGCTAGAATATCAACTGCCCAAAATGGCGGCAGTTGGCATCCCGGAAGATGGTCTCAGGCTGCTCTCTCAACTCAAACGGCTTCCTAACAGCCGCGGTGGACCGGAGAGCTGCCAAGAAGAACAGAAGGAGAGGCAATGCGAACTAAAATCACTGTGAAGGTAGGTGAGAATGAAAATGAGAAATTCAGAAGAGCGGTTAAAAACACCACATAATATAAAATAAAATACTTGCGATGTAGCCCCAAGCTGAGAGTGCGTCCTCGTCGGGCTCCGAATTAAATAAGGAGCAGCAGCACGCGACACGGGAAAAAGAGAACAGCTAGACTATCAACTGCCCAAAATGGCGGCAGTTGACATCCCGGAAGATGGTCTCAGGCTGCTCTCTCTGCTAAAATGGCTTCCTAACAGCTGCGGCGGACTGGAGAGCTGCCAAGAAGAACAGAAGGAGAGGCAATGCGAATTAAAATCACTGTGAAGGTAGGCGAGAATTAAAATGTGAAATTCAGAAGAGCGGTTAAAAACACCACACTAACATAAAATAAAATACTTACGATGTAGCCCCAAGATGAACAGTTGTGCGGACAGTGTGAAACCCTGAGAAACACCACTTGTAAGCAGGCAGTTCAAGATCAATAGGGATGCATATGCATGTTTTTGTTGTATCTGGAAGGTAAGATGAGAGTCTGGTGAGTTTGAAACACCCTATTCCTTTTTAGGTTGAGCCTAGCTACAGCGTGCATGCGCTGCTCCCTTTGCGTGGCATGCTGTAATGAAGTATGCACTGGAAGCCCCACCCACTCTCCGCCCATATTTGTCATTGGCTTGTGTCATTGACCTTCGTAAATGCTGGCTTCTGATTCGTAAATAGGCTTGTTAGTCCCTCCTTAGTACCGCCTTGTCTTCATTTGTACCCTCCCATGGGGGGGGAGGTAATTCACCAAGGCAAGTAAGGGCATGTAAAAGAGTACAACAAGAACAATATTCTACGTACTCCAAAATGTCTCTGTGAATTGGCCCTTTAGCATTTCTTGAAAATCTCCTTTTAGGGAATGCCTGACAGAAAACAGAAATGAAGAAAAGGCCCAACCCTGAAAGTCACCTTGGAAGAAAGATGGTAGTTTATGGCTTTTGAGACTGGGGGCTCACAATATTCTCTTAAAGAGTTGGTACAATAATGTCTATTGTGAAATTTCAGTACACTTCCCTTCAGCTAGAGCGACAAAGAATTGTGTGCAATGTGACTGGTGGCCCTCTGGAGAGATTTTGAAGCAAAGAGCCAGCAGACACATAATTCATTTGTTCGCTATTACTGTCAATCATTCATCTATTTGTTGCTTTTGTTACACTCTGAGTTTAATCAATTACTTTTTAATTTGATTGGTATTTATTATTTTATCACTTATCGTACTTACAGGCTTACCCTATGAGTTTCTTAAGGCTGTCAGTGCGAAAAACATATCTCATGTAGGAGAAGGAAAAAAGAGAAATACATGTGCACGCATAAATAAATATTTCAAGCATCGTGATGGAAATATTTTTAGGTAGTGAAGTACGTTGCAAAGCTAAAAAAGTAAAAACCAGCATTGTTAAGTGTCTACTTACCCTAACCAAGTTTTTCAGTTTTACTTAGGAGTAGTGTGTTAAATTAATTTCTTTTAAGAGTGCATCTTATCTTTTTCCAATTTCTGTCTGAATTACAGAAATATTCCTTAACTGATGAAGATTTTCAGGGCTGAGAAAAATACGGTAAGAGTAACTTTAAGTAACATGATCATGATCCAGTTTGGCAATTTTATTTTATGTGTTTTTATTTTTCAATCCTGCATTGAATTTTACAAACTTGGATTTTGCAGCTGGAGTCACTGTTTATAAAACAGTTGTATGTCATCTTGAGTAAGGTTTGGCTTCTTTAGCTGTCGACAATTAAAGTGGTAGCAATAGGGAAATCCAGGCCGCACATCCATAACAAGTGAAATTGAGTAATCAAGGTAGATAGTGATGTACAGTAGGGAGCTCACAAATAATATGCCTTGCTACCCCAACGGGCAAAGCAGAACTGATCATCCAGACCAGTTCCTAATAATATATCTATCACTTTGTTGCTGACCTTGAGTGGACCTATAATGTCACTAGAGTAAAATACAATAATAGAAATGAAGAGGTATGAGTAATATTAGAACATTGGAATGTTGGGAGCTCCATTGAAAACAATGGAGTGCTCCGGGCTTCTAATGGCAGGTAGAAGCCCAGAGCTCCAACATTCTAATGTTGTAGTTCATAGCTGTTGCTGTGAACAAAGGCCTTACGGAGCCCGAGGGGATTTCAATACACTCGGGCTTGATCCAGCGCTCAGGGATCAATACATTTTCAAATAAACAAGGCCCAATTACATTACCCAACAAAGTCCCTTCGCGCTGGGTTCAGTGTAAAATGCAAGTTCAGACCTAACTTACCAATTTCCAACCAAACCTGCATTACTCATAGAAAAATAATGTGACGATGGTATCTTTTTATAGTTGAATAGTTGTAGGCAATAAATAATGAACACTCTCTAAATAAAGATGAACACAGAAAACCATGGAATATCACTGAATAAACAATTAGCAAAGAGAAAATGACAAATCACATCACATCAACAGTGCATTGAAGGAGTGGAAAGGCGAAGAGAGAAAAGTTTCAGAGAAAAAACAGATTTGCAAATGATTAGGCAAATTCAGGTTTCTATCTATACTAACCCAGAAGGAAATAGGAAATCTGCTCCCTGGCCACAGGAGCATCAGGGCCCCTCAAGAAGATTTGTAAGGGCAAAGTGTAAGTCAGGAATCAGGAACAGGAAGAAACAGGTAGGCCTCAACAGCAAACCGACAACAGTGACAATCACACCTAACGCCAACAGCATCGCAAGAAGACACCAACGCAACCCCTCCCACTAAGGCACCTCAATTATACCCTAAAACCCAAATGTCCAACCCACACCTGTTTCGATTCTGGGGCAAAACGACATCATGATTGGTTGAGGAAGGGGGTGTACTGTCACACCTCACTCGGCATGTCCATCTTACTCAATGTTCTATTGTTTTGTTTTTTCAACATCACAACTACATCATCCCAGGAAATACAAGTATACAATATCAGACTTCAGTTTCCTTCTCTCTCCACTAATGTTTCAGTTTCTGTTACTTCTTGTGCCACTCGTGCGCTTCCAGAGAAACGTTCATCACTTGTCGATTGTTTTTGTCTTCACGTTTAACTTTTGGCAGGCACACATAAATTCGAAGGCCGCTCGCCTTTGCCTTCCCTCCACATTCTCTTTTGCTTTTTCAGTTAATAATTCTTTATTTTGCTTAACCCATGCTTCTGCGGAAAATAAAATAAATATGATTATTCATTTTGAAATGCTTTTCGTTACGCACCCTCCCAAATGCTGCATCTAACCATGCGCAACCCATGTTAAGGTTTTCCTGACATACGTTAATAACGTGCACAAAAAGCAGCATTAGTCTCTTTATTTTCATTAGTCAAGCATTTGTGGCCTAGTTCAGTGCTTTAGTACGCGCTTGCGCAGTATTATTTTCCCTCATGTTATTTATTAAATCACATGTTTTTCACTGCACACTATTAGAAAAATTAGAAGATGTTACTAGGGGTTTCAATCAGAGCAGATTTTGTTTTTCGAAAACCCTGCTCCATCAATCCCCACTTTGATGGCGTCTTTGAGCCATCACCACCCACCAATACAATTTGTCACTTAGAAAGCTGTTGTTCTCTCGCGTTTTATCATTATTCCATCTAGATCTCTCATCATTTCATAATAGTTTCCTCTTCTATCCTCTAGTTCTATTTCTTCTCTCTTACTTTTTCTTGCTCTTCGTTTATTATCAGATGTCTCTTTTTTGCATTTGCAACATTTATAAATCAAGAAAATCATTAATATTACTGTAGCCACTGCAATAATAGGTGTTAATATTCTCCCTAATAGACTATTCCCAAATGTAGAAAATCAATTTCCCACAGAGTAAAAACTTTTACCAAGTTTCTCCCAAGCACCATCCACCTTCAATTCGGATAAATCTTGATGAAGATTTGTAATATTCTTAATATACCCCTCAAGATTTTTACTCTTGTCAGGGATATAAGTACAACATTGTTGTACTTTCAACATTTTGCAGACTCCACCCTCTTTAGCCAATAATACATCAAGGGCAAGTCGATTCTGCAAAACCTTAGATCTAATTACAACCATCTCAGTATCGACCATTAAAAACCCACCAGCAGTGTCTGTTGATAAACGATCAACCACTGTGGACAATTTTCTAATTTTGTGCAAATTTAGTATAACTCCAACTGAAGGTATCAATGCTCCAAAAACATCCCCTATAATTTCTGAAAAACTCGCTCTCTTATTACAAATTAGTCCATTCTTTATTTAATTAATTCTATGTTTCTCATCCATGTGGTACATTTTTGGAAATACTATTGCTAAATAACAACACCCATACCAATGTGCAGGCAACCTATAGTAGGCATTCTTACCACACACATAATAGATTCCCGGAAATGCAGGATCAGTTCCTCCCTTCAATCCCCATCTTCCCTTAACTAGAAAAGTATGATCACATTCAATAGAACCAATGAAATAATTATTATAGTCAGTCTTTTGTCTAAGTAAACAAATCTTCCCTCTATGATACCAGTCTAGGATCATGGCAGCGTAAGTCTCGCACTTCTTATAATCTCCCTCTCTGAAAGCCCATGGAGGAACATGAGACTTTTGCTCAGCAGCCTTTCTCTGAAATTCTTGTCTTCTATCTTCAACCATGTTAATGAATTCTATTTCTTCAAATCGTAATCTACAAGTTAGGTTATGTCTATGTGCATATACTGTATCTATTGTTTGTGTAGAATGAAAAAATTCTCCCATATATTCCGCATTTCTAGCACTATTTATTTTATTCATATTCTTTCTAATAGGAATTTCTTGAGAATACTAAATCCATGTTAGAATAATAATATTGGAGACTTCCCCTCTCGTAAAATAAACTTGTTAAGACACTACAAGACACACCATATGTTAAAGGTAGATGATGATATGTCACCCCCTCTGAGACAGACAACGGTAACTACATGCACACATAACAATCTCTCGCATCCATTATGTCGACATACTCATATAATAATTTGGTAAAGACATTGAACGAAAAATCATTAATGGATTTATCATGATGATAGATACTGTCATCTTTCATCTTTTGCATTTTAGTACGTGAGTCTTCCTCTAAACCTTTAGTATCTACTTTTTCACTCATCACACCATTAGTATTAGTATCATTCTTTTGATTAGCTACCATTAAGACAGGCACAATGACAATTAGTGTTAACCATACTATAATTAGTAGAAATATACTAAATAAGCAAGCATTAATACATTTACTTTTAAAACTATGATTTTGATGTCCAGTCTCTGCTGTATTTTCCATTTCCAATTAAATTTGTACTAATTCTAAAACAAACTAAGAAAAAACTCAAAAATCTAACTTAGAATCAAAAATATCTAAAAAATCTAATCCATAAAAATATCCATCCAAAAATAATATCTATCCAAGGTAGTGTATCCTCACACTAATGGCTTTTCTTCTTTACCCCCTCTTTTTTCTTTTGTTTTTTATATCTTCTTTTTCTTCTTCTTCAAATCTTTTGAATGATTCAGAGTAATTTTCTCAAAATTGTTGCCCCTTAATTTTCACAGTCCTTTTAAGGTGGTTCAAAACTGTCTCCTTCACCCTGCTCTGTACCAGTGTCTTCTGTGATCTGATCTGTGTTTTCAATTTCTTCCAACACCACATATGTCCATTCTGGTGCTATGTATTACTTATTTGGAACCCTCACTCTTTTCGTTTTACGAACCGATTCTTCTTCAGATTCACTTTGCTCAGTCTGATCTGAAACTTCAATTATTGCGTCAGGTGAGCTTTGTTTCAGAGTGTATTTCAGTCTTTTCACTCCTTCTGGCCACACATTACCTTTTCTTGCTTTCTTTACTTGCACAGCTTCCGTTGCTTCGTTGTCAAGTTCCCAAGTTCTTTTATTCAGTCCTTTTCTCTGTTGTACTTGCTCTTGATTCACTTTCTCTTTTTCTTTCTCAACAGCAGTCTTTTGAGACCCAGTAGCTGGTGCCCACTCTATTCGACTTGTTCCTTGTTCAACTTCAGAATCTGTAACTTCAGACTCTACAATTTAATTTTCTCCACTTTCTGCTTCTTCTTGTCTTTCAAGTGGACTTGGGACTCTTCTCGTGTGACTTGCATGAATCCAATTTGGTAAGCCACCACACTTTACTGCTGTCGTTGTCACCAGTATCACCTGGTAAGGGCCGTGCCATCTAGGTTCCAAACACGATTTTCTCACGTGTTTCTTCACCAGGACCCACTCTCCTGAACTTAGATCATGTGCTTGTTCTTGCTGAGTTGTAGTTGCAATTTCTCCAACATGATGAGACACAGAACACACTACATCAGCCAATCCTTTGCAATAATCAAGCACCAGATCATCAGTAATATTCATCAGTTGATTTGCTAGTACAATTGGCTGTCTCATTGCTCTCCCCATTATTATTTCGTGTGGGGATAATCCAGTCTTTTTATCAGGAATACTTCTCAGACTCATCAATACCAAGGGTAAAGCATCTGGCCATTTTAGTGCTGTGGATGCACAGACTTTTGACAGTCTTGATTTGATAGTGCCATTAATTTGCTCGACCACTCCTGATGCTTCTGGCCGATAGGCACAATGCAGCTTTTGTTCAATTTGTAACGCTGCACAAATCATCCGAATTATTTCATTATTAAAATGAGTTCCTCTATCCGTTTCTAAAGAGACTGGAAATCCAAATCTAGGAATTATCTCTCTTAACAGCAATTTAGCAACAGTCAAGCTATCGTTCCTTCTTGTTGGATATACTTCCACCCAACGAGAAAACAGACAAACAACAACTAACACATATTTTGGTCCATTACAAGGAGGGAATTCAATAAAATCTGCCTGAAACCTAGTAAAAGGTCCTGCAGCTTTCCCAACTCTGCCTCTACTAACAATTGTCTTTCTACCTGGATTTTGCTGCTGGCACACTGTACATCTTTGGCATAGACTCTCTACAATGACCCTGAACTTTGGGTTATACCATGACTGTTTGAAGAGTCTGATCATAGCATCTCTCCCAACATGTGTTAAACCATGGTACATCCTTGACATCTGTGAAAGTAAACAGTCTGGCATTACTGGTCTCTCGTCTACATACACCCATACTTCATCATCAGATCTCTTTTTACATCCTGATTTGATCCAAATTTCTTTTTCCTCATCACTAGCTTCTTCCTGCAACTGTTTAATTTCATCCCATGTTTCTATTGCAGAGAACATCAAGTGATAATTTGTATTATTTTTCTCTTTTCCTCTGTTTATTGAAATTGAATTTTGTGCACAGAAACGAGCCACTTGGTCTGCGTATCTGTTCCCATTGGTCACATCATCATTTCCTGACTTATGTGCTGAACATTTAACAACTGCAATCTTTTTAGGCAATTGTAATGCATTCAGTAAATCCTTTACATGTTTACTATTTCTGATTGGTGATCCTGACGAAGTCAGAAATCCACGTTGCATCCACAACTGGCCAAAATCGTCCACCACCCCGAAACCATATTAACTATCAGTGAATATGGTTACTCTCAAATTTTTGCCAATTATGCACGCTCTAGTCAATGCAATCAATTCAGAAATTTGTGCTGAATTTATCCCTCTTAGACAGGATGCTTCAAGAACCATAGCCACTGTACACACAGCATATGAAGCACTCAATACACATTTTTCATCTCTCAGGCAAGATCCATCCACAAACATCACACAATCTGATTCTTCCAGTGGTGTATCTTTTATGTCAGGTCTTGGTTTTGTACACAACTCTGTCACATCCAGACAATTATGATCTGCTTCGTCTCTCACTTCTTCACAACTTGAACTCGGCAACAAAGTTGCTGGATTCAATGTTGTACATCTTGTTACTGTCACATTCTCAGCACCCAGAATCACTCTCTCGTATTTAGTCAAACGACTGTACGTCATGTACTGTGTTTGTGTGCGAGTTAATAGGATCTCAACAGAGTGTGCCACATATACTTTCACTGGATGTCCCATAACAGTTGACTCACTCTGCTCAAGACCCACACAAGTAGCAGCCACTGCTTTCAAACAACCTGGTAATGCTGCAGCCACTGAGTCCAAAGTAGCCGAAAAATATACCACTGGTCGACGTGCCATTCCATGTGTTTGTGTCAAAACTGAAAGTGCAAACCCATCTCTCTCACAACAGAACAATGCAAAATCTTTTGTATAGTCTGGCATTCCCAACGCAGGTGCTCGACAAAAACTATCTCGCAGCTCAAGGAATGCTTTCATGCTCTCTTCATCCAATTCAATCGGATCAGTCACATCTTTGTGAGTCAACCTCTGTAAAGGTTTGGCAATCAGTGAGAATACACTGATCCATTGCCTGCAATATCCTACCATGCCCAAAAACATTCGAACTTCTTTCTGTGTTTTGGGAGGTTCCATTTGCAAAATCACATTGATTCGATCCTGTAACACTCTCCTAACTCCCTTTCCAATTTTGTGTCCCAAATATTGAACTTCTGTCTGACCAAATTGAAGGACTCTCTGTATACCCTTGAGGAACTCGGCACCATGCCAAAACACAGTCTCCAAACCGGAAAGCAAATAAATATTGGCTATCCGGATGTAAGGGTATCGAGAAAAATGCCTGACACAAATCAATCACTGTATACCATTCCGCATCACAAGGAATTTGGTAAAGAATCACTGCTGGGTTTGGCACTATTGGACAGCAAGGTACCACAATTTAATTGATGTATCGCAAATCTTGCACTATTCTGTATTTTCCACTTGGTTTCTTAATTCCCATAATAGGTGAATTGCAAGGACTGCCCAATATTTCTTTCAGAATGCCTTGTTCAATTATTTGCTCTATTACAGGAATAACTCCTGCTATAGTCTCAGGAGTCATCTTATATGGTGGTGTTTTTGGAAACTCTGCACCTTGTTTTACTGTAATTTGAATAGGGTCAACACCTTTCATCAGTCCAATTTCTTTTCCTGTAAAATCCCACACATCTGTTCTCACTGTGTCTCTCAACTCACCGGGCACATCCTCAAATGTGAGCAATGCATATAGATCATTCACTTCTGTCCCTTGCTTTGCTAACATCATTTTAAAAGTAACATCTTCATCTGGTGTCTGAAAAGCAATACCATCCGGTGTACAATAGATGGTACAATTCATCTTGCAAAGTAAATCACTACCTAAAAGATTCACTGGACTCGTGTCACATACCACAAAACGATGCATATCTCTGAATTCTCCAATATGAACCTCCATTGGTTTGGTCACTGGAGTTCTAATATATTTATTTGAAACTCCTACGACTTGGATAGTTTCTCCCGAGAAGGGTAGGTTTGGAATTTCTGCTGCTCTTACAGTAGAACCGGTAGCACCAGTGTCCACAAGGAATGTAATATTATTACCTTCCACTTTCCCATCAACAAAAGGACCTGATTGGTCTACCACTAGAGATGCGCCAAGCACTCGCTCTTCCTCCCCACTCAGGCACCGTCATTGAGATGAATCTGAATCACTCTCAGGACACTGCAACCAATATTGTTGTACATTTTGATTCTTACCAACTTGTTCACTCGAGTGAAATATAGCATTCGCACTGTATCTCTGTTCTTGAGCATTCACATTATTTGGCATAGGAGCTTGGGGTACTTGTATTTGTTGAACCTGTGGTGTAACTACCTGTTGCTGTTGCAGCTGTTGTTGAGTCACAACCGCTTCATTCTGCATCTGCGGATTGAAATTTTGAATCATTCCATTATTTCCTAGCAAGGACTTACACTTGTTCTTTCAATGCCCTCACTTTCCGCACGCATGACAAGGATATTTCTTTTTCATTTCTTCTCTATTATTCTTACCTTTACCTTTTCCACCACCATTTAATACACCATTCATTTTAGGTACCTGACCATTTTGAAAATTCTGATTCTGTCCTTTCATTTGAAAATCTGTTTGAGAACCATTGACATAATTCCCATCTTTCTGTTGCGCTACTTTCATTTGTACCCACATCATCTTCTCTTTAATTTCTTATGCCTCGACTCAATATCATCACTACAATACTTAGCATATCTCAAAATCTCATCCACTGTCTTACTCTGCCAACAAATCAAATGTTGCTGAATCATATCAATAATCTCAGGCTTCAATCCAAATACAAACCTATACAAAAAATGTCCAATATCTTTGTTAGTTATACTTTCAAAGCCACTATACTGTTTAAACACCTGGAAAAGCCTCTCATAATATGCATATACTGATTCTTTTGACTCCTGTGTTGTCCTATTAATTTTAACCCAATCTGGTTTTGTGGGAGAAATGTTACCCTTCAAATAAGTAATTACCTGATTATATTTTTTCATCACCTCTTCTGAAGGTGCTCCTGTTTTAACATCTCTAGGATATTCCTCTTTTGGCCAATCAACTGCAATTTTACACTCAGTCCATAAATCAGCTGGAACTACAATGTCAAATAAGCCATCCAAATCTTTCAACAAGACGTATGAAACTTTTACAAACCTCTCTACCTGTTTGTACCACTAGACAGGCTTTTCTCTCAATGTAGGGAAATCATTAGTAAAGACAATATATCCTGTCTTGACCAAGGTATGTGAACATATCCACCACCTGGAACTTCTCTCATCGGATATATCATTTCAACTTGCTCTGCTTCTCTTAACTAAGCCTGGGCGTAGTTCGCGAAGTAGCGCTACGCGAAGCTACGCAAAGTGCAGTTCGCACTACGCGAGCTACGCGTAGCACTACGCGAACTGCGTAGTCCACTGTTCGCACTGATTGCACAGTGCCGGATGCTTGTCCGCACTGTGCAATCATTGAAAACGGCATCTTGCACAGTGCGAGCTGTCTTTTACTGCCGCTCGAGTAGATTTTTACTCGGCGGCAGCTTTCTCAACGCGGACTGGTAGTTTCTCATCGCGGCGGTCGCGAGCATACGCGACCACTCGCAATGAGAAACCTGACCTCCCGCGTTGAGAATCTCGCCGGGATGTTTATTTTCCACGCTCGCGATCGGCAACTTGATGTTGCTGATCGCGAGCGAGAAAAAGTCTCGCCGGGATGTCATTTTGCTTGCTCGCGGTCGCCAACTTGGCGTTGAGGACCGCGAGCAAGCATAAATGACCGCTGCACTACGCTACGCTACGCTACGCGTGTTTGCACTGTGCTACGTGCAATTCGCGTTGTGCGAAGTAGCGCAAACTTCGCAAACTACGCGAGCGTAGCGTAGTGCTTTGCCCAGGGTTACTCTTAACGGAAGTAAAGAAGATGCATTTACATTTTTACTAGCAATCATTTCTTCTTTCTTTTTCGCCCATCTACCTTTCCATCGCTCCACATCACCCCATCTCTTCAAAGTATTAATCAACTCTTTTATTTGCAATCGTTTACCAGATGTATTCAAACTCTCTAAATCCTTTTCAGTAAAGTCCAATCTATATGTTTTCTGCAAAGCTTTAGACTTTCCAATATCCACTCCATATTCCTGAGCAACTTCTACCAATTTCTCATGTAAATTCTTCGCTCTCCATGTAATATTTTTACACAAAAATAGCAACTCCTCATCCTGATATTTACTCAATCTCTCTGGACTTATTGTACCATTAACCATTTCTTCCAGATCTACTCTCAATTTACCTATATCTATACTCAATTTAGACTTATTCATTTCTATTCCTCTTATCCAATCATCTAACTCCTCTGGCGAAGGTCCCACTGAACCCCCTGATACTAGAGTCATTTCTCTCACATTCTGCACTAGTTTCCTAGGATCTATCTGCACACTTCTTTTTGGTGTTTCAATCACCTTTTCATTTATTGGAAGATCAATCAATGAAGCACTCCTCTCAACTGGTTCCGATCCACTAGCATTCTTGACACTATTCATAGGAATTGTCAATGTATGCACTCTCGAAATATTTTGTCCCTCACTGTACAATGGAACTATAGGACCAACTGTTACTGGTACTGACAATGCTTCTGCATTTAAACTCAACTGACTAATTTTCTGAGTCAACTCCTCTCTTGTTCTGTTTAACATGTCAATCTCTTTTTCCTGTAACTCTTGAGTACCTAATGAAGACTGTGAAGTTTCCAGAACATTCGTAACTTGTGAAACTTATGTGACTTGTGGAACTTCTATTTCAATTAACGGTGCACTCGGAGAAATCCCATCCGGGCTCTCCTGATATGGTGGAGGTCTCTTTAATAGCATCTCATCTAATAATTCATCATCAATTTCATTTGGATCAATATCTAATTCTGAAGTCTCTACATTATTCTTTTTCTCTTTACATTTTCCTCCAGCCTGATCCTCAGCAACTATTACTGGATATAACCCATCTGCAATCACTTCTCTTCTCCATCTCTTCATCTGATCATCCCACCTAGCTTCTGAATATCTCCTCAATGTATTCCTATATCTTATCCCATTCCTGTCTCTCTCTCTTTTATACGCTTCATGTTCCCATTCTTCAAGTGCCTCATACTGCATAGGTCTGGGATTTGGTTTTAATGAATTCATTTGTCTCCTCAAATTTTCCAATATTCTCAAGTTAAAAGTACCATGCTTTGGAAAAGCTAAAACTCCATCATCTTCCGTGTAACCCATCCAATTCTCTAACCATGTACATGTATGATATCCACGCTCCAACATCATGAAAGAAGCAGGTGATCTTGGAGGAGGTACAGGAAGCCCCTCCCTAGTAACTATCGGCTTATCCTTTTTAAAGAAATCTTGTATTCTTTTTACCATCTTCATTTTAAACTCTCTTTTTCTCGCTAAATAAACCAAAAACAAACAAGGGAAACCTTCCGTAAATCCTCTCATTCTATTCACTGAATCTCAACCAATACCAGCGCGACTCACACCAACCAACTAATCATGGCTCACTACATGCCCACTATCTCGACCAATGCCAGCGTGGCTCACACCAACCAACCAATCACGGCTCACTACGCGCCCACTGTCTCAACCAATGCCAGCGCGGCTTTTTGTGACGTCAGTATAACTCCTGCTTCTGACCCTCCCTTTACAAAATAATACAGCAATGTACTACAAGATTTTTCTTAACTAAATTATTGTTAGAAACAACACAAAACAATGCTACTTTGTCTGCTCCACTAAAATAAAGAGATAGTTCGATCATTCGAAGAGATTTCTTTTACTTCTAGTAAAATAACGACCAGTGCTACTCTACTCCCAAAGAAATGGAAAGAGGTCTTGGCACTCTACTGGGGATACTAGCCAAAGTTTCGGAAGAAAATTTTCGAGTGAAAAAAGTCTTGGTACTCCTTTGGGGATGTAAAGCCAAAATTTCGGAAGCGGACTTTCCACTATTTCATACAACTTTTTCTCAACAGAATAAATCCCTAAAATAACATCAACAGCATCTCACTGTTTGATATTACGACAACAGACAAAGTACTTCTGCAGTGTGATACTTTTTCACACTATTCCTCTGCCCCCTTAAGGCTAAAATAACAACATCATCATGATCCCGCGATCTTGGGCAACACTAACTTTTCGTATTAATAACCAAAAATCAATAATCAATAATTATTGCCAAACTAATCAACATTAATCAATAACCATCCTCTGCTACCAAAACTGATCCAGCACTCAGGGATCAATCAATTTGCAAATAAACAAGCCCAATTACGTTACCCAACAAAGTCCCTTCGCGCTGGGTTCAGTGTAAAATGCAAGTTCAGACCTAACTTACCAATTTCTAACCGAACCTGCATTTCTCATAGAAAAATAATGTGACAATGGCATCTTTTTATAGTTGAATAGTTGTAGGCAATAATTAATGAACACTCTCTAAATAAAGACGAACACAGTGTGTATATTTATAATGTTTTATCTAAATAATGTGTAATAAATGCTCATCAAGTACCAATACACAGTACAAAACCATGGAATATCACTGAATAAACAATTAGCAAAGAGAAAATGACAAATCACATCACATCGACAGTGCATTGAAGGAGTGGAATGGCGAAGAGAGAAAAGTTTCAGAGAAAAAACACATTTGAAATGATTAGGCAAATTCAGGTTTCTATCTATACTAACCCAGAAGGAAACAGGAAATCTTCTCCCTGGCCACAGGAGCAGCAGGGCCCCTCAAGAAGATTTGTAAGGGCAATATCTAAGTCAGGAATCAGGAACAGGAAGAAACAGGTAGGCCTCTACAGCAAACCGACAACAGTGACGATCACACCTAACGCCATCAGCATCACAAGAAGACACCAACGCAACCCCTCCCACTAAGGCACCTCAATTATACCCTAAAACCCAAATGTCCAACCCACACTTGTTTCGATTCTGGGACAAAACTACATCGTGATTGGTTAAGGAAGGGGGTGTACTGTCACACCACACTCGGCATGTCCATCTTACTCAATGTTCTATTGTTTTGTTTTTTCAACATCACAACTACATCATCCCAGGAAATACAAGTATACAATATCAGACTTCAGTTTCCTTCTCTCTCCGCTAATGTTTCAGTTTCTGTTACTTCTTGTGCCACTCGTGCGCTTCCAGCGCGGGAGCGGGCATTTAATGGCCAATATAGCCTGCTACGGGGGGCTATAAGGCTATAATCTGCTTTGGTTTCTTTATTTCTCATTCAGTTCAAATAAACAATTGTTCATTGATTTTGGCGATGGTCACTCATTCGCCCTGGTTATACAGCACAAATAGCCAACACCTGGTTTACGTTGGACTTTTTCAAGGTGGTGAAACGTAACAACACGAACTATAAATATGCATTTTAATACAATATGGTTTGCAAACATGAATACACACCATTAACCTTAGTGATGAGACTGAATACTTGAAAGTACAAATTCCCATGTCTTCTTATCTAGAAGATATGATCCAGTGTAACATCAACTCAACACCAGTTGTGTAAGATAGTGAACAGGAATGGCGCCAGAGAAAAATTATATATGCGAAATTAAACACTAATAGCAAGGACGAAGGGAACCCCAAAAATATTGGTGAATCATAAAAAGGGCAAAGCACATTATCTAAGTATGAATTATTCTCTGTTTTTCTTTTTGGCGTAACATGCAGAGAGACAGTGTATTTTCTAGACATGAAGTTGTCTCTGTTCTTATTTCTTCTGGGTGGCTCCGAAGAGAAGTTGGTAGCAGTATTTACCGAGGGAAATCAGAAGGAATCAGTTTTAGGCGTTCCTTAGTTAAATGATGATAAAAAGTATAGAGGTTAACATTCTGATGCTAAAATAAGAATGTTTCAAGGCCCTTTATGACAGTCATTAGCCCGAGCAGAGCCCCAAAGGTAGGGTCATTTTAGTGGCCTTCCGTTTTAATGGATTTGCTCGGTGCTTATTCATCCTGAGAGTTTTCTGACAGGTTGTTCTGGTATTTTTGCATCTCATCATAAGGGGCAAGATGTAACAAGAAGCATACTTCTAATGGTACACCTGACCTTTGCCCCAGTAGAAACTAATCTGTAAATGGTACACTGGATTGCACACTACTGGGAGCCACTAGAGTTCTTCAGATTGGCATTATGTGAAGTGCTTTTTGAAGTTTCAGTCTGACTACTTATCTCACTGTATGAGCACATCAGCATGGGACAGAACACCAGACTCAATCAAGGGCACACCGTCACGTCATGATACCATGTCATGATACATCGTATGCTCCTGCGTGTTGGACCTCTGGAAATAACAGAAAGTTTAAGGCCACCCTTGGTGTGGTGTCAATTGTAAGGGTGTTGGAAGTCACTGACCATGTCATGAGTGATGTGATATGTGAGGTTATAAGCAGTGTATTGCGGGCGTAAATTATAGTTAGCTCAAGTAACTATAACTGCTGAATTTCAATGGTTTTATATGAGTAAATAACGCGATTCAGAGCTCTCGGCTCTTTGATCACGGGCCAATGCACATTCAACTTCCTCATTCTTTTAACACCACGTGTGATTCTTAGTGTTTAACAAATATAAAAAAAGACTATCAGCAGTTGCAACACGTAATCATCTTCCAGCGTTTCACCCTTGCTTACATTCAATATTCGCCATAAAGTAAAAGCAGGAAAAGAATATTGCTTACAACGTTTACATAAACATAAAGAATATACAAAAGAGTATCAAAAGGAAACGGTTAGCATTGATTGTGTTTCCACTTCTATTTTAACAATGTTTAAACCTCCTTACATTTCAAATGAAAAAATATAAGATTTCCAAAATACATTTATGGATATATATATCTTTTAACAAATCTTGTTCCAGTTAAGTGATGCTTTTACCATAAATTCATTTCTGGTGTTCTCTATACAAATTTGCCCCAATGGGCTTATTGGAATAAGTTATTATGATGTACTTAGAATCCTTATAATTAAACTGAATTAAGACACATTGTAGACGTTACTCTAAACCAAAACCTGCTCACATCACCAGGTGACAAAAAATCAACTGAGCCCCACTGGTCTAGATATGATTAGCTCTGTTGCTTCCAGTCTTCTCCATGTGATTTCAGATACATCTGCAATAAAATTCAAACAAAACTAATTAAAAAACACAATTTTCTCATGATTGAAATGTAAACATCCCATAGTTATTGTTACATAAATGCTTCTATCTCAGGAACATCGTTCTAATTTACATATTTCCATTTTTATTTATTTTAACCCAAATGCACTGCTAATTCTTCATCAAGATTAAGCCCTGAGGGATGCAAGGTGTTATATCTGACAATCATTTTAGATTCCAATCATCTTAACTCTTATACTCTATTACCTCCTCTCTCTCTTATCAGAATCCTATCCAATACACAGAATGATAACAGATTTGTGTTCTGATTGTGTTGAGATTTAAAGTATCTTGCGATTGAATACTGTTTGTCATCTTTGATTATCGCCCTCATGTGTTCTAGCACTCTCTTCTTTGCCTTATTGATAGAACTTCTGATATAGTGTTTTTTACATGGACATGTTAGTGCATAAACCACATGATCCGAGTTACACATTAAATGTTTCATTATCTGGAATGGTTGCTGATCTTCCGATAACTTCATTATTTTACAATTATGACTATGTTTACAAGCTTTACACGTTCCACATGTATAAAAGCCTTGTATAGTGTTTGATTCAGTGATGGATGTTATCATGCTCTGACTTAAGGTATCTTTTGAGGATTTAGCTTTCCTGAAGGTGATTTGTGGATTTGTCCCTACATAACTCACTAAATCCGGGTCAGTTTTTAAGACTTCCAAGAACATTTTTAATACTAACTTCCCAGGCTTCGCTATGAAAAGAGGCAATAAACCTCACTGAATGTCCTTCTACTTGACTCTCAATACTCGGAGTTAAAAGTTCATTTCTTACATACTTATTCACTTTCTCACATGCCTGTTTGATAACCTTTTTCGAATATTCTCTTTCTGTGAATCTATCAATCATAATCTGTTTTTCTTTTTGAAACCCTTCTTCCGATCTACAGTTCCTTTTCGCTCTTATTAGTTCACCGAAAGGGATACTTTGAATTAAACCTTTTGGATGACAGCTTTCTGCATGCAGTAAGCTGTTCCTTGCAGTTTCCTTACGGAACAGATTGCTTTCCAATCTGTTGCCATTCACACTCAATCTCAGATGAAAAAATTCTATTGTGGTTTTGTTCATGTGACTGGTTAATGTGAGATTCAAAGATTTATCATTAAGTTTGTTGGCAAAATCATATGCTTGTTCTACATCACCCCTCCAAATGCAGAAAATGTTGTCAATGTATCATACCCAAAGGAGGACGTGGTTGTCAAAATGACTGATTTTACTGCCAACCTGCTCCTCCACCAGCCCAAGTACAACCCAGCTAAACTGGGGACGAAGCAGGTCCCCATCGCCATTCCCTGGGTCTGTTCATATATTTGTTTAATAAAAGTGAAGAAGTTGTTAGTAAGACAGATTTGCATCATATCTAGAAGCATTTTAGTATGGAATAGATAAGACAATGATCTGCTCTCAAAAAGTGTTGACAGGCTTTAACTCCTAGTTCATGAGGAATACATGTGTATAGGCTATTAATGTCTAAACTCATTAGTGTGTAATTTTGTCCCCAGGTGATCCCATTGATTAACCTTAAGAAATCTCCTGTGTCCTTAATATACAACGGGAGTGATTGCACAAATAACCGCAGAAAAAAATCTGCGTACCTCGAAGTATTTTCAAGTGAATTCCCACTAGAGGAGACAATAGGTCTACCTGGTGGATTTACACTGTCTTTATGCAATTTGGGCAAAAGGTACATAGTCAGTAATTTCGGATATTTACAGGTTAGAAACTGATATTCCTCCCATTCTACTAAATTCGTATCCCTCCATTCAATCAATCTTTCTTGATATTCATTGTTGGCATATTCATATTTTTGTCTAGTGGTTAACTCATATCTGTCAGTGTCATTCAAGGCTTCATTTAGATACATTTCTATAGGAAGCACCACTACATTTCCTCCTTTATCAGATTTTTTGATCATGATACTGTTGCTACATCTCAACTCCTTAATCACACTGTACTGTGCTTTATTCAGATTGTTTCTAATGAAAATCTTTTTTTATCAATTTTCTTAAATTCATTTGTCACACCTCTTTCAAATGTATTAATGGCATCATTCACCAACTGTGGCATGAAAATGGACTTTGGTTTAAAACCGCTAGTGCAGCTCAAATCCATATCAACATCGTCATTTACCAGTTAAGAAAGGGATCATCTATAAAATGACCATTTCCTTCCAATCCATTCATAGTGGGTGACAACTCAATATCACTTTTTCTCAGATTTATTGGTCTTTCAGAGACATTTCTATCAATCACTGAACCTTTGGTAGCATACCACTTTTTTAATTTCAACTTTCCAGTGAAATGAAACAGATCAATACGGCTTTGACTATAATCAAAACGTGAAGTGGGGCAAATTAATAAACCCAAAAATAAAACTTCAATCTGTGAACTTGTGAGAGTAATGTTCAAAAGATTTACTACTGCTATCCGATCCATCATTTTGCTGATTTCTGCCCTCTTGTTTGCTCTCCCACCCGGCTTTCTATGTTGTCTTTTCTCTTTGCATTTCCTTTGTTGCCTCCTTTGCCTCCGCTTCCATGACCCTTGTATACCTGTGCACCTCTGTTTGTTTGGGTTGATAATCATCCCTGGGCCATCAGGTTGAATTCTTTTAAAATTTTTGATTTTACTCTTGTTGTATCCGACTGTATTGATGCATCACTTTCACTATTGTCGCTTTCAACTACCTCCGATTGGGGAACACCTGTCACCCTTTTTTGTCTGGAAGAACCAATTGAGATGTCCTTTGAGGTATATGGTTGTTCCATCCATGGCTTATTTTGTGTGGCATTTCTTAAATGATCAAGGGCCAGATGTATCAAAAAAGCATTTTGCGATTCCCAGATAGCGATTATTACCGAATCGCTATTTGGTCATCGCAAAATGCAATGCAGGAAAAACCCGCAAAAAAATTGCGATTCGGTAATATTCGCATTCGCAAATACAGATTACCAAATATCGATTATGTAATAGCGAATTCGCAAAATAAAAAAATCGCTAAATTGCGAATCTGCTATTCCGATGCAGCTTGATGACCTGACAATCAGGAAGTGAGTTTCCACATGCTGTTTCTGAGTGCCTAAGGCTGTGTTGGAGGCTGAGAGCAGGAGCACACCACTCAGGAGAACATCCAGAGTGCAGAGACAGGCACAAATACACAGCATGGCTTCATAGGGGAAGGCAAAGGAGGCTGCGGGACACAAGAGAAAGCAAAAGTTCAGTGAAAAAGAAGTGGAGGTACGAATTGAGGAAGTGGTGAAGAGCCATGAGCAACTGTTTGGGAAAAATCCCTACACATCCCGAGTCAGAGAAGAGGAAGATCTGGCTGGACATCCAAGCCAAAGTAAATGCCATAGGGGGTCTCACAGCGATCCATAGAAGACCTATGCAAGCACTGGTACGGCTTGCACTCAAGGGCAAAGGAGAAGGTGGCAAGCAGGCTTGCGGATGCCAAGAAGACCGGTGGAGGACCATCAACACAGCTGGCATCCACCCCCCTTGAGGACTTGGTGGAGTCAACCCTACAGCCTGAATCCATCAGTGGTGTAGCAGATATCAACAGCTCAGTCACAGCCAACACCAGCCAAGGTAGGATGCATGCAAAAATACACCTGCCCCATGACTCACAAAAAACCCCACTTAGAAATAACATAATGAAAAAGTTAAATTCCCACTCCAGTCCACATTTTGGTTACCACCCAGCAATGCATCATGGGAGATACAGTCAGACACATAAGATAGGAAAACAATGATACAAAGCAACATATCCGCAGTTGAGACCCACCAGTAAATAACCAATTAAAACACACCATTTTGGTATACCAACTCAAGTACATTTCATTTTCAAATAACATAAAGCAGGACACACAATAAATAGTTTTGTTATATTCACGGATGAACCTGCGCTACAGGGTGAAGACACACCAATAGATGAGCCAGAGGAGATCCAGGAACAGGCAGGGGAAGAAGAGCCAGACACCACAACACCAACAACACCTGCACCAAGACCACGCAGGTACACTGTGGCTCCACTACAGGAGTTGGAGGTGGAAGGGGAAGACATCCAAGAAGAGCCACAGTCAAGGCCAGATGATCAGGCACAGCCTGAAGGTTGTCAGTCCCACTTGCAGCGTAGCAACACCAATCGCAGGAGATGCAGAGCAAGAGCACATGGTGCTGCTGAGGAAGGAGAGGGATCCTCTGTCTTTGCTGGGCTGGAGGGCACTATGGTGAAGGTGCAGCAGCTGCAATTGAAAAGCATGCGGTCAATGCAAAGGCAGCTGGTGTGTCTGAATCATAACATGGCTGACATTAAGGACAGCATGAGGGAGATGAACAACACAGTGGCAGAGGGCCATAGGGCAAATGCAGAAATTCCAGAGATATGACAGCAGAGATTAAAGATCTCTGTACCACCATGCAGAGAGCGCATGCCTCCAAATGCCGCGAAAAGCACCGTTTGGATGGTTACACAAAGGCAGTTAACCGTTTGAGCAATGCCACAGCTGTCCTGTCCATACCCACTGTGTCCATGCAGGTGTAAATGGCCCACTACAGTAATGATGTTGCCAGGGGATTGGTGCAGGTCACCACTGCTGTTGAACAGCTACAGACAGCTACTATAGCTGGGACAAGTATACTGGGTGCAGGGGATACTGCACCTGTGACTGAGCCTAGATGGCAGAGTGCAAGGCAAGGTATGGCATCCGAGGCCTCATCAAGGGAGGCCAGTGTACACAATGACCGCTCTAGTGGTGTGCGTGGCCATAAAAAGTAGTAACTGGTGTGACCGAGGCATGCCAATGGGTGAGGTAACCCATTGCATGAGATGATCAGTGCTGTATGTTGTGCATGGTCAGTATAAATGCCATGTTGACCTACAAAATTCACACACAGGAAATGAGTTGACTGCTGTGTGCACACAGTTTACCTGATGTTAAGGTGAAATAAAGCACAGTTGAACAAAAGTCATGAGGTGCATTGTCTCATCATTACTCACCTAGAAATAGTTGTGTGTTATTTCCTCATGTCTCAGTCTGCCATCTGCTGCACCTACACCACCTGCTGCTCTGCAAGGTGGACGTGGTTCATCCTCTTCATCAGACTCCGAATCTGTGAGGTCCAATGGTATGCCATTGGTTGTTGCTAGGTTGTGCAGCATGGCACAAGTGGCCACAATTTTGCAACAGATCTCTGGCCTATAGTGCAGGGCACCTCCACATTTGTGTAGGCAGCGGAACCTACTCTTCAGTAGGCCGAATGTCCGCTCTACGACATTGCGCGTCGACTTGTGTGCAGCATTGTATTTCCTTTCACTTGTTGCAGGATTAAGGTATGGTGTGAGTATGAAGGAGCGCACAGCATATGCACTGTCACCTACAGGATGAAAGGCAATAGATTATTCACTGTCCTACTTCTACAGATTCAAGCAGTCTGTCAGAGTGAGTTACATGCATTTACCTACCTGGTATCCTTCGCCAAATTCACCCCCAGTGAGACGTGCGTATATTCCTCTGTGTCTGAATATGAACGAATCGTGCGTACTGCCAGGATATTTGGCCACTATGTCAGTTATTATGTGTGAGGCATTACATATGACCTGGATGTTGAGTGAATGAAGGGATTTCCTGTTCCTAAACACATACTCATTAGCTGAGGGGGGACAGATGGCTACATGTGTCCCTTCAATGCACCCCATTACATGTGGGAATTGGGCTATCTGGTAGTAATCCAATTTGGTCAGCTGCAATACCTGTTGTGTAGTGGGAAATATGATGTAATGGTGTATCCTCTGTACCATTGCATCCAAGAAAGCATTTAGGAAGTGTGAAACGCAACTTTGGGACACCCCTCCTGCTGCAGCTATCACCCCCTGGTAGCTCCCTGATGCTAGTAGGTGCAGTGAATATAGGACCTGCACATGTGTGGGAATGGTTTGGGTCCTGCAGGTTTGATGCTCCAGTATTGGATGTAAGTCAGCTATCAGGTCTAGTATTGTTGCTAAGTCTAGTCTATATTTGTCTTGGATTTCTTCCTCTGTCTGCTGAAACAGGGTTATGCGCACTCTGTAAATGCGTTCCTGTCTCCTCCTCCTTCTCTGGGCTGCTGCTTGAATCCGCATCCTCCTCGCTATGACATACAGCGCTGCCATTGTGAAACATTCTGAGGCCCACTGGGCCTGTTCAAATAGTTTGCACCTGGTTACCACCTGACTTGAGTTGGTGGAAATTTGCACGTGCAAAATTGCGAATTTTGGTTCATTCGCAATTTGCGAATGCTTCATACATTGGTCTGCGATTCCCAAATTGCGAGTTCGCAATTTGAGATTTGCAACATTAGAATTTGCAAAATTTAGGATTCGCATTTTTTGCAATTACCAATTTTGCGAATGCAAAAGCTTTCATACATTGGATAAGGCCATATTGTGTTCGCAAACAGTCGATTTTTGCGAATCTCACCGTTTGCGATCGCAAAATAGCTTGATACATCGGGCCCCAAATTTCTTTCCAAATGTCAAAATTTGGCCTTGCTCATAATCCACTAGATCTCTATGAAAATGTAACTTTTATCGCTTCTTAAACTTTTTCTAAACTTGTCTCCAATTTAGTCATATCATTGTCGAATTCCTCATTACTGCATTTTTCTTTGAGCTTTTTGGTATGTCCATCTATTTCCAAAGATAATCTCTCACAGTCTTTCCTTGCATACTTGGCCAGTAATCCTAGCATAATTGTAGAACAATTATGATTCATCGCTGCCCCCTCTTCACCCATCTCTGGATCAGGATTATTAAATGTGGGTGTTATAAAAATTCTATTACAGGACCGGAGGCTTCGTATTATGCTTCTCTTTCTATTTATTGCCACACACAGCAGCCAATGAAAAACTTTGTTATGAAAAAATAAACTACATTTCCCATGATGCTCATGGTACACATCATATCCTGTATAGCCCCATAAGAGCCACCATCACCGGAACTCGTCCTCTTTCTTTGCTGCTCACGCAGTCAGTTATTGAGCGTTGCATATTGCTTATAACGTGTTTTGGGCTTTAAAAGGCTTGCGTAGCTTGGCGATTGTATACGCGTTTACCGCGTTGTATTTTCAAGTGTTTATTTCCTTTCCGCGCTCTCCTGACGGCTTGTGGCGTCCCACTGTCAGCGGAGGTGCGCGCTGTGTGCCGGATGGCAAAAAAGCATCTTTGAATTTCCCGCCTTGCAGCGGATCTTAGCGCGATCAAACGAGGGCAATATTGACCTTCTAGATCGTCGTTCGGTACCGCTCCGCCTACGGCGGTGTAAAACATATGTTCATTTCAGGCACAGAGGCTCCCCTCGTAGGCCGAGTGTGCTAGGAGCCCCCACTTTACATTTCTTTTAGCGTTTCCATGTGCGTAGCCCAATTGGGCTACTTCTAGTAGGATTGGGCTACGCACATCGCTACGATCCGTTTTTCGTTTATTTCCCCTGCTTTCTTCAACGAGCAGCACTACTGACGCCTGACTGGCTGCAAATTGAGTTCTGGGCCCGGAGGGAGCACACCTCCTTAAATAAAACCTGCTCTTGGCTCCTGTTTACGCCCTGTGGGCTGCAACAACGATATTACAGCTTTGCTGAGGGACTAGGTACCAAGTTTAATTTCTTGTGCTGTGGGTTGGTCCCCCCCTGTACTCCTCGCTGGTCTTGTGCCTTTGGTGCAACTTATATAACATTAAGCTTGGCCCCACCATGGAAGAGTGGGTACAGTATAACGAGGATGATGTGTTTTATGAAGAGGAAGTTACAAATCCTTCCCTAGAGGAAAACATTGTTGAGGCACTGGACGCTTCTGTCCAAGAGTCAGTCAACAAGGCCCTGGAGAAGGCAGTTCCTGTGACTGTACAACAGGCTCTAGCTACTGCCTTGAAGCCTATAACTAAACAACTTGAACAGTTTGCTAAACGTCATGGTTTTACTGCGCCCACAAGCAACCCCACTGACGCTCCGCAACCTACGCCCTGGCCTCATTCCGCCTCATATTCCTCACTTCCTCACCCTGACGCGGACAAGGCTAAAGCTAGGGAGACTGACACGGACCCTGATACTACAGGCTCAGACACCCCGGACACCTCTCCTCCCAAGAAAAGAATGAAGAAATCAAAGAATACGGAGGTACCCATAGCTACTCCTTTTACTTTTAATCCTGCAGAAATAGTTCACCCCAGATCATCTGACTGGTTGCCTGCTCCCGAGGTTGCTGCGTACTTGCACGACAACCTGCGTAAAAGTTTTGACAAAGAGGTGCGCAACCGTCTCCGGTCAGAATGCCCTAGACCGGATATTTCCAATAAGGTAGCAGAGACCCCGGATATTGATTCTAGTTTCCTGACGTTTTTAAAAAAGTTCACCAAAGACCCCAAAAAGGGTATTGATCGCGCCTGGCGTGGGTGCCAAGATAAACTGTTAGATGTGGTAGGCCCTTTAGCCAAGGTGTTGGAGATGGTGTTACAGGCGCAAGAATCCGGGACTGCAATTGACCCCCATGTCCTAGCCGGCTGGACCCAGCGGGCTATTTGCCTCTTAGGCAACGCCAACTGTGCCATTTCTACAGAACGGCGCAAGTCTATCCTGATGCGAATGGACTCCAATCTCACGGAGTTGGCGGCGGCGGAACCTGGTCCTTTAGCGGACGGGAACCTGTTCGGCGACCGCTTTGTCAAGGATGTGGCCAAATACATGGGAACCTTCACCACTCTGGATAAAGCACAGTCAGGCATAAAAAGAGTGTTTCAGGCTGGAGTTTTCAACAGGGCCGGACGAGGCCGAGGACGCTCGTTTGGCCGATAATTCTCCCAAGGTCCTCAGAGAGGTGACTTCGGTCGTGGCAGGGGAGAATGGGATTCCACCCGTGGAGGCACTTTCTACCCCACCAGGCAGCGCTTTAACAAACGGCGTTTCAATAGAGGATACTACCGGGGAAACTTCCAGAATACCGAATCTTCAGGTGAGTGCTCCAGACCTATTTCTGTTACCTCTAGGAGGACGTATTCAGTTCTTTTATCACAATTGGGCTCAACTGTCTCAAGATGCTTGGATATTGCAGACAGTTCAAGGTTTCCATCTAGATTTCTTTCAGACCCCTGTCCAGGTCAAACTACCCAGACAGCTTTCTTTTTCCCAACTAGAGTGCGATTTTATAGATTCCGAAATCGAAGGATTGCTGCAAAAACACGCGATAGCATATTGCAACGAGGGCCCTCACGGCTTCTGCAGCAATATTTTTCTGGTCCAGAAGAAAGGCGGAGGTTACAGGTTGGTACTGAATTTAAAGGACTTCAATCACTTCTTGACTTACAAACACTTCAAGATGGAGGGTATCCATCTTTTGGCGGACCTCCTCAAACAAGGGGACTGGCTGGTCCGTTTGGACCTGAAGGACGCCTATCTCTCTATTCCCATTTTTTCTCCCCATCGCAGATTCCTCAAATTTCAATGGCGGAACAGATGGTATCATTATTTGGTCCTTCCTTTCGGACTTTCCTCGGCTCCTTGGTGCTTCACCAAGACACTGAAACCAGTGGTAGCTTATCTCAGGGAACAAGGGATTCGCATGATAGTATGACTGGACGACATTCTTATCATGGCGCAATCTCCTACTCTGGCAGCTCAACATTTACGCTTGACCATTGCTACTTTGCAAAACCTGGGTTTCGTAATCAACGAACCAAAGTCAGTTCTGTCTCCTACCCAGACAATAGATTTCCTGGGCTTCGTCATAAACTCTCAGGAGGCTCAACTGAGTCTGCCGCGTTCCAAACTTCGAGATATCAAAAAGGAGCTTCGCTCCCTGTTATCCAAACAAATGGTCTCAATCAGGCTGCTGGCCAGGATAGTGGGCCTTCTAGCGTCGTCCATTCAAGCAATTTTCCCAGGACCCCTACATTATCGGGCACTTCAGAGGCTCAAGATTCAACATCTTCAGAGGGGTCTCTCCTACACCGATCTAGTTCCCCTTTGCCGGGATGTTCGGGAGGAGATTCAGTGGTGGCTTGCCCACGTAGAGGCATGGAACGGCAGGGCCTTTTTCGGTTCGCTGCCAGAGGTCATCATAGAGTCCGATGCCAGCCGTTGGGGCTGGGGTGCGCGCTGCGGAAATATTTCCACAGGAGGGCGTTGGTCCTTAGCAGAATTAGATCTCCACATAAATTGTCTAGAACTGCTGGCGGGATCGTTCGCGATCCGGATGCTGTCGCCCAAACAGGTATCATGTTGCATCCTCTTGCGGATGGACAACATATCGGCGGTTCAGTACATCAACAAGTTGGGGGGCACACGGTCGTCCCTGTTAGTAGAAATAGCGAAGGACTTTTGGCATTTTTGCCTCACTCATCAGATCTCGGTCATAGCCGAATACATTCCGGGCAAATCCAATGTGGTAGCGGACTGGAACTCCAGACACCTCAAGGATTACAGCGATTGGCAATTACACCCACAGATGGTGCAATGGCTACAGGCAATATGGGGACATTGCGAGATAGATCTATTTGCCTCCAGACTGAATCGTCAAATGATGAAGTTTTTCAGCTGGAGGCCGGATCCGTTGGCTCTGGCGACGGATGCCTTTTCACAGGATTGGGCACAGACTCTGAGTTATGCCTTCCCTCCTTTCATCCTAATTCCCCGAGTGTTCACACAGATAATGCGCCAGAAGGCAGAGGTGATATTGGTCACTCCTCTGTGGAAGTAGCAACCCTGGTACCCACTACTATTGGAGTCGAGTTGCGACTTTCCCAGGAGGATTCCGTGGTCTTCAACATTGCTCCAGGGCCCTCACGGAGAATTGCACCCGATGATAACATCGGAGCGGTTGTCCCTGATGGCCTGGAGACTTTCCGGCAACGTTGGCACATGCCAGGTTTTTCGGAACAAGCTTCAGACTTCATCAATCAGGCTTGGGCCCCTTCCACCAGAAAACGATATTCTTCAGCCTGGAAGGGCTGGGTTCGTTGGTGCGTGGAACAACACGTGGATCCCGTGGGGGCAGAATTACCCTATGTTGTAAATTTTTTGTCCAAAAAGCTTCTGATGGCTTGGCTTATCGTTCCATCAATAATTTCCGTTCAGCTATTTCCGCGGGTCATGCTCAACTGGAGGGCAAACCAATAGGGATGCATCCATTAGTTTGCAAACTCTTGAAGGGTATTAGAGTGACTAATCCGCCCAGACCAAAGTATTCATCTTTGTGGGATGTATTGTTAGTTCTTTCCTTGTTTAATACATGGCCCAGCAATGACATGCTGACAAGGAAACAACTCTCCTCCAAATTGGCCATGTTATTATGTCTGGCAGCGTGTCGACGCTCATCAGATATCAAAGCTCTGGATCTTACAGGTAGAGTATTTACTCCGGAAGGAGTTTCTTTTAACATTACTTCCAGAACAAAGACAATGTCACGTAATGTGGAATATCATGCTTTTCCTAGCAATGCCAAGCTTTGTGTTGTTCAATGCCTTAAAACGTACGAGGAATGTACCAGGTCTCTTAGGCCTGATGGTGTGGTGCAATTATTAATTGCCTTACAGAAACCCTTCAAACCTGTCACTGCGGCTACTATTGCCAGATGGTTAAAATCTGTTATGCAAGAAGCGGGTATTAATACTCAAGTATTTGGGGCACATTCTGTTCGAGGCGCCGTGGCCTCTAAAACGTTCATGTTGGGTTCTACTGTACAAGATATCATGCATTCTGCAGATTGGTCCTCTGAATCAACATTTAAACTGTTTTATTATAAGCCGGTGGGTGATATATCCTCTGTGGTTTTTAATCAGCGTTAAACTAGCATAATACGAAGCCTCCGGTCCTGTAATAGAATATAAAATTGGCTAGCATTCGCGCCAAGAATTTTCAATTCTATTAAGGACACGGAGGCGAGGATTATCCCACCCGATTATATTACAGTGTTGTAATTAATACCCACCCGTTGTGTATGTATTCTGATTTTACAGAAGTTACGGGTTGTTTATCTCTCATTTTTTCAGGATCTGAGAAGAAAACGGATTAACTGTAATCCTGGTTAATGAGGACGTACTTCCCAGTTGGACTGGTTCTTCCACGTTGGAGGATTTGTTGGACTTAAGTTATTATGTTGGACTTTATTGTTCGAAGCAAAGAAAGAGGACGAGTTCCGGTGATGGTGGCTCTTATGGGGCTATACAGGATATGATGTGTACCATGAGCATCATGGGAAATGTAGTTTATTTTTTCATAACAAAGTTTTTCATTGGTTGCTGTGTGTGGCAATAAATAGAAAGAGAAGCATAATCCTCGCCTCCGTGTCCTTAATAGAATTGAAAATTCTTGGCGCGAATGCTAGCCAATTTTATATTCTTAGTTCTCTCGGACCCCTGCCACAGTCAATGTATTTTTGTAAAGTAGTAGCTTCCCACCATTTGGATTGCTCTTGCTTTAGTAATTTCCACAAGCTGTCCCATAGTTGTTTTTTATTGTGTGTCTCATTAGATCTTTGACTCGTTTCTGATTCATTGTTACTACTTGTTTCTGTCGTTCTTTCGAACAGCTTCTCGGCTGCCTCCCTGCTTTTAACATCTCTCGTTGCTTCCATAACTCTGAAATGATTCCCGATTGTAAACCTGCAATCAAACGCTGATTTTAGTTGCGTTTCACTTATTGCTCCTACATCAGTCCGAAATAACGGCGCATGTCGTACCCGTTAGCCCCTTCGCACTTATTTATTCAACATTACATTGCTTTAGTGGCTGTATGGTGAGTTGATGAGTAAGTGGGTCTATGGATCAGTGAGTTGGTGTGTGAAAATTTGTATGGGTCAGTGAAAGAGTATGTGAGTGGTTTTGTGGGAGTGGGTGCATGAGATGTTGCATTGGGATGTAAGTGGGTGTGTGAGCGGTTCTGTGGATGATACCTTCAGTGATGGCATTTGAGATGTCATCAGTGATGTCATTTGAAATGTCATTAGCGATGTTATCAGTGATGACACTGACCATGTCATGAGTGATGTAATATATGAGGTCAGAAACAGTGCATTGTGAGGGTGTAAGTTATAGTACACTCAGCTAACTATAACTGCTGAATTTCTCTGTTTTTGTATGAGTCAAATGTCAGCCTAATATAATGTACCTGTAACCTTTGTTTTTTTCAGTGAATTTCTAAGGTTATTTTAATTTTATTTCCTAACTATAAAATCCCTGTAACCTTTGTTTTTTTAGTGAATTTCTATGGTTTTTTAACTATTAGTCATGTTTGTAGAGTGGTGGCGAAAGGGGACAGGGCCTCTGACCGTCTGTCCCAAATTTTGCTGTGTTACACTTTGTAGAGGTAATAAAAGGGCTTCTTGGCACCTGAGGACCCTCAGCTTCCAAGAGGACTTCATCCCCTAACCAGTAGTGCACCGGGAGGCACGTTTGCAGAGTGGTGGAGAAAGGGGGCGTGGCTTCCAAAGACCTTTCATCAATCCAGCTGTGTGGGATTTACTGGAGGTAACAGAAGGGCTTGTTGGCCGCCACGGACCCTTAGCATTCAAGGGGACTTCATCCCCAACCGGTAGTGCACCAGAAGGTGAGTTTGCAGAGTGGTGGAAAAAGGTGACGTGGCCTCCAACAATCTCTCAGGAATTCCGCTGTGTGGGACTTACTGGAGGTAGCAGGAGGGGATTGTGACCCAGAAGGACTCTCAGGAGGCAAAGGGGACTTCATCCCCCAACAAGTAGTGCACCAGGAGGCACCTTTGCAGAGTGTTGGAGAAAGGGGGCATGGCCTCCAAAGACCTCTCAGCAATCCCGCTGTGTGGGACTTACTGGAGGTAACAGGAGGTCTTGTTGGCTCCCATGGACCCTCTGGAGCCAAGGGGACTTCATTCCCCAAACAGCAGTGCACCAGAAGGCGCATTTTCAGAGTGGTGGAGAAAGGGGGCAACTTTTTTTCAAATTTAATTTTTAATTTATTTGGGGAGGGGGGCCGCGTGGCCTCCCTACCCTGGGCAATTTTGGCCTGAGGCCCCCATCCCCTATTTTGAATAGGGGGAGGGGCTGTGTGGCCCACCTTCCTGGGTCGATATCAGTCCCGGGGACCCCATCCCCCAAGACCCAGCCCTTTTAAAAAAACATTTTTAATAATTTAAAGGGAGGGGGGCTAAGCAGCTCCCCTCCCCAGGCTACTTTCGACCCCAGGGACCCTCACTTGTGGGTGCCCAATTTCCACTCAGAGCACCCATTCTTTTGGAGACCATGGGGGAACCTGAAGGCCCCGCAGTCCCTGCCGGCTCCCCACCTCCTGCGGGAGCCAGCTTTGTTCTACAAAACATGCATCTCCATGTATGTCAAAAGCAATTGTGCTCTGCTTTGAGCAATCGAGAGCAAAATGCTCTTGCTTGCTCAAAGTGGAGCACATTTTGCTATGGCTTGGTGGGAGCGGTAAAGCTCCTGCCAAGCCATAGCAAGCAGCTATGTCCCAGAGGTGGGCATCCCAGGACATAGCAGGAGCTGGCCTTGGAGGGTGGTTGCCCCCTGGGCCATGTATGGCTACAAGAGGGAGGGCCATGTGGCCCCCTCCTTTCTTTTTTTAGGTAGGGCCTGCCCCAGGGAGGTGGCAGTCCCCTGTGCCGAGAACGGCCCAGGAGGAAGGCCCCGCAGCCCCCTCCATTTAAAAAAATTATTTTGGCTCCAGGGAGGTGGTGGTCCCCTGGGCCCAGGGGGACTGTGAGGCCTCCAGATGTAGAAATTTAACAGCCCCGGGGAGGTGGTGGTCCCTGTGGTAGGGGGGTCCACGAGGCCCCATCATTTCATTGCAATTAGCCCTGGGGAGGTGGCAGTCCCCGGGGCTGCAGGGGGCCATGCAGGCCCCCGCATCATTTTAATATTTTTTGCACGGGATGGTAGTGGTCCCTGGTGCTATGGATTACCATGTGTGCACCCTCCACACAAATAAATTACACAGCCCCCGGGATTTGGCCCACCCGGGGGCTTCCTAAAAAAGACACACGGGAGCCAGCACGTCTTTTTATTTTTTTATTTTGACGCAGATCTGCGGGTCCACCCTCGAATTCACTGCAGAATTGGATTAAAAAACATGCTTTTAACCTCCGGCGGGGTCCCTGTGGGACCATATCTGGGGGGGTCAGGGTATTCCTAACCTGCCCCCTTTTCTTTTTTTTTCTTTTTTTTTTGTGGGATACGACTTCAAGCCAAGTCCCAAGATGGCTGTGAACACTTCCTGGTTGAAGTGTTGGCAGCCAATAAAATTTCAGTAGGATCCACGAGTCCACTGCAAGGATCTGCGTCCCAAGATATTTATATTTTAACACTTGGGGCCATATGTATGAAAGTTTGGTTTTGCGATTCTCAAATAGCGAATTTTAGAGAATCGCTATTTGAGAATCGCAAAACGAGATGTATGTAGGATTTGCAATACATTTTGCGAATCCTTCATATTCCTTAATTGCGAATCGCAAATTGCGATTCGCAATTAAGGAATTCCTCCCCATTCATTTCTATGGGCCTAGAGGCCCATAGGAATAAATGGGAAGACATTCTCAATTTGCGATTAGCAATTAGAGAATCGCAAATTGAGAATGCAATTTCAAGGGTGCCAGGGTGTCAAAAGGACACCCTGTTGCACCCCTGAAATGTGCATGTGTGCACATGTGGCACACATACATGCCCTAAGGGCATGTATGTGCGCCACATGGCACTTTCAAAAATGCAAAAAGTGCATTTTTAAGTGAAATCGCAAGTTACCACCAACTTGAAGTTGGTGGTAATTTGCGATTCCTTAAGCCCAAATTGCACTTTTTTGTGCTTCTTACATTGCATTTAAGGAATCGCAATTAGCGATTCCTTAAATGCAATAGCAAAATAGGGAATCGCAAAATTTGCGATTCCTTATTTTGCGAGGGGGTTTCAGTGTGATACATTGCACACTGCTAATTTGCGATCGCAAACGCCGAAATTCGCCGAATTTCGGCGTTTGCGATCGCAAATTGGCTTCATACATATGGCCCTAAAACTTTTAAAAGGATTTACACCAAATCATAAAAAACACGCTTTCTGGACCAACATTTAGTTTTCTGCCAAATTTAGTGTAATTCCATTCTGCGGTTCGGGCTGTAGTAGTGTTCAAAATTGGCCTCCGCTTGATGGATCACCCCAAAAAGTTTCAACACTGCAGCTGAACTGACTGTAGCAAAGGTTTTGAAAATTTCGTGAAAATTCGTCAAGTGGCACCAAAGTTATTGGCAAAACAAAAAACGCTTTTCCTATAGAAACATGGTCCTAACTATAACTACCTACTGTATATTTATATATGATTTAAAGTGCATGTTTATATGCATTTAAATGGCATAATGGCAGCAACAGGATTTAAGAACAGAGCTTAGAGTGATTGCATCTGGGCTGCACCATGAGCTGAGCTGTGTGTGAATTCTGAAAATTATTAGAAACATTCTCCAAGTGACTCTAGATTTTATAAAGAGCTCTGAGTCTGGGAATTGCCACGTTTAGAGCTCTGAATAAATGTATATAATAAAAAAAAATGTACTTAGCTACTTTTATAATTACTTGGGACATGGCTTTGATAGATTCCAGGCTTTAGGATTGGGTCAGGGGATTCCAGTCCTATTTCTGGCTCTGACTATTGTTAAGAGTAAAGTTGTAGTATTTTAACAAAAAACAATAGCAAGTTATACACTCACCCCGCAGAACCATCCATTTTATCAGTGTCTTTATAGATCAAACTAGCAATCAGTATTTAAACAAGCATTAAGAAGACCAATAGATTTCCCTTATGCAAATTCTATTGATTTTGTCAATGTTTTTTTTACATAATGCAGAGCAGTTGAGCTGCTGTGCAATATATCTTAAAGTAAGAAAAAAAAGCTTCATGACACGGACAATAAGCGAAACCTATTGGCTGTGCCAATGCTTGTTTTGTACTCACCATAGCATGGAGGTGTTTCACTATTTGCTTTCTTCCCCTCGAGCTACTCTCAACAAATAATAATCACATCCCAAAGACAAAAAATGAATAGGGTGAAATTTGTCAGTCATTAATAAACATCGTTGAGAGATTAATAATTTTGTTGACAAAGTCACTTTTAAAGTGACACTGATTGTAAAATGATTTACATAACCCGAAGATTTTGTTAGAGGATACTGACTTTTTTTAATGGCAAGCACGGGCAAAGCCAATAGGTCTCGGTAATGCCCAAACTACTGGGCTTTCAATGCGAATGTCTTTTAGCCATGTTGTCTAGCAGTACATCTGCTGTTCCGCATTGCTCAAAGTCACTGAAAGCCCAAAATCAGACGATGCTGAGCCAACACCCAGTCTCTTCGCCCCCATGTTAAGTTTGTTGTTCTGCCCCATCTAACACATAAAAGAGATATGACTTGGCCTATGCTAGCCACATCACAGTGCTTTTTTCAGTGACTTTCATCCATGCTGAACAGCAGATGTGCTGCTAGAGAATGTGGCTAAAAGACATTCACATTGTCAAGCACAATAGCTCAGGCATTTTCTGAGATCTATTGGCTTTGCCAATGCTTGTTACTGAACAAATGTGGTGTTGTGTAGTTCCTACTAATCTGTAGGATCTGCACGTTTGTTTGGACAACATAAACTAGGGGCTTGGTGCCTAGACTGATTCCGGACACTCCAGCAAGATGTGTTGGCCTATAGACCAGCTAGCTCACAGTGCCACCATAAGCCCCCCTAACCTTACCAGAGAGCGAATGGTTTCTGGCAACCACTGAACATGACAACCCTGACTCCTCAGGGATCGTGGAAACAGTACAGAACCTTTCCCTCAGTCACTCGTGCTTACCTATTCTCAGAGAACTGTACAAAGAATACACTGTGGGACGTTTTCAATATGTTTATTGAACCAACGTTATTATTGTATAAAATACGTGTGCTGCAATGATTAATAAACAGAAGCAGACAAAAGTGATTACAAGCACCAAAAGCGTAAATTTGTAGATATAGTTCTACCATGGTGCTAAAACAGTGTATATTTGCAGGCATATAAAACAAGGCAGTAATCGAGCATACTCCTACTATCCAAATCCTACTCTGAGTGTACCTCAAGTGTATGTAGGTATAGAGCCAAGAATCTCCCCAAGGGACGATGCAACCCCATTACCTGGTAGGAAAGAATGTAGGAGCCCGTCTTGGTGACGAACTGGACACCCATAACAGAGATGTCAGACCGCTGCATGGTGAATTCCCAGCATGCAGGGACCCTCGGTGTCAGCTGAAGTTCCTCCTCTGCTAATTTGTTGGCTCGCTCATTATTTATAATAGAAAGCAGCCTTGCGATGTTCGCGTAGATTAGCAATGTTATGGAAATGTAGATAGCCCTGTCACCCCGTGGATGAAGATAGAATGACATTTGTACATACTGCGTAAGGAGACCTAGTACATGATGTTCGAGGAATTGTGAAAATGTTGAGTGAAGCTAGATGTGTAAACAAAGTCATTTCAGAGACCCTAATCCAACATTGTCTTGCAGGCAAATGTGTGCAAAAGTTCACAGCCAAAATGTTATTGTGAGGACAACGTAAGAAATAAGCTGCTTCACTACATGGGCCTAACCCGGGAATATAACAGTGGAAGTGCTACTGGGAAACACTTGAGGAGCTTTAAAGTGAGGGGAGGCAGTGGCATAACGGCCAGAGCTGCTGACAGGGGAACAGGGGAGCCATGTTCAAATCCTGGGGTCGGCTGAACAGTTTGTGATTCTGGGAAAATCACTTACGCTACCCCCTGCGTACGACAATGAATGTGTCATTGTGTAAAGTAACTAGTGAGCATTTAAAGTGCTCCAATACCATTGGCTGGTGTTAGCACTATGGCAAGTTGGAGGACAGAACAAGCAATCCAATACCATTGTATTGTGCAAAAAATAAATAAATAAAAGCAGAAGCGATGAGGGGGGTAGTGGGGAAACGGGTCAAGCAGCAAGCAGGAGGGGATGGGGAGATGGGCAAGCAACAACGGGAGAGGGCGGGAGGAAGCAACAATGAAGGGTGGAAAAATAACTTAATTGAAGCAGTATCAGTGACAAAAATTATTGTGTCATTGTGAAATTTGAATGGTGAGCACTTGAAGTGCTCCAATATCATTGGCTTGTGTTCGCTCTATGGGAAGACGGAGGACGGAGTGAGCACTCCAGTACCATCGGATTGTGAAAAAAATATAATAAACAAGTGCTATTCATGTTTTTACAACTTTTAAAAAAATGTATTCATCTATGTACACGCGCATGTATTTTAGTGGTAGCTATGTATGGGTATAAGGGAGACTACGGCAAGACGGAGGGCAGAATGTGTTCTCCAATATCATTAAATCGAACAAAAAATAAAGAAATAAAAGCAGCAGCGTAAGGGGCGGTAGTGGGGGAACGGGTGAAGCAGGTAAGCAAGAGGGGATGGGGAGATGGCCAAGCAACGACAGGAGAGGGCGGGAAGAAGCAACAATGAAGGGGCAGAAAAAAATACCTTCATTGAAGCAGGATCAGCAACAAAAATGAATGTGTCATTGTGGAATGTAAGTGGTGAGTACTTAAAGTGCTCCAATACCATCGGCTCGTGTTCGCGATATGGCACAATGGAGGACGGAGAGAGCACTACAATACCATTGCAGCATGCAAAAAAATACATAAACAAGTGCTATTCATGTTTTACAACTTTTTTTTAAATGTATTCATTGATGTACACGCGCATGCATTTTAGTGGTATGTGCTTATGTGTACAAGGGAGAAGGCCTGAAAACACAAGTACTCCTATGGAGTGCTTGAAAAAAAAAATAGCTGCACAAACCGGGAGCAGTGTAAGGAAACTTGGACCATGTGCTATGAGAGGGACAAACACAAGAAGAGGGCATGAAGCCCGCATGCCATGACGAATGACATCAAAGAAAATGAGAGCGATGCAGATGTTTTTCAATGATAAGGAAGGGTGGCGTTTAAGCCCACAGATAGAACACAACACGTCTCTTCAAGACAGAGTATGTGCTGTCTAGCTGAGTAGCACATGCGCTGTGTAGCCGAGACCTAAAAACAATAGATTTCGCACAGGGGAAACCTACTGCTTTGCCAATGCTTGTTGTGTTTAGAAACGGGTAGATCAAGGGGTCGATTCCGATTCGGGCCGGAAAAAGCACCGACCGACTCGGAGCCGGAATTAATTCCGACCGACACGTACCTGTGGCGCCCGACACGCCAAGTACGATGCAAGGCGTGCAAAATCCGACCGACACGTACTGAACCCAAGCCGAACGACCGAGCCGCACGGGAAACAGCAATCCGGCCGGAAAAACACGCAAATCGAACCGACCGACACGCACCCGGAACAAATCCAACCGAAACGTACACGCTGTCACGATCCTGCTGCCGGTTATCACTGACTGCATGACACGGGTGTGTTGGGCATCATGGACGCACTCCTCTCGAAACTACAACTCCCGTCAGGCAACACGAGTCACGTTTCACGTGACACCGACGCGACGCCAGTTACGGGAGAAAAGGCGGCGGAAGGAATCACTCGCCGCCGATAATTCTGGATGATCATAGCAGACTTCACTCGGACAGCGGACTTCTGGGCGGTAAGAGTGCGTATGCACAAGCTATCGTACCGTCAGCTGGTGAAAGGAGGCAGAGGAGTTTCAACACCTCCCTAGAACCTCCACTGTCGTGTCTCCTCTGTTGGCTGGGACCAGTTCAATTGGTTTCGTGCAGAGGAGTCTCTAGGCTTTTTCAGAGCCCGCTTCATTTGGTATGGCATAACCCCCTGTTGGAGAGACAACTTATTCACAAGTCTCATGCGGGGAGGTTAAGAACGCCTTGTCCTTATGTGGGCAATATTGGTCGCATAAAGTTTATACCTCAACTCAGACTGTATACGTGGTTGAGTTATTGTTGAGCCGGTTATAAGTTGTAACCGGGATCGTTCTTCTACATGCTGGTGCTATTGTGCAAAGAAGAACAAACACGAGCATAACACCAACTGGATAAGGGCAAGACTGTTGTGGTTACTTGTTCCAGTTGCACCCCTTCACCTTTTTTCCTGTTTTTTGTTCTCCTTATATTTTATATAGGAGAGAGTTACCAGAGAGGGTGTGCCATCATTACAGGCACGACAAATCAGGCCTCACTTCATGTGCCATTTTGGTAGGTGTAGTAGGGGGAGAATCATGCACGTATAGTACAGTGTCAGGAATTCTCTAGTTCTTGTCAACACCTGTTCCTTTTGTCTTTTGTTAGTTTCATGTTGTGTTCCTGTCACCACCTTCAACTCTCTTCTATAATCATACTACACCTTCTTTATTTACAGGTGGGTGTGGTAGACGTTGTGTATCATGTCAGTTATTGTCTCTTATTTGTGAGCCATAATAAGTGTTGCGCTGTGCTCATTTTGCGCTCTTGTATCCTTTTCAGATCTCCTTCCCCGCAGTCCCTACCCTTTCCTTCCCCCGCTCGATTGCCCCAACAGTCTGTGTGTTATTCTATGCCAGACTTGGGGCTGTCCAGAGGTGGGCCCCCTTTGAGCATCAACACGATTCTGAGGATCCAGAACGGAGCCTGACAGAATTATCGGCCCACGTATTTCTGTATCCTCCCGGTTGTGTTGAGAGTAGGAATGGCCACCCTGGATGACGTAATGGCAGCTTTAGTTCTGGTGCAGGCTGAGCTTGCCGCTTCCCGCCAGGAAACAGCTGCTTTACAAAATAGGGTAGACCAATTGCAGCGAAACCCGTTCAACGCTGGGGTAACACAGCATCCAACATCAGTAATAGTGGAGATGCCTGCCCAGGTACCGCTGGCCCCCCCAGAGAGGTATCATGGGGACATAAAGAAGGTGCAGGTGTTTATGACCCAAGTGCTACTCCATTTCACCTGTAAGCCAAAGTTGTTTGCGACGAACCAGGCGCGTGTGGCTTTCCTGATTTCCTATCTGGGTGGTGAGGCAGCGCAGTGGGCAGTCCCCATAGTAAGGAGAGAAGACCCCCTGCTTTACGATTGGGACGAATTTAAGATGGAGTTCGAGAAGACGTTTGATCGCCGAGCAGATACCTTTTCCGCGGATAGAGACCTGCTGGAACTCAAACAGGGCTCAATGGACTTGGTTAGTTACTTAAACAGCTTTCGAAGGCTAGTAGCGGAAACGGATTGGCCAGAAACCAAACAGTCCGTATTGTTCTATCAAGGCCTCACAGAAGAGCTGAAAGATGTTCTCGCCCAAATTGAACCCCAGCCTAACACCTGTGCTGCTCTCATCGAATTGACACTGCGATTGGACCACAGACTAAAGGAGCGGAAAGGGGAGCATAAACGAAGGGAGAGATACATCCCACTGAGTGATAGGTCTCTCTCTACCGAAACGACAGTCGCAAGACCCGAACCCATGGAGATCGGGACGGTGAGGGCCTCGTTGACGCTCAGCGAGAGGGACCACCGTCGCAAACAAGGCTTGTGTCTGTATTGTGGGAAGAAGGGGCATTTCCTTAGAGAGTGTCCCGTCAAGCCAAAGTACGGCAGATCACGAACTGGGCAGTTGGCCACGGTGATTGCTGAAAAAAGGGAGGAAAACCCCAGCGCTTGAGAGCTCAAGAAGGGAAACCCTCAAGCGGAATTGCTATCCCTTCAGTGAACCTCTCTGCCTTCATGGAAGCAGAGCATTTCTTTATTTTTATGGACATAGAAATACAACAAGAGAAGAAATCGATCAGGGCCATGGTGGATTCAGGGGCCACTGGATGTTTTATGGACAGAGAAGAGGCATTGAGGTTAGGGGTGCAATTTATCCGCAAGGCCACCCCGGAACAGGTGTATGCCGTTGATGGTAAACAGCTGGAGTCAGGACCGATCAGTCACAGTACCCCGGAATACGAACTTACCTATGAAGGGTATCACCAAGAATGGCTGTCGTTCAATATCATCCAGGCACCGCAGTACGGGGTGATACTTGGGCTTCCCTGGTTACAAAAACACGAGCCCACCATCAATTGGGCCAACAAAACCATGCAACTACACTCCACCTATTGTCAGGACCACTGCAGTTTGCAGCTACCACGGCCTTCAAAGGTATTGACCACCAGACATCTCATCGCGACAGCAGCGGAAAAGAACGTGGTCTTGCCGGTCTGTTACCAAGCATATAAGGAAGTATTCAGCGATACCAAGGCGGAAGAACTCCCTCCACACAGGGACTATGATTGTCGCATTGACCTAGTTCCTGGGGCCGTAGTTCCTTGCGGGCGGATATACGCCCTTACCCTACCGGAAACTCTGTATCTACGAACGTACCTAGACAAACATCTGGAAATGGGATTCATTCGTCCTTCTAGGTCTCCAGCGGCCTCTCCCCTCTTTTTTATTCCGAAGGCTAATGGGGATTTGAGGTGCTGTATTGACTTTAGGGCGTTAAACGCCATCACAGTAAAAAAACGATATCCACTTCCATTAATCCCTGTTCTATTGGAACAGGTGAGAGCAGCAGGAATCTATACGAAACTGGATCTTAGAGGGGCTTATCATCTGGTGCGGATGCGCAAAGGTGATGAATGGAAGACCGCCTTTAAAACGCGGTATGGGCTATTTGAATATCTTGTTATGCCCTTTGGACTCTGCAATGCCCGGCGGCGTTTCAATTCTTCCTCAACGAGGTTCTGAGGGAATATCTGGATCGTTTCGTGGTTGTTTATATCGATGACATCCTTATATATTCAGCAACCGAAGAAGAACATGTCATCCATGTGAGCCGTGTGCTGCAAGCATTGCGCAAACACCGGCTGTTTTGTAAACTCACGAAATGTGAGTTTCACGTAACCACCATTGAATTCCTAGGGGTTATGCTCACCCCTTACGGTCAAGTCATGGCAGAGAGGAAGGTCAAAGCCATAGTGGACTGGCCACGTCCACAGAACGTCAAGGATATCCAGAGTCTGTTGGGTTTTGCAAACTTTTACAGAAGGTTCATCCGGCAGTTCTCGGACATGGTAACACCTCTGTCTAATCTGACAAGGAAGAAAACACCTTTTCTTTGGACCGAAGAGACCCAGAAGGCGTTTGATCTCCTGAAAGAAGCTTTTACAACCGCTCCGGTCCTCACCCATGCCAATCCGAAACTGCCTTTTATCGTCGAGGCCGACGCGTCCGAAGTAGCGGTGGGAGCTGTGCTATCTCAACGACACGAGACGACGGGTTACCTCCACCCCGTTGCATTTATGTCCCGGAAACTAAACTCTGCAGAGCTGAATTACACGATAGCAGAAAAGGAACTCCTGGCGATCAGGGACGCGTTTCTGGAGTGGAGACACTGGATAATGGGGGCTATACATCAGGTGACGGTCTACACAGACCACCGCAATCTTCAATTTATGCGAGCTGCTCTACATCTCACTCCACGCCAACTCCGTTGGATGCTGTTTTTTGCGGAATATCATTTCATTGTGACCTTCCGACCCGGCATCAACAACAAGAAGGCTGACGCCCTGACGAGACAGGAAAACCACACACAACAGTCTATCCCCCCAGAAAGAGCCATCATTGAACCTAGCAGAGTGGTATGCGTCGTTCAAACGGACGACTTTCTGCAGAAAACCAGACAAGGGATACGGACCTTTGCGTGGAAGAGATGGCTTAAGTATCATCCTGAGTGGCGGATGCGACAAGGTCTCCCCATGAAGGGCCAACAGATGCTAGTCCCTACCCGAACACTACGGAAAACCGCGTTTGTTTGGTGTCATGATCTCCCATGTGCAGGACATATGGGAGGTGAAAAAACTCTGGAAAAGGTGTTGAGACAGTTCTGGTGGCCTACAGTCCGCCCAGACGTCTTAACATGGGCAAGAGAATGTACCGCATGTGCACAAATGAAAGCAGATCACAGACAAACTGAGGGATTACTCCAGACGATGCCCACACCCGAGATGCCGTGGGAAAGGTTCTCAGTGGACTTTATAGTGGGGCTACCCAAGGATCAGGGAAAAACAGCTATCGTAGTTGTCATAGACTATTTGACCAAGATGGGCCACTTCATCGCATGCAAGCAAGCACCAACGGCGAGCCAACTGGCTCAACTGCTGCTAACTCACGTAATCCGACTCCATGGCCTTCCCCAAGACACAGTGTCTGATAGGGGAGCCCAATTTACTGCGCGCTTTTGGAAGACCTGGTGTTCCAAACTACAAATCTCCTCTTCCCTGTCCACAAGTTTTCACCCCCAAACAGACGGCCAGACAGAGAGGTTAAACCAAACTCTCAAGCAATACCTCAGGTGCTACGTCAACACTAATACTGATGCTTGGGTGGACTGGCTGTGGGTGGCCGAGATAGCCTACAACAGCGCTAAACACTCGTCAACGCAACACACACCGTTCTTTTGTACCTATGGGTTTCACCCTCGGTTCACTCCATTACTCCTTCCCAGCACCTGCACTAAGCTCCCTGATTTGCGCATCAGGCTAATACATATGCGTAGGACCCTGCTAGAGGCACGTCACAATTTGCTGAGAGCTAAGGAACGTTACAAAAAGCAGGCCGATAAACATCGTAGACCTGGTCGGGTGTACAAGAGCGGGGAATGGGTGTGGCTATCGACCAAACATATTAGGTTTAGAAAACGCAGTGTGTTTAATCCCAAGTTTATAGGCCCCTTTCGAGTGATTAAACACATAAATCCGGTAGCGGTTAAGTTGCGGTTGCCAACCCAATTCAAGATACATCCGGTCTTCCATGTATCCCTCCTGAAACCTTCTCGCCGTCCAATACGCAAAAACCCCTCACCCATATGGGTTCATCAAGAGCAAGAATACGAGGTCAGGGGGATTGTGGATGCCAAGAGGGTGCGTGGCAGACTTTGGTACCTGGTGTCGTGGAAGGGGTATGGTCCGGAGGAGGACTCCTGGGAACCAGCCTCGGGTGTGCATGCGCCCAGACTGACAGCTAGGTTCCATAAGCTACATCCAGACAAGCCGTCTGGCAGTCAGTGATCCCCGGGAGGGGAATGTTCTGTCACGATCCTGCTGCCGGTTATCACTGACTGCATGACACGGGTGTGTTGGGCATCATGGACGCACTCCTCTCGAAACTACAACTCCCGTCAGGCAACGCGAGTCACGTTTCACGTGACACCGACGCGACGCCAGTTACGGGAGAAAAGGCGGCGGAAGGAATCACTCGCCGCCGATAATTCTGGATGATCGTAGCAGACTTCACTCGGACAGCGGACTTCTGGGCGGTAAGAGTGCGTATGCACAAGCTATCGTACCGTCAGCTGGTGAAAGGAGGCAGAGGAGTTTCAACACCTCCCTAGAACCTCCACTGTCGTGTCTCCTCTGTTGGCTGGGACCAGTTCAATTGGTTTCGTGCAGAGGAGTCTCTAGGCTTTTTCAGAGCCCGCTTCATTTGGTATGGCATAACCCCCTGTTGGAGAGACAACTTATTCACAAGTCTCATGCGGGGAGGTTAAGAACGCCTTGTCCTTATGTGGGCAATATTGGTCGCATAAAGTTTATACCTCAACTCAGACTGTATACGTGGTTGAGTTATTGTTGAGCCGGTTATAAGTTGTAACCGGGATCGTTCTTCTACATGCTGGTGCTATTGTGCAAAGAAGAACAAACACGAGCATAACACCAACTGGATAAGGGCAAGACTGTTGTGGTTACTTGTTCCAGTTGCACCCCTTCACCTTTTTTCCTGTTTTTGTTCTCCTTATATTTTATATAGGAGAGAGTTACCAGAGAGGGTGTGCCATCATTACAGGCACGACAAATCAGGCCTCACTTCATGTGCCATTTTGGTAGGTGTAGTAGGGGGAGAATCATGCACGTATAGTACAGTGTCAGGAATTCTCTAGTTCTTGTCAACACCTGTTCCTTTTGTCTTTTGTTAGTTTCATGTTGTGTTCCTGTCACCACCTTCAACTCTCTTCTATAATCATACTACACCTTCTTTATTTACAGGTGGGTGTGGTAGACGTTGTGTATCATGTCAGTTATTGTCTCTTATTTGTGAGCCATAATAAGTGTTGCGCTGTGCTCATTTTGCGCTCTTGTATCCTTTTCAGATCTCCTTCCCCGCAGTCCCTACCCTTTCCTTCCCCCGCTCGATTGCCCCAACAGTCTGTGTGTTATTCTATGCCAGACTTGGGGCTGTCCAGAGGTGGGCCCCCTTTGAGCATCAACACGATTCTGAGGATCCAGAACGGAGCCTGACACACGCGAACTCCAAACCGCAAAGTACGATGCAAGGCGCGAAAACCACGACCGAGTCGTACGGAGGACAAGCCGTACGACCGACACCCATACAAAACCGAGCCGAAGTAACACAAAACACCGCGACCGACGCGTACGCAGCATAGAAAACTGCACAAACACAGCGTGAGCGAAACGGAGAAGACCGTACGAGACAACTGCAGGGTCCGACTCGGTCACAAGAACGTTTCCAACATGCACAGAAAGTACTAAGGAAAAATACACAAAAAAAGGCCAAACAAGCAATTACAAAGCCAATAAATACTGGGGGGGTGGGGACAGAGAACAAAGACACACCCACAACTCCACCCATATAAAGGACACAAATCCCAACCATGATCCTTTGCAAATGCTATTCTACTGCCAGCACTCAACAGACAGCAACCACACACCCACAGCTCATCCCTCACACAAGCCACACACCATCAGCACACCAACAAATAGCTACTTCACATATACCCAGCAAAACACACACTCACACACCCTCACCTGCACACCAACACACACATCACTCACCATCACCACCCATCACCATGCCCCCAAGAAGAATCACAAGTTCCTAGATTGTGAATTGGAAGTCCTGGTAGACGAGATCCTCAGGGTAGAGCCACAGCTGTTTGGCACACTGGTCCAACAGACACCCATCTCCCAGAAAACCAAGATGTGGGAGAGGATCATCAACAGGGTGAACGCACAATCACCATGTCTGCGCACAAAGACTGACATCCAGAACAGGTGGTATGACGTGCGCAGGAGGGTACGGGAGCTGCTCAAGAAGGACTACCTCCTGAGCCAATACACCGGCAGTGGCCCTCCTGCCAAGCCAGTATACCTCAGGCCCTGGGAGGAGAAGGTGCGGGCCATCCTTCCGCCAGTGAGCGTCTATGGACTAGAGAACATCCCAGACCCTGGTGAGTACACAACAAATGTACACAATATTCTGCCACAATACACACACACATCACTGTCAAGTGGAGAGTCAAACCATGCACTCATAGCAATTACACAGCAACCAGAACAGAATCATCCCAAAATGTGTATGTCAGTCAGATAAACACAACACATGCCATCTCAAAGTTACATTTAACCGTGTCATCACATGTACAAACACAACTACAACTACAGCTAGGCAGTGGCAAAAATATAACTAACAAACACATCCAGACATGTAGCCACCACTACAACACCAACACACAGTGAAGACCACTGAAAGAAAGGAATTCTGTGTATGCTGGGCAAGTCAGTGTAGCCAATAGCATCATGGGAGTCGTAGTCACAGATATTGCTCACCCCCACAACTCTCCCATCAACACCACCATGAACCATGCGCACATCACAGGGAGTGGAAAAGGACTCACAAGATGGCTGACACTGGCTACTGCTGTGGGGAGCACAAGGCCCTGCTGGCAACTGTGCAACAACCAACAGCAGGACACCACTGACATCCTGAGAGACAACTTCCACTCCCTGCAATGGAAGCACGTTCCATGGTGGGATATCTGGCTGGGTGGGAAGGAGGACTCGCAGCACTGACCATAGTCACAAGCACCTCCCCTCACACACCCCCTCAACACAAACTCCACAGAACCCACCTGGGAGAATTCAATGCCTCACATCCTGACTCAAGATCCCACAAAGAACCTCCACCCTGGGTTATGTCGTGTGAAGCACAGGGACACTCTTTGGACTTTTAGCCAAACAACTGCCAGGACAACACTCCCAGCCATCCTGTCAGCACAGGCAGCCCACCCCACAGGGAAGCAGAGTCAAAAGGAAGGAAGCATGGGCATGCTGGGAAGGGGGTGGAGGCAATAGCATGATGGGAGTAGTAGGCACAGATATTGCTCAGCCTCACAACTGGCCCATCAACACCACCCTGAACCATGCTCACATCACAGGGAGTGGATAAGGACTGACAAGATGGCTGACACTGGCTACTGCTGTGGGGAGCACAAGGCCCTGCTGGGAACTGTGCACCAACAAACAGCACAACGCCACTGCCTGACATCCTGAAAGCCAACTTGCACTCTCTGCAATGCAAGCACGTTCCATGGTGGGATATCTGGCTGGGTGGGAAGGAGGACTTGCAGCACTGACCATAGTCACAAGCACCTCCCCTCAACACATACTCCACATAACCCACCTGGGAGAATGCAATGCCTCACATCCTAACTCAAGATCCCACAAAGAACCACCACCCTGGGTTATGTTGTGTGAACTTGGGACTTTTAGCCAAACAACTGCCAGGACAACACTCCCAGCCATCCTGTCA